>CM060402.1:7500-337500 GCA_030545235.1 Helianthus tuberosus | reverse complement strand
GAGAAAGGTCTGGTGGCAAGAAAATCTGCTTCTAGGAGGTTGTCAAGTGTTTTCGCTCGACGATTCCATTCTTGGGTAGTTGGTTTGGCATTTGTTCCTGTAACTCGAATCCTAGCCCGGTATATCCCATTTTAATTTTACACCATTTTGAACCTTACGCCTTTTTTACTCTCTGATCGAGGTTCTCGGCATTGAAAAATCTTCGTAAACTAAATCACACGTGTATACGTTGACATTTAAGAGATATACAGTCAAGAAAATCAAGGGCAACGGTGATATATATGCGGATTAGACACCAAAAAAAACACTCAACAATAGCTACAATTTAAGGAATGTGTTTAGTGACGGCATCAGATTCCCAATTGATGGAGAAAGGTCTGGTGGCAAGAAAAGCTGCTTCTAGGAGGTTGTCAAGTGTTTTCGCTCGACGATTCCATTCTTGGGTGGTTGGTTTGGCATTTGTTCCTGTAACTCGAATCGTAGCCTGGTATATCCCATTTTAATTTTACAACATTGTGAACCTTATGCCTTTTTTACTCTCTGATAGAGGTTCTCGGCATTGAAAAATCTTCGTAAACTAAATCACATGTGTATATATTGACATTTAAGAGATATACAGTCAAGAAAATCAAGGGCAATGCTGATATATATGCAGATTAGACACCAAAAAAAAAACACTCAACAAATCGCTACAATTTAAGGAATGTGTTTAGTGACGGCATCAGATTCCTATTTGATGGAGAAAGTTCTGGTGGCAAGAAAAGCTGCCTCTAGGAGGTTGGCAAGTGTTTTCGCTCGACGATTCCATTCTAGGGTTGTTGGTTTGGCCCTTGTTCCTGTAACTTGAATCCTAGCCCGGTATATCCCAATTTAATTTTACACCATTGTGAACCTTACGCCTTTTTTACTCTCTGATCGAGGTTCTTGGCATTGAAAAATCTTCGTAAACTATATCACACGTGTATATGTTGACATTTAAGAGATATACAGTCAAGAAAATCAAGGGCAATCGTGATATATATGCGGATTAGACACAAAAAAAAAACACTCAACAAATCGCTACAATTTAAGGAATGTGTTTAGTAACGGCATCGGATTCCTAATTGATGGAGAAAGGTCTGGTGGCAAGAAAAGCTGCTTCTAGGAGGTTGTCAAGTGTTTTCGCTCGACGATTCCATTTTTGGGTGTTTGGTTTGGCCCTTGTTCTTGTAACTCGAATCGTAGCCCGGTATATCCCATTTTAATTTTACACCATTGTGAACCTTACGCCTTTTTTACTCTCTGATCGAGGTTCTCGGCATTGAAAAATCTTCGTAAACTAAATCACAAATGTATATGTTGACATTTAAGAGATATACAGTCAAGAAAATCAAGGGAATGGTGATATATATGCGGATTAGACACAAAAAAAACACACTCAACAAATCGCTACAATTTAAGGAATGTGTTTAGTGACGGTATCAGATTCCTAATTGATGGAAAAGGTCTGGTGGCAAGAAAATCTGCTTCTAGGAGGTTGTCAAGTGTTTTCGCTCGACGATTCCATTCTTGGGTAGTTGGTTTGGCATTTGTTCCTGTAACTCGAATCCTAGCCCGGTATATCCCATTTTAATTTTACACCATTTTGAACCTTACGCCTTTTTTACTCTCTGATCGAGGTTCTCGGCATTGAAAAATCTTCGTAAACTAAATCACACGTGTATATGTTGACATTTAAGAGACATACTGTCAACAAAATCAAGGGCAATGGTGATATATATGCGGATTAGACACCAAAAAAAACACTCAACAATAGCTACAATTTAAGGAATGTGTTTAGTGACGGCATCAGATTCCCAATTGATGGAGAAAGGTCTGGTGGCAAGAAAAGCTGCTTCTAGGAGGTTGTCAAGTGTTTTCGCTCGACGATTCCATTCTTGGGTGGTTGGTTTGGCATTTGTTCCTGTAACTCGAATCCTAGCCTGGTATATCCCATTTTAATTTTACACCATTGTGAACCTTATGCCTTTTTTACTCTCTGATAGAGGTTCTCGGCATTGAAAAATCTTCGTAAACTAAATCACACGTGTATATGTTGACATTTAAGAGAGATACAGTCAAGAAAATCATGGGCAATGGTGATATATATGCGGATTAGACACCAAAAAAAACACTCAACAAATCGCTGCCATTTAAGGAATGTGTTTAGTGACGGCATCAGATTCCTAATTGATGGAGAAAGGTCTGGTGGCAAGAAAATCTGCTTCTAGGAGGTTGTCAAGTGTTTTCGCTCGACGATTCCATTCTTGGGTAGTTGGTTTGGCATTTGTTCCTGTAACTCGAATCCTAGCCCGGTATATCCCATTTTAATTTTACACCATTTTGAACCTTACGCCTTTTTTACTCTCTGATCGAGGTTCTCGGCATTGAAAAATCTTCGTAAACTAAATCACACGTGTATACGTTGACATTTAAGAGATATACAGTCAAGAAAATCAACGGGCAACGGTGATATATATGCGGATTAGACACCAAAAAAAACACTCAACAATAGCTACAATTTAAGGAATGTGTTTAGTGACGGCATCAGATTCCCAATTGATGGAGAAAGGTCTGGGGGCAAGAAAAGCTGCTTCTAAGAGGTTGTCAAGTGTTTTCGCTCGACGATTCCATTCTTGGGTGGTTGGTTTGGCATTTGTTCCTGTAACTCGAATCCTAGCCTGGTATATCCCATTTTAATTTTACACCATTGTGAACCTTATGCCTTTTTTACTCTCTGATAGAGGTTCTCGGCATTGAAAAATCTTCGTAAACTAAATCACATGTGTATATATTGACATTTAAGAGATATACAGTCAAGAAAATCAAGGGCAATGCTGATATATATGCAGATTAGACACCAAAAAAAAACACTCAACAAATCGCTACAATTTAAGGAATGTGTTTAGTGACGGCATCAGATTCCTATTTGATGGAGAAAGTTCTGGTGGCAAGAAAAGCTGCCTCTAGGAGGTTGTCAAGTGTTTTCACTCGACGATTCCATTCTAGGGTTGTTGGTTTGGCCCTTGTTCCTGTAACTTGAATCCTAGCCCGGTATATCCCAATTTAATTTTACACCATTGTGAACCTTACGCCTTTTTTACTCTCTGATCGAGGTTCTTGGCACTGAAAAATCTTCGTAAACTATATCACACGTGTATATGTTGACATTTAAGAGATATACAGTCAAGAAAATCAAGGGCAATCGTGATATATATGCGGATTAGACACAAAAAAAAAACACTCAACAAATCGCTTCAATTTAAGGAATGTGTTTAGTGACGGCATCAGATTCCTAATTGATGGAGAAAGGTCTGGTGGCAAGAAAAGTTGCTTCTAGGAGGTTGTCAAGTGTTTTCGCTCGACGATTCCATTTTTGGGTGTTTGGTTTGGCCCTTGTTCTTGTAACTCGAATCCTAGCCCGGTATATCCCATTTTAATTTTACACCATTGTGAACCTTACGCCTTTTTTACTCTCTGATCGAGGTTCTCGGCATTGAAAAATCTTCGTAAACTAAATCACAAATGTATATGTTGACATTTAAGAGATATACAGTCAAGAAAATCAAGGGAATGGTGATATATATGCGGATTAGACACAAAAAAAAACACTCAACAAATCGCTACAATTTAAGGAATGTGTTTAGTGACGGTATCAGATTCCTAATTGATGGAGAAAGGTCTGGTGGCAAGAAAATCTGCTTCTAGGAGGTTGTCAAGTGTTTTCGCTCGACGATTCCATTCTTGGGTAGTTGGTTTGGCATTTGTTCCTGTAACTCGAATCCTAGCCCGGTATATCCCATTTTAATTTTACACCATTTTGAACCTTACGCCTTTTTTACTCTCTGATCGAGGTTCTCGGCATTGAAAAATCTTCGTAAACTAAATCACACGTGTATATGTTGACATTTAAGAGACATACTGTCAACAAAATCAAGGGCAATGGTGATATATATGCGGATTAGACACCAAAAAAAACACTCAACAATAGCTACAATTTAAGGAATGTGTTTAGTGACGGCATCAGATTCCCAATTGATGGAGAAAGGTCTGGTGGCAAGAAAAGCTGCTTCTTGGAGGTTGTCAAGTGTTTTCGCTTGACGATTCCATTCTTGGGTGTTTGGTTTGGCCCTTGTTCCTGTATCTCGAATCCTAGCCCGGTATATCCCATTTTAATTTTACACCATTGTGAACCTTACGCCTTTTTTACCCTCTGATCGAGGTTCTCGGCATTGAAAAATCTTCGTAAACTAAATCACACGTGTATATGTTGGCATTTAAGAGAGATACAGTCAAGAAAATCATGGGCAATGGTGATATATATGCGGATTAGACACCAAAAAAAAACACTCAACAAATCGCTACAATTTAAGGAATGTGTTAGTGACGGCATCAGATTCCTAATTGACAGAGAAAGGTCTGGTGGCAAGAAAAGCTGCTTCTAGGAGGTTGTCAAGTGTTTTCGCTCGACGATTCCATTCTTGGGTGGTTGGTTTGGCCCTTGTTCCTGTAACTCGAATCCGAGCCCGGTATATCCCATTTTAATTTTACACCATTGTGAACCTTACGCCTTTTTTACTCTCTGATCGAGGTTCTCAGCATTGGAAAATCTTCGTAAACTAAATCACACGTGTATATGTTGACATTTAAGAGATGTACAGTCAAGAAAATCAAGGGCAATGGTGATATATATGCAGATTAGACACCAAAAAAACACTCAACAAATCGCTACAATTTAAGGAATGTGTTTAGTGACGGCATCAGATTCCTAATTGATGGAGAAAGGTCTGGTGGCAAGAAAAGCTGCTTCTAGGAGGTTGTCAAGTGTTTTCGCTCGACGATTCCATTCTTGGGTGGTTGGTTTGGCATTTGTTCCTGTAACTCGAATCCTAGCCCGGTATATCCCATTTTAATTTTACACCATTGTGAACCTTACGCCTTTTTTACTCTATGATCGAGGTTCTCGGCATTGGAAAATCTTCGTAAACTAAATCACACGTGTATATGTTGACATTTAAGAGATGTACAGTCAAGAAAATCAAGGGCAATGGTGATATATATGCAGATTAGACACCAAAAAAACACTCAACAAATCGCTACAATTTAAGGAATGTGTTTAGTAACGGCATCAGATTCCTAATTGATGGAGAAAGGTCTGGTGGCAAGAAAAGCTGCTTCTAGGAGGTTGCCATGTGTTTTCGCTCGACGATTCCATTTTTGGGTGTTTGGTTTGGCCCTTGTTCCTGTAACTCGAATCCTAGCCCGGTATATCCCATTTTAATTTTACACCATTGTGAACCTTACGCCTTTTTTACTCTCTGATCGAGGTTCTCGGCATTGAAAAATCTTCGTAAACTAAATCACACGTGTATATGTTGACATTTAAGAGACATACTGTCAACAAAATCAAGGGCAATGGTGATATATATGCGGATTAGACACCAAAAAAAAAACACTCAACAAATCGCAACAATTTAAGGAATGTGTTTAGTGACGGCATCATATTCCTAATTGATGGAGAAAGGTCTGGTGGCAAGAAAAGCTACTTCTAGGAGGTTGTCATGTGTTTTCGCTCGACGATTCCATTCTTGGGTGTTTGGTTTGGCCCTTGTTCCAGTAACTCGAATCCTAGCCCGGTATATCCCATTTTAATTTTACACCATTGTGAACCTTACGCCTTTTTTACTCGCTGACCAAGGTTCTCGTCATTGAAAAATCTCGTAAACTATATCACACGTGTATATGTTGACATTTAAGAGATATACAGTCAAGAAAATCAAGGTCTTGGGTGTTTGGTTTGGCCCTTGTTCCTATAACTCAAATCCTAGCCCGGTATATCCCAATTTAATTTTACACCATTGTGAACCTTACGCCTTTTTTACTCTCTGATAGAGGTTCTCGGCATTGAAAAATCTTCGTAAACTAAATCACATGTGTATATGTTGACATTTAAGAGATATACAGTCAAGAAAATCAAGGGCAATGGTGATATATATGCAGATTAGACACAAAAAAAAACACTCAACAAATCGCTACAATTTAAGGAATGTGTTTAGTGACGGCATCAGATTCCTAATTGACGGAGAAAGGTCTGGTGGCAAGAAAAGCTGCTTCTAGGAGGTTGTCAAGTGTTTTCACTCGACGATTCCATTCTTGGGTGGTTGGTTTGGCCCTTGTTCCTGTAACTCGAATCCTAGCCCGGTATATACCATTTTAATTTTACACCATTGTGAACCTTACGCCTTTTTTACTCTCTGGTCGAGGTTCTCGGCATTGGAAAATCTTCGTAAACTAAATCACACGTGTATATGATGACATTTAAGAGATATACAGTCAAGAAAATCAAGGGCAATGGTGATATATATGCGGATTAAACACCAAAGAAACACTCAACAAATCGCTACAATTTAAGGAATGTGTTTATTGACGGCATCAGATTCCTAATTGATGGAGAAAGGTCTGGTGGCAAGAAAAGCTGCCTCTAGGAGGTTGTCAAGTGTTTTCGCTCTATGATTCCATTCTTGGGTGGTTGGTTTGGCATTTGTTCCTGTAACTCGAATCCTAGCCTGGTATATCCCATTTTAATTTTACACCATTGTGAACCTTATGCCTTTTTTACTCTCTGATAGAGGTTCTCGGCATTGAAAAATCTTCGTAAACTAAATCACATGTGTATATATTGACATTTAAGAGATATACAGTCAAGAAAATCTAGGGCAATGGTGATATATATGCAGATTAGACACCAAAAAAAAACACTCAACAAATCGCTACAATTTAAGGAATGTGTTTAGTGACGGCATCAGATTCCTAATTGATGGAGAAAGGTCTGGTGGCAAGAAAATCTGCTTCTAGGAGGTTGTCAAGTGTTTTCGCTCGACGATTCGGGTATTTGGTTTGGCCCTTGTTCCTGTAACTCGAATCCTAGCCCGGTATAGCCATTTTAATTTTACACCATTGGGAACCATAGGCCTTTTTTACTCGCTGACCGAGGTTATCGGCATTGAAAAATCTTCGTAAACTATATCACACGTGTATATGTTGACATTTAAGAGATATACAGTCAAGAAAATCAAGGTCTTGGGTGTTTGGTTTGGCCCTTGTTCCTGTAACTCGAATCCTAGCCCGGTATATCCCAATTTAATTTTACACCATTGTGAACCTTACGCCTTTTTTACTCTCTGATAGAGGTTCTCGGCATTGAAAAATCTTCGTAAACTAAATCACATGTGTATATGTTGACATTTAAGAGATATACAGTCAAGAAAATCAAGGGCAATGGTGATATATATGCAGATTAGACACCAAAAAAAAACACTCAACAAATCGCTACAATTTAAGGAATGTGTTAGTGACGGCATCAGATTCCTAATTGACAGAGAAAGGTCTGGTGGCAAGAAAAGCTGCTTCTAGGAGGTTGTCAAGTGTTTTCGCTCGACGATTCCATTCTTGGGTGGTTGGTTTGGCCCTTGTTCCTGTAACTCGAATCCGAGCCCGGTATATCCCATTTTAATTTTACACCATTGTGAACCTTACGCCTTTTTTACTCTCTGATCGAGGTTCTCGGCATTGGAAAATCTTCGTAAACTAAATCACACGTGTATATGTTGACATTTAAGAGATGTACAGTCAAGAAAATCAAGGGCAATGGTGATATATATGCGGATTAGACACCAAAAAAAACACTTAACAAATCGCTACAATTTAAGGAATGTTTTAGTGACGGCATCAGATTCCTAATTGATGGAGAAAGGTCTGGTGGCAAGAAAAGCTGCTTCTAGGAGGTTGTCAAGTGTTTTCGCTCGACGATTCCATTCTTGGGTGGTTGGTTTGGCCCTTGTTCCTGTAACTCGAATCCTAGCCCGGTATATCCCATTTTAATTTTACACCATTGTGAACCTTACGCCTTTTTTACTCTCTGATCTAGGTTCTCGGCATTGGAAAATCTTCGTCAACTAAATCACACGTGTATATATTGACATTTAAGAGATATACAGTCAAGAAAATCAAGGGCAATGGTGATATATATGCGGATTAGACACCAAAAAAAACACTCAACAAATCGCTACAATTTAAGGAATGTGTTTAGTGACGGCATCAGATTCCTAATTGATGGAGAAAGGTCTGGTGGCAAGAAAATCTGCTTCTAGGAGGTTGTCAAGTGTTTTCGCTCGACGATTCGGGTATTTGGTTTGGCCCTTGTTCCTGTAACTCGAATCCTAGCCTGGTATAGCCATTTTAATTTTACACCATTGGGAACCATACGCCTTTTTTACTCGCTGACCGAGGTTATCGGCATTGAAAAATCTTCGTAAACTATATCACACATGTATATGTTGACATTTAAGAGATATACAGTCAAGAAAATCAAGGTCTTGGGTGTTTGGTTTGGCCCTTGTTCCTGTAACTCGAATCCTAGCCCGGTATATCCCAATTTAATTTTACACCATTGTGAACCTTACGCCTTTTTTACTCTCTGATCTAGGTTCTCGGCATTGGAAAATCTTCGTCAACTAAATCACACGTGTATATGTTGACATTTAAGAGATATACAGTCAAGAAAATCAAGGGCAATGGTGATATATATGCGGATTAGACACCAAAAAAAACACTCAACAAATCGCTACAATTTAAGGAATGTGTTTAGTGACGGCATCAGATTCCTAATTGATGGAGAAAGGTCTGGTGGCAAGAAAATCTGCTTCTAGGAGGTTGTCAAGTGTTTTCGCCCGACGATTCGGGTATTTGGTTTGGCCCTTGTTCCTGTAACTCGAATCCTAGCCTGGTATAGCCATTTTAATTTTACACCATTGGGAACCATACGCCTTTTTTACTCGCTGACCGAGGTTATCGGCATTGAAAAATCTTCGTAAACTATATCACACATGTATATGTTGACATTTAAGAGATATACAGTCAAGAAAATCAAGGTCTTGGGTGTTTGGTTTGGCCCTTGTTCCTGTAACTCGAATCCTAGCCCGGTATATCCCAATTTAATTTTACACCATTGTGAACCTTACGCCTTTTTTACTCTCTGATAGAGGTTCTCGGCATTGAAAAATCTTCGTAAACTAAATCACATGTGTATATGTTGACATTTAAGAGATATACAGTCAAGAAAATCAAGGGCAATGTTGATATATATGCAGATTAGACACCAAAAAAAAACACTCAACAAATCGCTACAATTTAAGGAATGTGTTAGTGACGGCATCAGATTCCTAATTGACAGAGAAAGGTCTGGTGGCAAGAAAAGCTGCTTCTAGGAGGTTGTCAAGTGTTTTCGCTCGACGATTCCATTCTTGGGTGGTTGGTTTGGCCCTTGTTCCTGTAACTCGAATCCGAGCCCGGTATATCCCATTTTAATTTTACACCATTGTGAACCTTACGCCTTTTTTACTCTCTGATCGAGGTTCTCGGCATTGGAAAATCTTCGTAAACTAAATCACACGTGTATATGTTGACATTTAAGAGATATACAGTCAAGAAAATCAAGGGCAATGGTGATATATATGCAGATTAGACACCAAAAAAACACTCAACAAATCGCTACAATTTAAGGAATGTGTTTAGTGACGGCATCAGATTCCTAATTGATGGAGAAAGGTCTGGTGGCAAGAAAAGCTGCTTCTAGGAGGTTGTCAAGTGTTTTCGCTCGACGATTCCATTCTTGGGTGGTTGGTTTGGCATTTGTTCCTGTAACTCGAATCCTAGCCCGGTATATCCCATTTTGATTTTACACCATTGTGAACCTTACGCCTTTTTTACTCTCTGATCGAGGTTCTCGGCATTGAAAAATCTTCGTAAACTAAATCACACGTGTATATGTTGACATTTAAGAGATATACTGTCAACAAAATCAAGGGCAATGGTGATATATATGCGGATTAGACACCAAAAAAAACACTTAACAAATCGCTACAATTTAAGGAATGTGTTTAGTGACGGCATCAGATTCCTAATTGATGGAGAAAGGTCTGGTGGCAAGAAAACCTGCTTCTAGGAGGTTGTCAAGTGTTTTCGCTCGAAGATTCCATTCTTGGGTGGTTGGTTTGGCCCTTGTTCCTGTAACTCGTATCCTGGCCCGGTATATCCCATTTTAATTTTACACAATTGTGAACCTTACGCCTTTTTTACTCTCTGATCTAGGTTCTCGGCATTGGAAAATCTTCGTCAACTAAATCACACGTGTATATGTTGACATTTAAGAGATATACAGTCAATAAAATCATGGGCAATGGTGATATATATGCGGATTAGACACCAAAAAAACACTCAACAAATCGCTACAATTTAAGGAATGTGTTTAGTGACGGCATCAGATTCCTAATTGATGGAGAAAGGTCTGGTGGCAAGAAAAGCTGCTTCTAGGAGGTTGTCAAGTGTTTTCGCTCGACGATTCCATTCTTGGGTGGTTGGTTTGGCATTTGTTCCTGTAACTCGAATCCTAGCCCGGTATATCCCATTTTGATTTTACACCATTGTGAACCTTACGCCTTTTTTACTCTCTGATCGAGGTTCTTGGCATTGAAAAATCTTCGTAAACTAAATCACACGTGTATATGTTGACATTTAAGAGATATACTGTCAACAAAATCAAGGGCAATGGTGATATATATGCGGATTAGACACCAAAAAAAACACTTAACAAATCGCTACAATTTAAGGAATGTGTTTAGTGATGGCATCAGATTCCTAATTGATGGAGAAAGGTCTGGTGGCAAGAAAAGCTGCTTCTAGGAGGTTGTCAAGTGTTTTCGCTCGACGATTCCATTCTTGGGTGGTTGGTTTGGCCCTTGTTCCTGTAACTCGAATCCTAGCCCGGTATATCCCATTTTGATTTTACACCATTGTGAACCTTATGCCTTTTTTACTCTCTGATCGAGGTTCTCGGCATTGAAAAATCTTCGTAAACTAAATCACACGTGTATATGTTTACATTTAAGAGATATACTGTCAACAAAATCAAGGGCAATGGTGATATATATGCGGATTAGATACAAAAAAAAAACACTCAACAAATCGCTACATTTTAAGGAATGTGTTTAGTGACGGCATCAGATTCCTAATTGATGAAGAAAGGTCTGGTGGCAAGAAAAGCTGCTTCTAGGAGGTTGTCAAGTGTTTTCGCTCGACGATTCCATTCTTGGGTGGTTGGTTTGGCCCTTGTTCCTGTAACTCGAATCCTAGCCCGGTATATCCCATTTTAATTTTACACCATTGTGAACCTTACGCCTTTTTTACTCTCTGATCTAGGTTCTCGGCATTGGAAAATCTTCGTCAACTAAATCACACGTGTATATGTTGACATTTAAGAGATATACAGTCAAGAAAATCAAGGGCAATGGTGATATATATGCGGATTAGACACCAAAAAAAACACTCAACAAATCGCTACAATTTAAGGAATGTGTTTAGTGACGGCATCAGATTCCTAATTGATGGAGAAAGGTCTGGTGGCAAGAAAAGTTGCTTCTAGGAGGTTGTCAAGTGTTTTCGCTCGACGATTCCATTCTTGGGTAGTTGGTTTGGCATTTGTTCCTGTAACTCGAATCCTAGCCCGGTATATCCCATTTTAATTTTACACCATTGTGAACCTTACGCCTTTTTTACTCCCTGATCGAGGTTCTCGGCATTGAAAAATCTTCGTAAACTAAATCACACGTGTATATGTTGACATTTAAGAGATATACAGTCAATAAAATCATGGGCAATGGTGATATATATGCGGATTAGACACCAAAAAAACACTCAACAAATCGCTACAATTTAAGGAATGTGTTTAGTGACGGCATCAGATTCCTAATTGATGGAGAAAGGTCTGGTGGCAAGAAAATCTGCTTCTAGGAGGTTGTCAAGTGTTTTCGCTCGACGATTCCATTCTTGGGTGTTTGGTTTGGTCCTTGTTCCTGTAACTCGAATCCTAGCCCGGTATATCCCATTTTAATTTTACACCATTGTGAACCATACGCCTTTTTTACTCGCTGACCGAGGTTCTCGGCATTGAAAAATCTTCGTAAACTATATCACACGTGTATATGTTGACATTTAAGACATATACAGTCAAGAAAATCAAGGTCTTGGGTGTTTGGTTTGGCCCTTGTTCCTGTAACTCGAATCCTAGCCCGGTATATCCCAATTTAATTTTACACCATTGTGAACCTTACGCCTTTTTTACTCTCTGATAGAGGTTCTCGGCATTGAAAAATCTTCGTAAACTAAATCACATGTGTATATGTTGACATTTAGGAGATATACAGTCAAGAAAATCAAGGGCAATGGTGATATATATGCAGATTAGACACCAAAAAAAACACTCAACAAATCGCTACAATTTAAGGAATGTGTTTAGTGACGGCATCAGATTCCTAATTGAGGGAGAAAGGTCTGGTGGCAAGAAAAGCTGCTTCTAGGAGGTTGTCAAGTGTTTTCGCTCTACGATTCCATTCTTGGGTGGTTGGTTTGGCCCTTGTTCCTGTAACTCGAATCCTAGCCCGGTATATCCCATTTTAATTTTACACCATTGTGAACCTTACGCCTTTTTTACTCTCTGATCGAGGTTCTCGGCATTGGAAAATCTTCGTAAACTAAATCACACGTGTATATGTTGACATTTAAGAGATATACAGTCAAGAAAATCAAGGGCAATGGTGATATATATGCGGATTAGACACCAAAAAAACACTCTACAAATCGCTACAATTTAAGGAATGTGTTTAGTGACGGCATCAGATTCCTAATTGATGGAGAAAGGTCGGGTGGCAAGAAACGCTGCTTCTTGGAGATTGTCAAGTGTTTTCGCTCGACGATTCCATTCTTGGGTGGTTGGTTTGGCATTTGTTCCTGTAACTCGAATCCTAGCCCGGTATATCCCAATTTAATTTTACACCATTGTGAACCTTACGCCTTTTTTACTCTCTGATCGAGGTTCTCGGCATTGAAAAATCTTCGTAAACTAAATCACACGTGTATATGTTGACATTTAAGAGATATACTGTCAACAAAATCAAGGGCAATGGTGATATATATATATGCGGATTAGATACCAAAAAAAACACTCAACAAATCGCTACAATTTAAGGAATGTGTTTAGTGACGGCATCAGATTCCTAATTGATGGAGAAAGGTCTGGTGGCAAGAAAAACTGCTTCTAGGAGGTTGTCAAGTGTTTTCGCTCGACGATTCCATTCTTGGGTGGTTGGTTTGGCCCTTGTTCCTGTAACTCGAATCCTAGCCCGGTATATTCCATTTTAATTTTACACCATTGTGAACCTTACGCCTTTTTTACTCTCTGATCGAGGTTCTCGGCATTGAAAAATCTTCGTAAACTAAATCACACGTGTATATATTGACATTTAAGAGATATACTGTCAACAAAATCAAGGGAAATGGTGATATATATGCGGATTAGACACCAAAAAAACACTCAACAAATTGCTACAATTTAAAGAATGTGTTTAATGACGGCATCAGATTCCTAATGGATGGAGAAAGGTATGGTGGCAAGAAAAGCTACTTCTAGGAGGTTGTCAAGTGTTTTCGCTCGACGATTCCATTCTTGGGTGTTTGGTTTGGCCCTTGTTCCTGTATCTCGAATCCTAGCCCGGTATATCCCATTTTAATTTTACACCATTGTGAACCTTACGCCTTTTTTACCCTCTGATCGAGGTTCTCGGCATTGAAAAATCTTCGTAAACTAAATCACACGTGTATATGTTGACATTTAAGAGATATACAGTCAAGAAAATCATGGGCAATGGTGATATATATGCGGATTAGACACAAAAAAAACACTCAACAAATTGCTACAATTTAAGGAATGTGTTTAGTGACGGCATCAGATTCCTAATTGATGGAGAAAGGTCTGGTGGCAAGAAAAGCTGCTTCTAGGAGGTTGTCAAGTGTTTTCGTTCGACGATTCCATTCTTGGGTGCTTGGTTTGTCCCTTGTTCCTGTAACTCGAATCCTAGCCCGGTATATCCCATTTTAATTTTACACCATTGTGAACCTTACGCCTTTTTTACTCTCTGATCGAGGTTCTCGGCATTGAAAAATATTCGTAAACTAAATCACACGTGTATATGTTGACATTTAAGAGATATACAGTCAAGAAAATCAAGGGCAATGGTGATATATATGCGGATTAGACACAAAAAAAAACACTCAACAAATCGCTACAATTTAAGGAATGTGTTTAGTGACGGCATCAGATTCCTAATTGATGGAGAAAGGTCTGGTGGCAAGAAAAGCTGCTTCTAGGAGGTTGTCAAGTGTTTTCGCTCTACGATTCCATTCTTGGGTGGTTGGTTTGGCCCTTGTTCCTGTAACTCGAATCCTAGCCCGGTATATCCCATTTTAATTTTACACCATTGTGAACCTTACGCCTTTTTTACTCTCTGATCGAGGTTCTCGGCATTGGAAAATCTTCGTAAACTAAATCACACGTGTATATGTTGACATTTAAGAGATATACAGTCAAGAAAATCAAGGGCAATGGTGATATATATGCGGATTAGACACCAAAAAAAAACACTCAACAAATCGCTACAATTTAAGGAATGTGTTTAGTGACGGCATCAGATTCCTAATTGATGGAGAAAGGTCTGGTGGCAAGAAAAGCTGCTTCTAGGAGGTTGTCAAGTGTTTTCGCTCTACGATTCCATTCTTGGGTGGTTGGTTTGGCCCTTGTTCCTGTAACTCGAATCCTAGCCCGGTATATCCCATTTTAATTTTACACCATTGTGAACCTTACGCCTTTTTTACTCTCTGATCGAGGTTCTCGGCATTGGAAAATCTTCGTAAACTAAATCACACGTGTATATGTTGACATTTAAGAGATATACAGTCAAGAAAATCAAGGGCAATGATGATATATATGCGGATTAGACACCAAAAAAACACTCAACAAATCGCTACAATTTAAGGAATGTGTTTATTGACGGCATCAGATTACTAATTGATGGAGAAAGGTCTGGTGGCAAGAAAAGCTGCTTCTAGGAGGTTGTCAAGTGTTTTCGCTCGACGATTCCATTCTTGGGTGGTTGGTTTGGCCCTTGTTCCTGTAACTCGAATCCTAGCCCGGTATATCCCATTTTAATTTTACACCATTGTGAACCTTACGCCTTTTTTACTCTCTGATCGAGGTTCTCGGCATTGAAAAATCTTCGTAAACTAAATCACACGTGTATATATTGACATTTAAGAGATATACTGTCAACAAAATCAAGGGAAATGGTGATATATATGCGGATTAGACACCAAAAAAACACTCGACAAATTGGTACAATTTAAGGAATGTGTTTAATGACGGCATCAGATTCCTAATGGATGGAGAAAGGTCTGGTGGCAAGAAAAGCTACTTCTAGGAGGTTGTCAAGTTTTTTCGCTCGACGATTCCATTCTTGGGTGGTTGGTGGCAAGAAAAGCTGCTTCTAGGAGGTTGTCAAGTGTTTTCGCTCGACGATTTCATTCTTGGGTGTTTGGTTTGGCCCTTGTTCCTGTATCTCGAATCCTAGCCCCGGTATATCCCATTTTAATTTTACACCATTGTGAACCTTACGCCTTTTTTACCCTCTGATCGAGGTTCTCGGCATTGAAAAATCTTCGTAAACTAAATCACACGTGTATATGTTGATATTTAAGAGATATACAGTCAAGAAAATCATGGGCAATGGTGATATATATGCGGATTAGACACAAAAAAAAACACTCAACAAATTGCTACAATTTAAGGAATGTGTTTAGTGACGGCATCAGATTCCTAATTGATGGAGAAAGGTCTGGTGGCAAGAAAAGCTGCTTCTAGGAGGTTGGCAAGTGTTTTCGTTCGACGATTCCATTCTTGGGTGTTTGGTTTGTCCCTTGTTCCTGTAACTCGAATCCTAGCCCGGTATATCCCATCTTAATTTTACACCATTGTGAACCTTACGCCTTTTTTACTCTCTGATCGAGGTTCTCGGCATTGAAAAATATTCGTAAACTAAATCACACGTGTATATGTAGACATTTAAGAGATATACAGTCAAGAAAATCAAGGGCAATGGTGATATATATGCGGATTAGACACAAAAAAAAACACTCAACAAATCGCTACAATTTAAGGAATGTGTTTAGTGACGGCATCAGATTCCTAATTGTTGGAGAAAGGTCTGGTGGCAAGAAAAGCTGCTTCTAGGAGGTTGTCAAGTGTTTTCGCTCGACGATTCCATTCTTGGTGGTTGGTTTGGCATTTGTTCATGTAACTCGAATCCTAGCCCGGTATATCCCATTTTAATTTTTCACCATTGTGAACCTTACGCCTTTTTTACTCTCTGATCGAGGTTCTCGGCATTGAAAAATCTTCGTAAACTAAATCACACGTGTATATGTTGACATTTAAGAGATATACAGTCAAGAAAATCAAGGGCAATGGTGATATATATGCGGATTAGACACCAAAAAAAAACACTCAACAAATCGCTACAATTTAAGGAATGTGTTTAGTGACGGCATCAGATTCCTAATTGATGGAGAAAGGTCTGGTGGCAAGAAAAGCTGCTTCTAGGAGGTTGTCAAGTGTTTTTGCTCTACGATTCCATTCTTGGGTGGTTGGTTTGGCCCTTGTTCCTGTAACTCGAATCCTAGCCCGGTATATCCCAGTTTAATTTTACACCATTGTGAACCTTAAGCCTTTTTTACTCTCTGATCGAGATTCTCGGCATTGGAAAATCTTCGTAAACTAAATCACACGTGTATATGTTGACATTTAAGAGATATACAGTCAAGAAAATCAAGGGCAATGGTGATATATATGCGGATTAGACACCAAAAAAACACTCAACAAATCGCTACAATTTAAGGAATGTGTTTAGTGACGGCATCAGATTCCTAATTGATGGAGAAAGGTCTGGTGGCAAGAAAAGCTGCTTCTAGGAGGTTGTCAAGTGTTTTCGCTCGACGATTCCATTCTTGGGTGGTTGGTTTGGCCCTTGTTCCTGTAACTCGAATCCTAGCCCGGTATATCCCATTTTAATTTTACACCATTGTGAACCTTACGCCTTTTTTACAATCTGATCGAGGTTCTCGGCATTGAAAAATCTTCGTAAACTAAATCACACGTGTATATATTGACATTTAAGAGATATACTGTCAACAAAATCAAGGGAAATGGTGATATATATGCGGATTAGACACCAAAAAAAACACTCAACAAATTGCTACAATTTAAGGAATGTGTTTAATGACGGCATCAGATTCCTAATGGATGGAGAAAGGTCTGGTGACAAGAAAAGCTACTTCTAGGAGGTTGTCAAGTTTTTTCGCTCGACGATTCCATTCTTGGGTGGTTGGTGGCAAGAAAAGCTGCTTCTAGGAGGTTGTCAAGTGTTTTCGCTCGACGATTTCATTCTTGGGTGTTTGGTTTGGCCCTTGTTCCTGTATCTCGAATCCTAGCCCGGTATATCCCATTTTAATTTTACACCATTGTGAACCTTACGCCTTTTTTACCCTCTGATCGAGGTTCTCGGCATTGAAAAATCTTCGTAAACTAAATCACACGTGTATATGTTGACATTTAAGAGATATACAGTCAAGAAAATCATGGGCAATGGTGATATATATGCGGATTAGACACAAAAAAAACACTCAACAAATTGCTACAATTTAAGGAATGTGTTTAGTGACGACATCAGATTCCTAATTGATGGAGAAAGGTCTGGTGGCAAGAAAAGCTGCTTCTAGGAGGTTGTCAAGTGTTTTCGTTCGACGATTCCATTCTTGGGTGTTTGGTTTGTCCCTTGTTCCTGTAACTCGAATCCTAGCCCGGTATATCCCATTTTAATTTTACACCATTGTGAACCTTACGCCTTTTTTACTCTCTGATCGAGGTTCTCGGCATTGAAAAATATTCATAAACTAAATCACACGTGTATATGTTGACATTTAAGAGATATACAGTCAAGAAAATCAAGGGCAATGGTGATATATATGCGGTTTAGACACAAACAAAAACACTCAACAAATCGCTACAATTTAAGGAATGTGTTTAGTGACGGCATCAGATTCCTAATTGTTGGAGAAAGGTCTGGTGGCAAGAAAAGCTGCTTCTAGGAGGTTGTCAAGTGTTTTCGCTCGACGATTCCATTCTTGGTGGTTGGTTTGGCATTTGTTCCTGTAACTCGAATCCTAGCCCGGTATATCCCATTTTAATTTTTCACCATTGTGAACCTTACGCCTTTTTTACTCTCTGATCGAGGTTCTCGGCATTGAAAAATCTTCGTAAACTAAATTACACGTGTATATGTTGACATTTAAGAGATATAAAGTCAAGAAAATCAAGGGCAATGGTGATATATATGCGGATTAGACACCAAAAAAAAACACTCAACAAATCGCTACAATTTAAGGAATGTGTTTAGTGACGGCATCAGATTCCTAACTGATGGAGAAAGGTCTGGTGGCAAGAAAAGCTGCTTCTAGGAGGTTGTCAAGTGTTTTCGCTCTAGGATTCCATTCTTGGGTGGTTGGTTTGGCCCTTGTTCCTGTAACTCGAATCCTAGCCCGGTATATCCCATTTTAATTTTACGCCATTGTGAACCTTACGCCTTTTTTACTCTCTGATCGAGGTTCTCGGCATTGGAAAATCTTCGTAAACTAAATCACACGTGTATATGTTGACATTTAAGAGATATACAGTCAAGAAAATCAAGGGCAATGGTGATATATATGCGGATTAGACACCAAAAAAACACTCAACAAATCGCTACAATTTAAGGAATGTGTTTAGTGACGGCATCAGATTCCTAATTGATGGAGAAAGGTCTGGTGGCAAGAAAAGCTGCTTTTAGGAGGCTGTCAAGTGTTTTCGCTCGACGATTCCATTCTTGGGTGGTTGGTTTGGAATTTGTTCCTGTAACTCGAATCCTAGCCCGGTATATCCCAATTTAATTTTACACCATTGTGAACCTTACGCCTTTTTTACTCTCTGATCGAGGTTCTCGACATTGAAAAATCTTCGTAAACTAAATCACACGTGTATATGTTGACATTTAAGAGATATACTGTCAACAAAATCAAGGGCAATCGTGATATATATGCGGATTAGATACAAAAAAAAAACACTCAACAAATCGCTACAATTTAAGGAATGTGTTTAGTGACGGCATCAGATTCCTAATTGATGGAGAAAGGTCTGGTGGCAAGAAAAGCTGCTTCTAGGAGGTTGTCAAGTGTTTTCGCTCGACGATCCCATTCTTGGGTGGTTGGTTTGGCCCTTGTTCCTGTAACTCGAATCCTAGCCCGGTATATCCCATTTTAATTTTACACCATTGTGAACCTTACGCCTTTTTTACTCTCTGATCGAGGTTCTCGGCATTGAAAAATCTTCGTAAACTAAATAACACGTGTATATATTGACATTTAAGAGATATACTGTCAACAAAATCAAGGGAAATGGTGATATATATGCGGATTAGACACCAAAAAAACACTCAACAAATTGCTACAATTTAAGGAATGTGTTTAATGACGGCATCAGATTCCTAATGGATGGAGAAAGGTCTGGTGGCAAGAAAAGCTACTTCTAGGAGGTTGTCAAGTTTTTTTGCTCGACGATTCCATTCTTGGGTGGTTGGTGGCAAGAAAAGCTGCTTCTAGGAGGTTGTCAAGTGTTTTCGCTCGACGATTCCATTCTTGGGTGTTTGGTTTGGCCCTTGTTCCTGTATCTCGAATCCTAGCCCGGTATATCCCATTTTAATTTTACACCATTGTGAACCTTACGCCTTTTTTACCCTCTGATCGAGGTTCTCGGCATTGAAAAATCTTCGTAAACTAAATCACACGTGTATATGTTGACATTTAAGAGATATACAGTCAAGAAAATCAAGGGCAATGGTGATATATATGCGGATTAGACACAAAAAAAAACACTCAACAAATTGCTACAATTTAAGGAATGTGTTTAGTGACGGCATCAGATTCCTAATTGATGGAGAAAGGTCTGGTGGCAAGAAAAGCTGCTTCTAGGAGGTTGTTAAGTGTTTTCGTTCGACGATTCCATTCTTGGGTGTTTGGTTTGTCCCTTGTTCCTGTAACTCGAATCCTAGCCCGGTATATCCCATTTTAATTTTACACCATTGTGAACCTTTCGCCTTTTTTACTCTCTGATCGAGGTTCTCGGCATTGAAAAATATTCGTAAACTAAATCACACGTGTATATGTTGACATTTAAGAGATATACAGTCAAGAAAATCAAGGGCAATGGTGATATATATGCGGATTAGACACAAAAAAAAACACTCAACAAATCGCTACAATTTAAGGAATGTGTTTAGTGACGGCATCAGATTCCTAATTGTTGGATAAAGGTCTGGTGGCAAGAAAAGCTGCTTCTAGGAGGTTGTCAAGTGTTTTCGCTCGACGATTCCATTCTTGGTGGTTGGTTTGGCATTTGTTCCTGTAACTCGAATCCTAGCCCGGTATATCCCATTTTAATTTTTCACCATTGTGAACCTTACGCCTTTTTAACTCTCTGATCGAGGTTCTCGGCATTGAAAAATCTTCGTAAACTAAATCACACGTGTATATGTTGACATTTAAGAGATATACAGTCAAGAAAATCATGGGCAATGGTGATATATATGCGGATTAGACACCAAAAAAAACACTCAACAAATCGCTACAATTTAAGGAATGTGTTTAGTGACGGCATCAGATTCCTAATTGATGGAGAAAGGTCTGGTGGCAAGAAAATCTGCTTCTAGGAGGTTGTCAAGTGTTTTCGCTCGATGATTCCATTCTTGGGTGTTTGGTTTGGCCCTTGTTCCTGTTACTCGAATCCTAGCCCGGTATATCCCATTTTAATTTTACACCATTGTGAACCATACGCCTTTTTTACTCGCTGACCGAGGTTCTCGGCATTGAAAAATCTTCGTAAACTATATCACACGTGTATATGTTGACATTTAAGAGATATACAGTTAAGAAAATCAAGGTATTGGGTGTTTGGTTTGGCCCTTGTTCCTGTAACTCGAATACTAGCCCGGTATATCCAAATTTAATTTTACACCATTGTGAACCTTACGCCTTTTTTACTCTCTGATAGAGGTTCTCGGCATTGAAAAATCTTCGTAAACTAAATCACATGTGTATATGTTGACATTTAAGAGATATACAGTCAAGAAAATCAAGGGCAATGGTGATATATATGCAAATTAGACACAAAAAAAAAACACTCAACAAATCGCTACAATTTAAGGAATGTGTTTAGTGACGGCATCAGATTCCTAATTGATGGAGAAAGGTCTGGTGGCAAGAAAAGCTGCTTCTAGGAGGTTGTCAAGTGTTTTCGCTCTACGATTCCATTCTTGGGTGGTTGGTTTGGCCCTTGTTCCTGTAACTCGAATCCTAACCCGGTATATCCCATTTTAATTTTACACCATTGTGAAACTTACGCCTTTTTTACTCTCTGATCGAGGTTCTCGGCATTGGAAAATCTTCGTAAACTACATCACACGTGTATATGTTGACATTTAAGAGATATACAGTCAAGAAAATCAAGGGCAATGGTGATATATATGCAGATTAGACACCAAAAAAACACTCAACAAATCGCTACAATTTAAGGAATGTGTTTAGTGACGGCATCAGATTCCTAATTGATGGAGAAAGGTCTGGTGGCAAGAAAAGCTGCTTCTAGGAGGTTGTCAAGTGTTTTTACTCGACGATTCCATTCTTGGGTGTTTGGTTTGGCCCATGTTCCTGTAACTAGAATCCTAGCCCGGTATATCCCATTTTAATTTTACACCATTGTGAACCTTACGTCTTTTTTACTCTCTGATCGAGGTTCTCGGCATTGAAAAATCTTCGTAAACTAAATCACACGTGTGTATGTTGACATTTAAGAGATATACTGTCAACAAAATCAAGGGCAGTGGTGATATATATGCGGATTAGACACCAAAAAAAACACTCAACAAATTGCTACAATTTAAGGAATGTGTTTAGTGACGGCATCAGATTCCTAATGGATGGAGAATGGTCTGGTGGCAAGAAAAGCTGCTTCTAGGAGGTTGTCAGGTGTTTTCGCTCGACGATTCCATTCTTGGGTGGTTGGTGGCAAGAAAAGCTGCTTCTAGGAGGTTGTCAAGTGTTTTCGCTCGACGATTCAATTCTTGGGTGTTTGGTTTGGCCTTGTTCCTGTATCTCGAATCCTAGCCCGATATATCCCATTTTAATTTTACACCATTGTGAACCTTACGCCTTTTTTACCCTCTGATCGAGGTTCTCGGCATTGAAAAATCTTCGTAAACTAAATCACACGTGTATATGTTGACATTTAAGAGATATACAGTCAAGAAAATCATGGGCAATGGTGATATATATGCGGATTAGACACAAAAAAAAAACACTCAACAAATTGCAACAATTTAAGGAATGTGTTTAGTGACGGCATCAGATTCCTAATTGATGGAGAAAGGTCTGGTGGCAAGAAAAGCTGCTTCTAGGAGGTTGTCAAGTGTTTTCGTTCGACGATTCCATTCTTGGGTGTTTGGTTTGGCCGTTGTTCCTGTAACTCGAATCCTAGCCCGGTATATCCCATTTTAATTTTACACCATTGTGAACCTTACGCCTTTTTTACTCTCTGATCGAGGTTCTCGGCATTGAAAAATATTCGTAAACTAAATCACACGTGTATATGTTGACATTTAAGAGATATACAGTCAAGAAAATCAAGGGCAATGGTGATATATATGCGGATTAGACACAAAAAAAAACACTCAACAAATCGCTACAATTTAAGGAATGTGTTTAGTGACGGCATCAGATTCCTAATTGATGGAGAAAGGTCTGGTGGCAAGAAAAGCTGCTTCTAGGAGGTTGTCAAGTGTTTTCGCTCGACGATTCCATTCTTGGTGGTTGGTTTGGCATTTGTTCCTGTAACTCGAATCCTAGCCCGGTATATCCCATTTTAATTTTTCACCATTGTGAACCTTACGCCTTTTTTACTCCCTGATCGAGGTTCTCGGCATTGAAAAATCTTCGTAAACTAAATCACACGTGTATATGTTGACATTTAAGAGATATACAGTCAAGAAAATCAAGGGCAATGGGGATATATATGCGGATTAGACACCAAAAAAAATACTCAATAAATCGCTACAATTTAAGGAATGTGTTTAGTGACAGCATCAGATTCCTAATTGATGGAGAAAGTTCTGGTGGCAAGAAAAACTACTCCTAGGAGGTTGTCAAGTGTTTTCGCTCGATGATTCCATTCTTGGGTGGTTGGTTTGGCATTTGTTCCTGTAACTCGTATCCTAGCCCAGTATATCCCATTTTAATTTTACACCATTGTGAACCTTACGCCCTTTTTACTCTCTGATCGAGGTTCTCGGCATTGAAAAATCTTCGTAAACTAAATCACATGTGTATATGTTGACATTTAAGAGATATACAGTCAAGAAAATCAAGGGCAATGGTGATATATATGCAGATTAGACACCAAAAAAACACTCAACAAATCGCTACAATTTAATGAATGTGTTTAGTGACGACATCAGATTCCTAATTGATGGAGAAAGGTCTGGTGGCAAGAAAAGCTGCTTCTAGGAGGTTGTCAAATGTTTTCGCTCGACGATTCCATTCTTGGGTGGTTGGTTTGGCGCTTGTTCCTGTAACTCGAATCCTAGCCCGGTATATCCCATTTTAATTTTACACCATTGTGAACCTTACGCCTTTTTTACTCTCTGGTCGAGGTTCTCGGCATTGAAAAATCTTCGTAAACTAAATCACACGTGTATATGTTGACATTTAAGAGATATACAGTCAAGAAAATCAAGGGCAATGGTGATATATATGCGGATTAAACACAAAAAAAAACACTCAACAAATTACTACAATTTAAGGAATGTGTTTAGTAACGACATCAGATTCCTAATTGATGGAGAAAGGTCTGGTGGCAAGAAAAGCTGCTTCTAGGAGGTTGTCAAGTGTTTTCGCTCGACGATTCCATTCTTGGGTGGTTGGTGGAAAGAAAAGCTGCTTCTAGGTGGTTGTCAAGTGTTTTCGCTCGACAATTCCATTCTTGGATGTTTGGTTTGGCCCTTGTTCCTGTATCTCGAATCCTAGCCCGGTATATCCCATTTTAATTTTACACCATTGTGAACCTTACGCCTTTTTTAACCTCTGATCGAGGTTCTCGGCATTGAAAAATCTTGGTAAACTAAATCACACATGTATATGTTGACATTTAATAGATATACAATCAAGAAAATCATGGGCAATGGTGATATATATGCGGATTAGGAACCAAAAAAAACACTCAACAAATTGCTACAATTTAAGGAATGTGTTTAGTGACGGCATCAGATTCCTAATTGATGGAGAAAGGTCTGGTGGCAAGAAAAGCTGCTTCTAGGAGGTTGTCAAGTGTTTTCGCTCGACGATTCCATTCTTGGGTGTTTGGTTTGGCCCTTGTTCCTGTAACTCGAATCCTAGCCCGGTATATCCCATTTTAATTTTACACCATTGTGAACCTTAAGCCTTTTTTACTCTCTGATCGAGGTTCTCGGCATTGAAAAATATTCGTAAACTAAATCACACGTGTATATGTTGACATTTAAGAGATATACAGTCAAGAAAATCAAGGGCAATGGTGATATATATGAGGATTAGACACAAAAAAAAAACACTCAACAAATCGCTACAATTTAAGGAATGTGTTTAGTGACGGCATCAGATTCCTAATTGATGGAGAAAGGTCTGGTGGCAAGAAAAGCTGCTTCTAGGAGGTTGTCAAGTGTTTCGCTCGACGATTCCATTCTCGGTGGTTGGTTTGGCATTTGTTCCTGTAACTCGAATCCTAGCCCGGTATATCCCATTTTAATTTTACACCATTGTGAACCTTTCGCCTTTTTTACTCTCTGATCGAGGTTCTCGGCATTGAAAAATATTCGTAAACTAAATCACACGTGTATATGTTGACATTTAAGAGATATACAGTCAAGAAAATCAAGGGCAATGGTGATATATATGCGGATTAGACACAAAAAAAAACACTCAACAAATCGCTACAATTTAAGGAATGTGTTTAGTGACGGCATCAGATTCCTAATTGATGGAGAAAGGTCTGGTGGCAAGAAAAGCTGCTTCTAGGAGGTTGTCAAGTGTTTTCGCTCGACGATTCCATTCTTGGTGGTTGGTTTGGCATTTGTTCCTGTAACTCGAATCCTAGCCCGGTATATCCCATTTTAATTTTTCACCATTGTGAACCTTACGCCTTTTTTACTCTCTGATCGAGGTTCTCGGCATTGAAAAAACTTCGTAAACTAAATCACACGTCTATATGTTGACATTTAACAGATATACAGTCAAGAAAATCAAGGGCAATGGGGATATATATGCGGATTAGACACCAAAAAAAAATACTCAATAAATCGCTACAATTTAAGGAATGTGTTTAGTGACGGCATCAGATTCCTAATTGATGGAGAAAGGTCTGGTGGCAAGAAAAGCTGCTTCTAGGAGGTTGTCAAGTGTTTTCGCTCGACGATTCCATTCTTGGTGGTTGGTTTGGCATTTGTTCCTGTAACTCGAATCCTAGCCCGGTATATCCCATTTTAATTTTTCACCATTGTGAACCTTACGCCGTTTTTACTCTCTGATCGAGGTTCTCGGCATTGAAAAAACTTCGTAAACTAAATCACACGTCTATATGTTGACATTTAACAGATATACAGTCAAGAAAATCAAGGGCAATGGGGATATATATGCGGATTAGACACCAAAAAAAAATACTCAATAAATCGCTACAATTTAAGGAATGTGTTTAGTGACAGCATCAGATTCCTAATTGATGGAGAAAGTTCTGGTGGCAAGAAAAACTACTCCTAGGAGGTTGTCAAGTGTTTTCGCTCGATGATTCCATTCTTGGGTGGTTGGTTTGGCATTTGTTCCTGTAACTCGTATCCTAGCCCAGTATATCCCATTTTAATTTTACACCATTGTGAACCTTACGCCCTTTTTACTCTCTGATCGAGGTTCTCGGCATTGAAAAATCTCCGTAAACTAAATCACATGTGTATATGTTGACATTTAAGAGATATACAGTCAAGAAAATCAAGGGCAATGGTGATATATATGCAGATTAGACACCAAAAAAACACTCAACATATCGCTACAATTTAATGAATGTGTTTAGTGACTGCATCAGATTCCTAATTGATGGAGAAAGGTCTGGTGGCAAGAAAAGCTGCTTCTAGGAGGTTGTCAAATGTTTTCGCTCGACGATTCCATTCTTGGGTGGTTGGTTTGGCGCTTGTTCCTGTAACTCGAATCCTAGCCCGGTATATCCCATTTTAATTTTACACCATTGTGAACCTTACGCCTTTTTTACTCTCTGGTCGAGGTTCTCGGCATTGAAAAATCTTCGTAAACTAAATCACACGTGTATATGTTGACATTTAAGAGATATACAGTCAAGAAAATCAAGGGCAATGGTGATATATATGCGGATTAAACACAAAAAAAAAAAAAAACACTCAACAAATTACTACAATTTAAGGAATGTGTTTAGTAACGACATCAGATTCCTAATTGATGGAGAAAGGTCTGGTGGCATGAAAAGCTGCTTCTAGGAGGTTGTCAAGTGTTTTCGCTCGACGATTCCATTCTTGGGTGGTTGGTGGAAAGAAAAGCTGCTTCTAGGTGGTTGTCAAGTGTTTTCGCTCGACAATTCCATTCTTGGATGTTTGGTTTGGCCCTTGTTCCTGTATCTCGAATCCTAGCCCGGTATATCCCATTTTAATTTTACACCATTGTGAACCTTACGCCTTTTTTAACCTCTGATCGAGGTTCTCGGCATTGAAAAATCTTGGTAAACTAAATCACACATGTATATGTTGACATTTAATAGATATACAATCAAGAAAATCATGGGCAATGGTGATATATATGCGGATTAGGAACCAAAAAAAACACTCAACAAATTGCTACAATTTAAGGAATGTGTTTAGTGACGGCATCAGATTCCTAATTGATGGAGAAAGGTCTGGTGGCAAGAAAAGCTGCTTCTAGGAGGTTGTCAAGTGTTTTCGCTCGACGATTCCATTCTTGGGTGTTTGGTTTGGCCCTTGTTCCTGTAACTCGAATCCTAGCCCGGTATATCCCATTTTAATTTTACACCATTGTGAACCTTAAGCCTTTTTTACTCTCTGATCGAGGTTCTCGGCATTGAAAAATATTCGTAAACTAAATCACACGTGTATATGTTGACATTTAAGAGATATACAGTCAAGAAAATCAAGGGCAATGGTGATATATATGAGGATTAGACACAAAAAAAAACACTCAACAAATCGCTACAATTTAAGGAATGTGTTTAGTGACGGCATCAGATTCCTAATTGATGGAGAAAGGTCTGGTGGCAAGAAAAGCTGCTTCTAGGAGGTTGTCAAGTGTTTCGCTCGACGATTCCATTCTCGGTGGTTGGTTTGGCATTTGTTCCTGTAACTCGAATCCTAGCCCGGTATATCCCATTTTAATTTTACACCATTGTGAACCTTTCGCCTTTTTTACTCTCTGATCGAGGTTCTCGGCATTGAAAAATATTCGTAAACTAAATCACACGTGTATATGTTGACATTTAAGAGATATACAGTCAAGAAAATCAAGGGCAATGGTGATATATATGCGGATTAGACACAAAAAAAAACACTCAACAAATCGCTACAATTTAAGGAATGTGTTTAGTGACGGCATCAGATTCCTAATTGATGGAGAAAGGTCTGGTGGCAAGAAAAGCTGCTTCTAGGAGGTTGTCAAGTGTTTTCGCTCGACGATTCCATTCTTGGTGGTTGGTTTGGAATTTGTTCCTGTAACTCGAATCCTAGCCCGGTATATCCCATTTTAATTTTTCACCATTGTGAACCTTACGCCTTTTTTACTCTCTGATCGAGTTTCTCGGCATTGAAAAAACTTCGTAAACTAAATCACACGTCTATATGTTGACATTTAACAGATATACAGTCAAGAAAATCAAGGGCAATGGGGATATATATGCGGATTAGACACCAAAAAAAAATACTCAATAAATCGCTACAATTTAAGGAATGTGTTTAGTGACGGCATCAGATTCCTAATTGATGGAGAAAGGTCTGGTGGCAAGAAAAGCTGCTTCTAGGAGGTTGTCAAGTGTTTTCGCTCGACGATTCCATTCTTGGTGGTTGGTTTGGCATTTGTTCCTGTAACTCGAATCCTAGCCCGGTATATCCCATTTTAATTTTTCACCATTGTGAACCTTACGCCGTTTTTACTCTCTGATCGAGGTTCTCGGCATTGAAAAAACTTCGTAAACTAAATCACACGTCTATATGTTGACATTTAACAGATATACAATCAAGAAAATCAAGGGCAATGGGGATATATATGCGGATTAGACACCAAAAAAAAAATACTCAATAAATCGCTACAATTTAAGGAATGTGTTTAGTGACAGCATCAGATTCCTAATTGATGGAGAAAGTTCTGGTGGCAAGAAAAACTACTCCTAGGAGGTTGTCAAGTGTTTTCGCTCGATGATTCCATTCTTGGGTGGTTGGTTTGGCATTTGTTCCTGTAACTCGTATCCTAGCCCAGTATATCCCATTTTAATTTTACACCATTGTGAACCTTACGCCCTTTTTACTCTCTGATCGAGGTTCTCGGCATTGAAAAATCTTCGTAAACTAAATCACATGTGTATATGTTGACATTTAAGAGATATACAGTCAAGAAAATCAAGGGCAATGGTGATATATATGCAGATTAGACACCAAAAAAACACTCAACATATCGCTACAATTTAATGAATGTGTTTAGTGACGGCATCAGATTCCTAATTGATGGAGAAAGGTCTGGTGGCAAGAAAAGCTGCTTCTAGGAGGTTGTCAAATGTTTTCGCTCGACGATTCCATTCTTGGGTGGTTGGTTTGGCGCTTGTTCCTGTAACTCGAATCCTAGCCCGGTATATCCCATTTTAATTTTACACCATTGTGAACCTTACGCCTTTTTTACTCTCTGGTCGAGGTTCTCGGCATTGAAAAATCTTCGTAAACTAAATCACACGTGTATATGTTGACATTTAAGAGATATACAGTCAAGAAAATCAAGGGCAATGGTGATATATATGCGGATTAAACACAAAAAAAAAAAAACACTCAACAAATTACTACAATTTAAGGAATGTGTTTAGTAACGACATCAGATTCCTAATTGATGGAGAAAGGTCTGGTGGCAAGAAAAGCTGCTTCTAGGAGGTTGTCAAGTGTTTTCGCTCGACGATTCCATTCTTGGGTGGTTGGTGGAAAGAAAAGCTGCTTCTAGGTGGTTGTCAAGTGTTTTCGCTCGACAATTCCATTCTTGGGTGTTTGGTTTGGCCCTTGTTCCTGTATCTCGAATCCTAGCCCGGTATATCCCATTTTAATTTTACACCATGTGAACCTTACGCCTTTTTTAACCTCTGATCGAGGTTCTCGGCATTGAAAAATCTTGGTAAACTAAATCACACATGTATATGTTGACATTTAATAGATATACAATCAAGAAAATCATGGGCAATGGTGATATATATGCGGATTAGGAACCAAAAAAAACACTCAACAAATTGCTACAATTTAAGGAATGTGTTTAGTGACGGCATCAGATTCCTAATTGATGGAGAAAGGTCTGGTGGCAAGAAAAGCTGCTTCTAGGAGGTTGTCAAGTGTTTTCGCTCGACGATTCCATTCTTGGGTGTTTGGTTTGGCCCTTGTTCCTGTAACTCGAATCCTAGCCCGGTATATCCCATTTTAATTTTACACCATTGTGAACCTTAAGCCTTTTTTACTCTCTGATCGAGGTTCTCGGCATTGAAAAATATTCGTAAACTAAATCACACGTGTATATGTTGACATTTAAGAGATATACAGTCAAGAAAATCAAGGGCAATGGTGATATATATGCGGATTAGACACAAAAAAAAACACTCAACAAATGGCTACAATTTAAGGAATGTCTTTAGTGACGGCATCAGATTCCTAATTGATGGGGAAAGGTCTGGTGGCAAGAAAAGCTGCTTCTAGGAGGTTGTCAAGTGTTTTCGCTCGACGATTCCATTCTCGGTGGTTGGTTTGGCATTTGTTCCTGTAACTCGAATCCTAGCCCGGTACATCCCATTTTAATTTTACACCATTGTGAACCTTACGCCTTTTTTACTCTATGATCGAGGTTCTCGGCATTGAAAAATCTTCGTAAACTAAATCACACGTGTATATGTTGACATTTAAGAGATATACAGTCAAGAAAATCAAGGGCAATGGTGATATATATGCGGATTAGACACAAAAAAAAAACACTCAACAAATCGCTACAATTTAAGGAATGTGTTTAGTGACAGCATCAGATTCCTAATTGATGGAGAAAGTTCTGGTGGCAAGAAAAACTGCTTGTAGGAGGTTGTCAAGTGTTTTCCCTCGATGATTCCATTCTTGGGTGGTTGGTTTGGCATTTGTTCCTGTAACTCGTTTCCTAGCCCGGTATATCCCATTTTAATTTTACACCATTGTGAACCTTACGCCTTTTTTACTCTCTGATCGAGGTTCTCGGCATTGAAAAATCTTCGTAAACTAAATCACACGTGTATATGTTGACATTTAAGAGATATACAGTCAAGAAAATCAAGGGCAATGGTGATATATATGCGGATTAGACACCAAAAAAAAACACTCAACAAATCGCTACAATTTAAGGAATGTGTTTAGTGACGGCATCAGATTCCTAATCGATGGAGAAAGGTCTGGTGGCAAGAAAAGCTGCTTCTAGGAGGTTGTCAAGTGTTTTCGCTCGACGATTCCATTCTTGGGTGGTTGGTTTGGCCCTTGTTCCTGTAACTCGAATCCTAGCCCGGTATATCCCATTTTAATTTTACACCATTGTGAACCTTACGCCTTTTTTACTCTCTGATCGAGGTTCTCGGCATTGAAAAATCTTCGTAAACTAAATAACACGTGTATATATTGACATTTAAGAGATATACTGTCAACAAAATCAAGGGAAATGGTGATATATATGCGGATTAGACACCAAAAAAACACTCAACAAATTGCTACAATTTAAGGAATGTGTTTAATGACGGCATCAGATTCCTAATGGATGGAGAAAGGTCTGGTGGCAAGAAAAGCTGCTTCTAGGAGGTTGTCAAGTTTTTTCGCTCGACGATTCCATTCTTGGGTGGTTGGTGGCAAGAAAAGCCGCTTCTAGGAGGTTGTCAAGTGTTTTCGCTCGACGATTCCATTCTTGGGTGTTTGGTTTGGCCCTTGTTCCTGTATCTCGAATCCTAGCCCGGTATATCCCATTTTAATTTTACACCATTGTGAACCTTACGCCTTTTTTACCCTCTGATCGAGGTTCTCGGCATTGAAAAATCTTCGTAAACTAAATCACACGTGTATATGTTGACATTTAAGAGATATACAGTCAAGAAAATCAAGGGCAATGGTGATATATATGCGGATTAGACACAAAAAAAACACTCAACAAATTGCTACAATTTAAGGAATGTGTTTAGTGACGGCATCAGATTCCTAATTGATGGAGAAAGGTCTGGTGGCAAGAAAAGCTGCTTCTAGGAGGTTGTCAAGTGTTTTCGTTCGACGATTCCATTCTTGGGTGTTTGGTTTGTCCCTTGTTCCTGTAACTCGAATCCTAGCCCGGTATAACCCGTTTTAATTTTACACCATTGTGAACCTTACGCCTTTTTTACTCTCTGATCGAGGTTCTCGGCATTGAAAAATATCTGTAAACTAAATCACACGTGTATATGTTGACATTTAAGAGATATACAGTCAAGAAAATCAAGGGGAATGGTGATATATATGCGGATTAGACACAAAAAAAAAAACACTCAACAAATCGCTACAATTTAAGGAATGTGTTTAGTGACGGCATCAGATTCCTAATTGTTGGAGAAAGGTCTGGTGGCAAGAAAAGCTGCTTCTAGGAGGTTGTCAAGTGTTTTCGCTCGACGATTCCATTCATGGTGGTTGGTTTGGCATTTGTTCCTGTAACTCGAATGCTAGCCCGGTATATCCCATTTTAATTTTTCACCATTGTGAACCTTACGCCTTTTTTACTCTCTGATCGAGGTTCTCGGCATTGAAAAATCTTCGTAAACTAAATCACACGTGTATATGTTGACATTTAAGAGATATACAGTCAAGAAAATCAAGGGCAATGGTGATATATATGCGGATTAGACACCAAAAAAAAAAACACTCAACAAATTGCTACAATCTAAGGAATGTGTTTAGTGACGGCATCAGATTCCTAATTGATGGAGAAAGGTCTGGTGGCAAGAAAAGCTGCTTCTGGGAGGTTGTCAAGTGTTTTCGCTCGACGATTCCATTCTTGGGTGGTTGGTGGCAAGAAAAGCTGCTTCTTGGAGGTTGTCAAGTGTTTTCGCTTGACGATTCCATTCTTGGGTGTTTGGTTTGGCCCTTGTTCCTGTATCTCGAATCCGAGCCCGGTATATCCCATTTTAAATTTACACCACTGTGAACCTTACGCCTTTTTTACCCTCTGATCGAGGTTCTCGGCATTGAAAAATCTTCGTAAACTAAATCACACGTGTATATGTTGACATTTAAGAGATATACAGTCAAGAAAATCATGGGCAATGGTGATATATATGCGGATTAGACACCAAAAAAAACACTCAACAAATCGCTACAATTTAAGGAATGTGTTTAGTGACGGCATCAGATTCCTAATTGATGGAGAAAGGTCTGGTGGCAAGAAAATCTGCTTCTAGGAGGTTGTCAAGTGTTTTCGCTCGATGATTCCATTCTTGGGTGTTTGGTTTGGCCCTTGTTCCTGTTACTCGAATCCTAGCCCGGTATATCCCATTTTAATTTTACACCATTGTGAACCATACGCCTTTTTTACTCGCTGACTGAGGTTCTCGGCATTGAAAAATCTTCGTAAACTATATCACACGTGTATATGTTGACATTTAAGAGATATACAGTCAAGAAAATCAAGGTCTTGGGTGTTTGGTTTGGCCCTTGTTCCTGTAACTCGAATACTAGCCCGGTATATCCCAATTTAATTTTACACCATTGTGAACCTTACGCCTTTTTTTCTCTCTGATAGAGGTTCTCTGCATTGAAAAATCTTCGTAAACTAAATCACATGTGTATATGTTGACATTTAAGAGATATACAGTCAAGAAAATCAAGGGCAATGGTGATATATATGCAAATTAGACACCAAAAAAAAACACTCAACAAATCGCTACAATTTAAGGAATGTGTTTAGTGACGGCATCAGATTCCTAATTGATGGAGAAAGGTCTGGTGGCAAGAAAAGCTGCTTCTAGGAGGTTGTCAAGTGTTTTCGCTCTACGATTCCATTCTTGGGTGGTTGGTTTGGCCCTTGTTCCTGTAACTCGAATCCTAACCCGGTATATCCCATTTTAATTTTACACCATTGTGAACCTTACGCCTTTTTTACTCTCTGATCGAGGTTCTCGGCATTGGAAAATCTTCGTAAGCTAAATCACACGTGTATATGTTGACATTTAAGAGATATACAGTGAAGAAAATCAAGGGCAATGGTGATATATATGCAGATTAGACACCAAAAAAACACTCAACAAATCGCTACAATTTAAGGAATGTGTTTAGTGACGGCATCAGATTCCTAATTGATGGAGAAAGGTCTGGTGGCAAGAAAAGCTGCTTCTAGGAGGTTGTCAAGTGTTTTTGCTCGACGATTCCATTCTTGGGTGTTTGGTTTGGCCCTTGTTCCTGTAACTAGAATCCTAGCCCGGTATATCCCATTTTAATTTTACACCATTGTGAACCTTACGCCTTTTTTACTCTCTGATCGAGGTTCTCGGCATTGAAAAATCTTCGTAAACTAAATAACACGTGTATATATTGACATTTAAGAGATATACTGTCAACAAAATCAAGGGAAATGGTGATATATATGCGGATTAGACACCAAAAAAACACTCAACAAATTGCTACAATTTAAGGAATGTGTTTAATGACGGCATCAGATTCCTAATTGATGGAGAAAGGTCTGGTGGCAAGAAAAGCTACTTCTAGGAGGTTGTCAAGTTTTTTCGCTCGACGATTCAATTCTTGGGTGGTTGGTGGCAAGAAAAGCTGCTTCTAGGAGGTTGTCAAGTGTTTTCGCTCGACGATTCCATTCTTGGGTGTTTGGTTTGGCCCTTGTTCCTGTATCTCGAATCCTAGCCCGGTATATCCCATTTTAATTTTACACCATTGTGAACCTTACGCCTATTTTACCCTCTGATCGAGGTTCTCGGCATTGAAAAATCTTCGTAAACTAAATCACACGTGTATATGTTGACATTTAAGAGATATACAGTCAAGAAAATCAAGGGCAATGGTGATATATATGCGGATTAGACACAAAAAAAACACTCAACAAATTGCTACAATTTAAGGAATGTGTTTAGTGACGGCATCAGATTCCTAATTGATGGAGAAAGGTCTGGTGGCAAGAAAAGCTGCTTCTAGGAGGTTGTCAAGTGTTTTCGTTCGACGATTCCATTCTTGGGTGTTTGGTTTGTCCCTTGTTCCTGTAACTCGAATCCTAGCCCGGTATATCCCATTTTAATTTTACACCATTGTCAACCTTACGCCTTTTTTACTCTCTGATCGAGGTTCTCGGCATTGAAAAATATTTGTAAACTAAATCACACGTGTATATGTTGACATTTAAGAGATATACAGTCAAGAAAATCAAGGGCAATGGTGATATATATGCGGATTAGACACAAAAAAAAAACACTCAACAAATCGCTACAATTTAAGGAATGTGTTTAGTGACGGCATCAGATTCCTAATTGTTGGAGAAAGGTCTGGTGGCAAGAAAAGGTGCTTCTAGGAGGTTGTCAAGTGTTTTCGCTCGACGATTCCATTCTTGGTGGTTGCTTTGGCATTTGTTCCTGTAACTCGAATCCTAGCCCGGTATATCCCATTTTAATTTTTCACCATTGTGAACCTTACGCCTTTTTTACTCTCTGATCGAGGTTCTCGGCATTGAAAAATCTTCGTAAACTAAATTACACGTGTATATGTTGACATTTAAGAGATATACAGTCAAGAAAATCAAGGGCAATGGTGATATATATGCGGATTAGACACCAAAAAAAAACACTCAACAAATTGCTACAATCTAAGGAATGTGTTTAGTGACGGCATCAGATTCCTAATTGATGGAGAAAGGTCTGGTGGCAAGAAAAGCTGCTTCTAGGAGGTTGTCAAGTGTTTTCGCTCGACGATTCCATTCTTGGGTGGTTGGTGGCAAGAAAAGCTGCTTCTTGGAGGTTGTCAAGTGTTTTCGCTTGACGATTCCATTCTTGGGTGTTTGGTTTGGCCCTTGTTCCTGTATCTCGAATCCTAGCCCGGTATATCCCATTTTAATTTTACACCACTGTGAACCTTACGCCTTTTTTACCCTCTGATCGAGGTTCTCGGCATTGAAAAATCTTCGTAAACTAAATCACACGTGTATATGTTGACATTTAAGAGATATACAGTCAAGAAAATCATGGGCAATGGTGATATATATGCGGATTAGACACCAAAAAAAACACTCAACAAATCGCTACAATTTAAGGAATGTGTTTAGTGACGGCATCAGATTCCTAATTGATGGAGAAAGGTCTGGTGGCAAGAAAATCTGCTTCTAGGAGGTTGTCAAGTGTTTTCGCTCGATGATTCCATTCTTGGGTGTTTGGTTTGGCCCTTGTTCCTGTTACTCGAATCCTAGCCCGGTATATCTCATTTTAATTTTACACCATTGTGAACCATACGCCTTTTTTACTCGCTGACCGAGGTTCTCGGCATTGAAAAATCTTCGTAAACTATATCACACGTGTATATGTTGACATTTAAGAGATATACAGTCAAGAAAATCAAGGTCTTGGGTGTTTGGTTTGGCCCTTGTTCCTGTAACTCGAATACTAGCCCGGTATATCCCAATTTAATTTTACTCCATTGTGAACCTTACGCCTTTTTTACTCTCTGATAGAGGTTCTCGGCATTGAAAAATCTTCGTAAACTAAATCACATGTGTATATGTTGGCATTTAAGAGATATACAGTCAAGAAAATCAAGGGCAATGGTGATATATATGCAAATTAGACACCAAAAAAAAACACTCAACAAATCGCTACAATTTAAGGAATGTGTTTAGTGACGGCATCAGATTCCTAATTGATGGAGAAAGGTCTGGTGGCAAGAAAAGCTGCTTCTAGGAGGTTGTCAAGTGTTTTCGCTCTACGATTCCATTCTTGGGTGGTTGGTTTGGCCCTTGTTCCTGTAACTCGAATCCTAACCCGGTATATCCCATTTTAATTTTACACCATTGTGAACCTTACGCCTTTTTTACTCTCTGATCGAGGTTCTCGGCATTGGAAAATCTTCGTAAACTAAATCACACGTGTATATGTTGACATTTAAGAGATATACAGTCAAGAAAATCAAGGGCAATGGTGATATATATGCAGATTAGACTCCAAAAAAACACTCAACAAATCGCTACAATTTAAGGAATGTGTTTAGTGACGGCATCAGATTCCTAATTGATGGAGAAAGGTCTGGTGGCAAGAAAAGCTGCTTCTAGGAGGTTGTCAAGTGTTTTTGCTCGACGATTCCATTCTTGGGTGTTTGGTTTGGCCCTTGTTCCTGTAACTAGAATCCTAGCCCGGTATATCCCATTTTAATTTTACACCATTGTGAACCTTACGCCTTTTTTACTCTCTGATCGAGGTTCTCGGCATTGAAAAATCTTCGTAAACTAAATAACACGTGTATATATTGACATTTAAGAGATATACTGTCAACAAAATCAAGGGAAATGGTGATATATATGCGGATTAGACACCAAAAAAACACTCAACAAATTGCTACAATTTAAGGAATGTGTTTAATGACGGCATCAGATTCCTAACGGATGGAGAAAGGTCTGGTGGCAAGAAAAGCTACTTCTAGGAGGTTGTCAAGTTTTTTCGCTCGACGATTCCATTCTTGGGTGGTTGGTGGCAAGAAAAGCTGCTTCTAGGAGGTTGTCAAGTGTTTTCGCTCGACGATTCCATTCTTGGGTGTTTGGTTTGGCCCTTGTTCCTGTATCTCGAATCCCAGCCCGGTATATCCCATTTTAATTTTACACCATTGTGAACCTTACGCCTTTTTTACCCTCTGATCGAGGTTCTCGGCATTGAAAAATCTTCGTAAACTAAATCACACGTGTATATGTTGACATTTAAGAGATATACAGTCAAGAAAATCAAGGGTAATGGTGATATATATGCGGATTAGACACAAAAAAAACACTCAACAAATTGCTACAATTTAAGGAATGTGTTTACTGACGGCATCAGATTCCTAATTGATGGAGAAAGGTCTGGTGGCAAGAAAAGCTGCTTCTAGGAGGTTGTCAAGTGTTTTCGTTCGACGATTCCATTCTTGGGTGTTTGGTTTGTCCCTTGTTCCTGTAACTCGAATCCTAGCCCGGTATATCCCATTTTAATTTTACACCATTGTGAACCTTACACCTTTTTTACTCTCTGATCGAGGTTCTCGGCATTGAAAAATATTTGTAAACTAAATCACACGTGTATATGTTGACATTTAAGAGATATACAGTCAAGAAAATCAAGGGCAATGGTGATATATATGCGGATTAGACACAAAAAAAAAACACTCAACAAATCGCTACAATTTAAGGAATGTGTTTAGTGACGGCATCAGATTCCTAATTGTTGGAGAAAGGTCTGGTGGCAAGAAAAGCTGCTTCTAGGAGGTTGTCAAGTGTTTTCGCTCGACGATTCCATTCTTGGTGGTTGGTTTGGCATTTGTTCCTGTAACTCGAATCCTAGCCCGGTATATCCCATTTTAATTTTTCACCATTGTGAACCTTACGCCTTTTTTACTCTCTGATCGAGGTTCTCGGCATTGAAAAATCTTCGTAAACTAAATCACACGTGTATATGTTGACATTTAAGAGATATACAGTCAAGAAAATCATGGGCAATGGTGATATATATGCGGATTAGACACCAAAAAAAACACTCAACAAATCGCTACAATTTAAGGAATGTGTTTAGTGACGGCATCAGATTCCTAATTGATGGAGAAAGGTCTGGTGGCAAGAAAATCTGCTTCTAGGAGGTTGTCAAGTGTTTTCGCTCGATGATTCCATTCTTGGGTGTTTGGTTTGGCCCTTGTTCCTGTTACTCGAATCCTAGCCCGGCATATCCCATTTTAATTTTACACCATTGTGAACCATACGCCTTTTTTACTCGCTGACCGAGGTTCTCGGCATTGATAAATCTTCGTAAACTATATCACACGTGTATATGTTGACATTTAAGAGATATACAGTCAAGAAAATCAAGGTCTTGGGTGTTTGGTTTGGCCCTTGTTCCTGTAACCCGAATACTAGCCCGGTATATCCCAATTTAATTTTACACCATTGTGAACCTTACGCCTTTTTTACTCTCTGATAGAGGTTCTCGGCATTGAAAAATCTTCGTAAACTAAATCACATGTGTATATGTTGACATTTAAGAGATATACAGTCAAGAAAATCAAGGGCAATGGTGATATATATACAAATTAGACACCAAAAAAAAAACACTCAACAAATTGCTACAATTTAAGGAATGTGTTTAGTGACGGCATCAGATTCCTAATTGATGGAGAAAGGTCTGGTGGCAAGAAAAGCTGCTTCTAGGAGGTTGTCAAGTGTTTTCGCAATACGATTCCATTCTTGGGTGTTTGGTTTGGCCCTTGTTCCTGTAACTCGAATCCTAGCCCGGTATATCCCATTTTAATTTTACACCATTGTGAACCTTAAGCCTTTTTTACTCTCTGATCGAGGTTCTCGGCATTGAAAAATATTCGTAAACTAAATCACACGTGTATATGTTGACATTTAAGAGATATACAGTCAAGAAAATCAAGGGCAATGGTGATATATATGAGGATTAGACACAAAAAAAAACACTCAACAAATCGCTACAATTTAAGGAATGTGTTTAGTGACGGCATCAGATTCCTAATTGATGGAGAAAGGTCTGGTGGCAAGAAAAGCTGCTTCTAGGAGGTTGTCAAGTGTTTTCGCTCGACGATTCCATTCTCGGTGGTTGGTTTGGCATTTGTTCCTGTAACTCGAATTCTAGCCCGGTATATCCCATTTTAATTTTACACCATTGTGAACCTTACGCCTTTTTTACTCTATGATCGAGGTTCTCGGCATTGAAAAATCTTCGTAAACTAAATCACACGTGTATATGTTGACATTTAAGAGATATACAGTCAAGAAAATCAAGGGCAATGGTGATATATATGCGTATTAGACACAAAAAAAAACACACAACAAATCGCTACAATTTAAGGAATGTGTTTAGTGACAGCATCAGATTCCTAATTGATGGAGAAAGTTCTGGTGGCAAGAAAAACTGCTTGTAGGAGGTTGTCAAGTGTTTTCCCTCGATGATTCCATTCTTGGGTGGTTGGTTTGGCATTTGTTCCTGTAACTCGTATCCTAGCCCGGTATATCCCATTTTAATTTTACACCATTGTGAACCTTACGCCTTTTTTACTCTCTGATCGAGGTTCTCGGCATTGAAAAATCTTCGTAAACTAAATCACACGTGTATATGTTGACATTTAAGAGATATACAGTCAAGAAAATCAAGGGCAATGGTGATATATATGCGGATTAGACACCAAAAAAAAACACTCAACAAATCGCTACAATTTAAGGAATGTGTTTAGTGACGGCATCAGATTCCTAATTGATGGAGAAAGGTCTGGTGGCAAGAAAAGCTGCTTCTAGGAGGTTGTCAAGTGTTTTCGCTCGACGATTCCATTCTTGGGTGTTTGGTTTGCCCTTGTTCCTGTAACTCGAATCCTAGCCCGATATATCCCATATTAATTTTACACCATTGTGAACCTTTCGCCATTTTTACTCTCTGATCGAGGTTCTCGGCATTGAAAAATCTTCGTAAACTAAATCACACGTGTATACGTTGACATTTAAGAGATATACAGTCAAGAAAATCAAGGGCAATGGTGATATATATATATGCGGATTAGACACCAAAAAAAACACTCAACAAATGGCTACAATTTAAGGAATGTGATTAGTGACGGCATCAGATTCCTAATTGATGGAGAAAGGTCTGGTGGCAAGAAAAGCTGCTTCTAGGAGGTTGTCAGGTGTTTTCGCTCGACGATTCCATTCTAGGGTGGTTGGTTTGGCCCTTGTTCTAGTAACTCGAATACTAGCCCGGTATATCCCAATTTAATTTTACACCATTGTGAACCTTACGCCTTTTTTACTCTCTGATCGAGGTTCTCGACATTGAAAAATCTTTGTAAACTAAATCACACGTGTATATGTTGACATTTAAGAGATATACAGTCAAGAAAATCAAGGGTAATGGTGATATATATGCGGATTAGACACCAAAAAAAAAAAACACTCAACAAATCGCTACAATTTAAGGAATGTGTTTAGTGACGGCATCAGATTCCTAATTGATGGAGAAAGGTCTGGTGGTAAGAAAAGCTGCTTCTAGGAGGTTGTCAAGTGTTTTCGCTTGACGATTCCATTCTTGGGTGGTTGGTTTGGCATTTGTTCCTGTAACTCGTATCCTAGCCCAGTATATCCCATTTTAATTTTACACCATTGTGAACCTTACGCCTTTTTTACTCTCTGATCGAGGTTCTCGGCATTGAAAAATCTTCGTAAACAAAATCACACGTGTATATGTTGACATTTAAGAGATATACAGTCAAGAAAATTAAGGGCAATGGTGATATATATGCAGATTAGACACCAAAAAAACACACCCAACAAATCGCTACAATTTAAGGAATGTGTTTAGTGACGGCATCAGATTCCTAATTGATTGAGAAAGGTCTGGTGGCAAGAAAAGCTGCTTCTAGGAGGTTGTCAAGTGTTTTCGTTCGACGATTCCATTCTTGGGTGGTTGGTTTGGCCCTTGTTCCTGTAACTCGAATCCTAACCCGGTATATCCCATTTTAATTTTACACCATTGTGAACCTTACGCCTTTTTTAATCTCTGATCGAGGTTCTCGGCAATGAAAAATCTTCGTAAACTAAATCACACGTGTATATGTTGACATTTAAGAGATATACAGTCAAGAAAATCAAGGGCAATGGTGATATATATGCAGATTAGACACCAAAAAAAACAATCAACAAATCGCTACAATTTAAGGAATGTGTTTAGTGACGGCATCAGATTCCTAATTGATGGAGAAAGGTCTGGTGGCAAGAAAAGCTGCTTCTAGGAGGTTGTCAAGTGTTTTCGCTCGACGATTCCATTGTTGGGTGGTTGGTTTGGCCCTTGTTCCTGTAACTCGAATCCTAGCCCGGTATATGCCATTTTAATTTTACACCATTGTGAACCTTACGCCTTTTTTAATCTCTGATCGAGGTTCTCGGCAATGAAAAATCTTCGTAAACTAAATCACACGTGTATATGTTGACATTTAAGAGATATACAGTCAAGAAAATCAAGGGCAATGGTGATATATATGCGGATTAGACACCAAAAAAAAACACTCAACAAATGGCTACAATTTAAGGAATGTGTTTAGTGACGGCATCAAATTCCTAATTTAGGTAGTAAGGTCTGGTGGTAAGTAAAGCTGCTTCTAGGTGGTTGTCAAGTGTTTTCGTTCGACGATTCCATTCTTGGGTGGTTGGTTTGGCCCTTGTTCCTGTAACTCGAATCCAAGCCCGGTATATCCCATTTTAATTTTACACCATTGTGAACCTTACGCCTTTTTTACTCTCTGATCGAGGTTCTCGGCATTGAACAATCTTCGTAAACTAAATCACACGTGTATATGGACAATGGTGACATATATGCGGATTAGACGCAAAAAAAAAAACACTCAACAAATGGCTACAATTTAAGGAATGTGTTTAGTGACGGAATCAGATTCCTAATTGATTGAGAAAGGTCTGGTGGCAATAAAAGCTGCTTCTAGGAGGTTGTCAAGTGTTTTCGCTCGACGGTTCCATTAACGGAGAAAGGTCTGGTGGCAAGAAAAGCTGCTTCTAGGAGGTTGTCAAGTGTTTTCGCTCGACGATTCCATTCTTGGGTGGTTTGGTTTGGCCCTTGTTCCTGTAACTTGAATCCTAGCCCGGTATATCCCATTTTAATTTTACACCATTGTGAACCTTACGCCTTTTTTACTCTCTGATGGAGGTTCTCGGCATTGAAAAATCTTCGTAAACTAAATCACACGTGTATATGTTGACATTTCAGAGATATACAGTCAAGAAAATCAAGGGCAATGGTGATATATATGCGGATTAGACACAAAAAAAAAACACTCAACAGATGGCTACAATTTAAGGAATGTGTTTAGTGACGGCATCAGATTCCTAATTGATGGAGAAAGGTCTGGTGGCAAGAAAAGCTGCTTCTAAGAGGTTGTCAAGTGTTTTCGCTCGACGATTCCATTCTTGGGTGTTTGGTTTGGCCCTTGTTCCTGTAACTCGAATCCTATCCCGGTATATCCCATTTTAATTTTACACCATTGTGAACCTTACGCCTTTTTTACTCTCTGATCGAGGTTCTCGACATTGAAAAATCTTCGTAAACTAAATCACACGTGTATATGTTGACATTTAAGAGATATACAGTCAAGAAAATCAAGGGCAATGGTGATATATATGCGGATTAGACACCAAAAAAAACACTCAACAAATCGCTAGAATTTAAGCAATGTGTTCAGTGACGGCATCAGATTCCTAATTGATGGAGAAAGGTCTAGTGGCAAGAAAAGCTGCTTCTAGGTGGTTGTCAAGTGTTTTCGCTCGACGATTCTATTCTTGGGTGTTTGGTTTGGCCCATGTTCCTGTAACTCGAATCCTTGCCCGGTATATCCCATTTTAATCTTACACCATTGTGAACCTTCCTTACGCCTTTTTTACTCTCTGATCGAGGTTCTCAGCAAAGAAAAATCTTCGTAAACTAAATCACACGTGTATATGTTGACATTTCAGAGATATACAGTCAAGAAAATCAAGGGGAATGGTGATATATATGCGGATTAGACACCAAAAAAAACACTCAAAAAATGGCTACAATTTAAGGAATGTGTTTAGTGACGGCATCAGATTCCTAATTGATGGAGAAAGGTCTGATGGCAAGAAAAGCTGCTTCTAGGAGGTTGTCAAGTGTTTTCGCTTGACGATTCCATTCTTGGGTGGTTGGTTTGGCATTTGTTGCTGTAACTCGAATCCTAGCCCGGTATATCCCATTTTAATCTTTCACCAATGTGAACCTTATGCCTTTTTTACTCTCTGATCGAGGTTCTCGGCATTGAAAAATCTTCGTAAACTAAATCACACGTGTATATGTTGATATTTAAGAGATATACAGTCAAGAAAATCAAGGGCAATGGTGATATATATGCGGATTACACACAAAAAAAAAACACTCAACAGATGGCTACAATTTAAGGAATGTGTTTAGTGACGGCATCAGATTCCTAATTGATGGAGAAAGGTCTGGTGGCAAGAAAAGCTGCTTCTAAGAGGTTGTCAAGTGTTTTCGCTCGACGATTCCATTCTTGGGTGTTTGGTTTGGCCCTTGTTCCTGTAACTCGAATCCTATCCCGGTATATACCATTTTAATTTTACACCATTGTGAACCTTACGCCTTTTTTACTCTCTGATCGAGGTTCTCGACATTGAAAAATCTTCGTAAACTAAATCACACGTGTATATGTTGACATTTAAGAGATATACAGTCAAGAAAATCAAGGGCAATGGTGATATATATGCGGATTAGACACCAAAAAAAACACTCAACAAATCGCTAGAATTTAAGCAATGTGTTCAGTGACGGCATCAGATTCCTAATTGATGGAGAAAGGTCTAGTGGCAAGAAAAGCTGCTTCTAGGTGGTTGTCAAGTGTTTTCGCTCGACGATTCTATTCTTGGGTGTTTGGTTTGGCCCATGTTCCTGTAACTCGAATCCTTGCCCGGTATATCCCATTTTAATCTTACACCATTGTGAACCTTCCTTACGCCTTTTTTACTCTCTGATCGAGGTTCTCAGCAAAGAAAAATCTTCGTAAACTAAATCACACGTGTATATGTTGACATTTCAGAGATATACAGTCAAGAAAATCAAGGGGAATGGTGATATATATGCGGATTAGACACCAAAAAAAACACTCAAAAAATGGCTACAATTTAAGGAATGTGTTTAGTGACGGCATCAGATTCCTAATTGATGGAGAAAGGTCTGATGGCAAGAAAAGCTGCTTCTAGGAGGTTGTCAAGTGTTTTCGCTTGACGATTCCATTCTTGGGTGGTTGGTTTGGCATTTGTTGTTGTAACTCGAATCCTAGCCCGGTATATCCCATTTTAATCTTACACCATTGTGAACCTTACGCCTTTTTTACTCTCTGATCGAGGTTCTCGGCATTGAAAAATCTTCATAAACTAAATCACACGTGTATATGTTGATATTTAAGAGATATACAGTCAAGAAAATCAAGGGCAATGGTGATATATATGCGGATTAGACACAAAAAAAACTCAACAAAAAAAGCTACAATTTAAGGAATGTGTTTAGTGACGGCATCAGATTCCTAATTGATGGAGAAAGGTCTGGTGGCAAGAAAAGCTGCTTTTAGGAGGTTGTCAAGTGTTTTCGCTTGACGATTCCATTCTTGGGTGGTTGCTTTGGCATTTGTTCCTGTAACTCGAATCCTAGCCCGGTGTATCTCATTTTAATTTTACACCATTGTGAACCTTACTCCTTTTTTACTCTCTGATCGAGGTTCTCGGCATTGAAAAATCTTCGTAAACTAAATCACACGTGTATATGTTGACATTTAAGAGATATACAGTCAAGAAAATCAAGGGCAATGGTGATATATATGCGGATTAGACACAAAAAAAAACACTCAACAAATCGCTACAATTTAAGGAATGTGTTTAGTGACGGCATCAGATTCCTAATTGATGGAGAAATGTCTGGTGGTAAGAAAAGCTGCTTCTAAGAGGTTGTCAAGTGTTTTCGCTTGACGATTCCATTCTTGGGTGGTTGGTTTGGCATTTGTTCCTGTAAATCGAATCCTAGCTCGGTATATCCCACTTTAATTTTACACCATTGTGAACCTTACGCCTTTTTTACTCTCTGATCGAGGTTCTCGGCATTGAAAAATCTTCGTAAACAAAATCACACGTGTATATGTTGACATTTAAGAGATATACAGTCAAGAAAATCAAGGGCAATGGTGATATATATGCGGATTAGACACAAAAAAAAAACACTCAACAAATCGCTACAATTTAAGGAATGTGTTTAGTGACGGCATCAGATTCCTAATTGATGGAGAAAGGTCTGGTGGCAATAAAAGCTGCTTCTAGGAGGTTGTCAAGTGTTTTCGCTCGACGCTTCCATTGATAGGGAAAGGTCTGCTGGCAAGAAAAGCTGCTTCTAGGAGGTTGTCAAGTGTTTTCGATCGACGATTCCATTCTTGGGTGGTTTGGTTTGCCCCTTGTTCCTGTAAGTCGAATCCTAGCCCAGTGTATCCCATTTTAATTTTACACCATTATGAACCTTACGCCTTTTTTACTCTCTGATGGAGGTTCTCGGCATTGAAAAATTTTCGTAAACTAAATCACACGTGTATATGTTGACATTTAAGAGATATACAGTCAAGAAAATCAAGGGCAATGGTGATATATATGCGGATTAGACACCAAAAAAAACACTCAACAAATGGCTACAATTTAAGGAATGTATTTAGTGACGGCATCAGATTCCTAATTGATGGAGAAAGGTCTGGTGGCAAGAAAAGCTGCTTCTAGGAGGTTGTCAAGTGTTTTCGCTCGACGATTCCATTCTTGGGTGTTTGGTTTCGCCCTTGTTCATGTAACTCGAATCCTAGCCCGGTATATCCCATTTTAATTTTACACCATTGTGAACCTTACGCCTTTTTTACTCTCTGATCGAGGTTCTCGACATTGAAAAATCTTCATAAACTAAATCATACGTGTATATGTTGACATTTAAGAGATATACAGTCAAGAAAATCAAGGGCAATGGTGATATATATGCGGATTAGACACAAAAAAAAAACACTCAACAAATGGCTACAATTTAAGGAATGTGTTTAGTGACGGCATCAGACTCCTAATTGAGGTAGTAAGGTCTAGTGGTAAGTAAAGCTGCTTCTAGGTGGTTGTCAAGTATTTTCGTTCGACGATTCCATTCTTGGGTGTTTGGTTTGGCCCTTGTTCCTGTAACTCGAATCCTAGCCCGGTATATCCCATTTTAATTTTACACCATTGTGAACCTTACGCCTTTTTTACTCTCTGATCGAGGTTCTCGGCATTGAACAATCTTCGTAAACTAAATCACACGTGTATATGGACAATGGTGACATATATGCGGATTAGACACAAAAAAAAAACACTCAACAAATGGCTACAATTTAAGGAATGTGTTTAGTGACGGAATCAGATTCCTAATTGATGGAGAAAGGTCTGGTGGCAATAAAAGCTGCTTCTAGGAGGTTGTCAAGTGTTTTCGCTCGACGATTCCATTGACGGAGAAAGGTCTGGTGGCAAGAAAAGCTGCTTCTAGGAGGTTGTCAAGTGTTTTCGCTCGACGATTCCATTCTTGGGTGGTTTGGTTTGGCCCTTGTTCCTGTAACTTGAATCCTAGCCCGGTATATCCCATTTTAATTTTACACCATTGTGAACCTTACGCCTTTTTTACTCTCTGATGGAGGTTCTCGGCATTAAAAATCTTCGTAAATTAAATCACACGTGTATATGTTGACATTTCAGAGATATACAGTCAAGAAAATCAAGGGCAATGGTGATATTTATGCGGATTAGACACCAAAAAAAAAACACTCAACAGATGGCTACAATTTAAGGAATGTGTTTAGTGACGGCATCAGATTCCTAATTAATGGAGAAAGGTCTGGTGGCAAGAAAAGCTGCTTCTAAGAGGTTGTCAAGTGTTTTCGCTCGACGATTCCATTCTTGGGTGGTTGGTTTGGCCCTTGTTCCTGTAACTCGAATCCTAGCCCGGTATATCCCATTTTAATTTTACACCATTGTGAACCTTACGCCTTTTTTACTCTCTAATCGAGGTTCTCGGCATTGAAAAATCTTCGTAAACTAAATCACACGTGTATATGTTGACATTTAAGAGATATACAGTCAAGAAAATCAAGGGCAATGGTGATATATATACGGATTAGACACCAAAAAAAACACTCAACAAATCGCTAGAATTTAAGCAATGTGTTCAGTGACGGCATCAGATTCCTAATTGATGGAGAAAGGTCTGGTGGCAAGAAAAGCTGCTTCTAGGTGGTTGTCAAGTGTTTTCGCTCGACGATTCCATTCTTGGGTGTTTGGTTTGGCCCTTGTCCCTGTAACTTGAATCCTAGCCCGGTATATCCCATTTTAATCTTACACCATTGTGAACCTTCCTTACGCCTTTTTTACTCTCTGATCGAGGTTCTCAGCAAAGAAAAATCTTCGTAAACTAAATCACACGTGTATATGTTGACATTTCAGAGATATAAAGTCAAGAAAATCAAGGGCAATGGTGATATATATGCGGATTAGACACCAAAAAAAACACTCAACAAATGGCTACAATTTAAGGAATGTGTTTAGTGACGGCATCAGATTCCTAATTGATGGAGAAAGGTCTGATGGCAAGAAAAGCTGCTTCTAGGAGGTTGTCAAGTGTTTTCGCTTGACGATTCCATTCTTGGGTGGTTGGTTTGGCATTTGTTGTTGTAACTCGAATCCTAGCCCGGTATATCCCATTTTAATCTTACACCATTGTGAACCTTACGCCTTTTTTACTCTCTGATCGAGGTTCTCGGCATTGAAAAATCTTCATAAACTAAATCACACGTGTATATGTTGATATTTAAGAGATATACAGTCAAGAAAATCAAGGGCAATGGTGATATATATGCGGATTAGACACAAAAAAAAACTCAACAAAAAAAGCTACAATTTATGGAATGTGTTTAGTGACGGCATCAGATTCCTAATTGATGGAGAAAGGTCTGGTGGCAAGAAAAGCTGCTTTTAGGAGGTTGTCAAGTGTTTTCGCTTGACGATTCCATTCTTGGGTGGTTGCTTTGGCATTTGTTCCTATAACTCGAATCCTAGCCCGGTGTATCTCATTTTAATTTTACACCATTGTGAACCTTACGCCTTTTTTACTCTCTGATCGAGGTTCTCGGCATTGAAAAATCTTCGTAAACTAAATCATACGTGTATATGTTGACATTTAAGAGATATACAGTCAAGAAAATCAAGGGCAATGGTGATATATATGCGGATTAGACACAAAAAAAAAAACACTCAACAAATCGCTACAATTTAAGGAATGTGTTTAGTGACGACATCAGATTCCTAATTGATGGAGAAATGTCTGGTGGTAAGAAAAGCTGCTTCTAGGAGGTTGTCAAGTGTTTTCGCTTGACGATTCCATTCTTGGGTGGTTGGTTTGGCATTTGTTCCTGTAAATCGAATCCTAGCCCGGTATATCCCACTTTAATTTTACACCATTGTGAACCTTACGCCTTTTTTACTCTCTGATCGAGGTTCTCGGCATTGAAAAATCTTCGTAAACTAAATCACACGTGTATATGTTGACATTTAAGAGATATACAGTCAAGAAAATCAAGGGCAATGGTGATATATATGCGGATTAGACACCAAAAAAAAACACTCAACAAATCGCTACAATTTAAGGAATGTGTTTAGTGACGGCATCAGATTCCTAATTGATGGAGAAAGGTCTGGTGGCAATAAAAGCTGCTTCTAGGAGGTTGTCAAGTGTTTTCGCTCGACGCTTCCATTGATAAAGAAAGGTCTGGTGGCAAGAAAAGCTGCTTCTAGGAGGTTGTCAAGTGTTTTCGCTCGACGATTTCATTCTTGGGTGGTTTGGTTTGGCCCTAGTTCCTGTAAGTCGAATCCTAGCCCGGTGTATCCTATTTTAATTTTACACCATTATGAACTTTACGCCTTTTTTACTCTCTGATGGAGGTTCTCGGCATTGAAAAATCTTCGTAAACTAAATCACACGTGTATATGTTGACATTTAAGAGATATACAGTCAAGAAAATCAAGGGCAATGGTGATATATATGCGGATTAGACACCAAAAAAAAACACTCAACAAATGGCTACAATTTAAGGAATGTGTTTAGTGACGGCATCAGATTCCTAATTGATGGAGAAAGGTCTGGTGGGAAGAAAAGCTGCTTCTAGGAGGTTGTCAAGTGTTTTCGCTCGACGATTCCATTCTTGGGTGGTTTGGTTTGGCCCTTGTTCCTGTAAGTCGAATCCTAGCCCGGTGTATCCCATTTTAATTTTACACCATTATGAACCTTACGCCTTTTTTACTCTCTGATGGAGGTTCTCGGCATTGAAAAATCTTCGTAAACTAAATCACACGTGTATATGTTGACATTTAAGAGATATACAGTCAAGAAAATCAAGGGCAATGGTGATATATATGCGGATTAGACACAACAAAAAAACACTCAACAAATCGCTACAATTTAAGGAATGTGTTTAGTGACGGCATCAGATTCCTAATTGATGGAGAAATGTCTGGTGGTAAGAAAAGCTGCTTCTAGGAGGTTGTCAAGTGTTTTCGCTTGACGATTCCATTCTTGGGTGGTTGGTTTGGCATATGTTCCTGTAAATCGAATCCTAGCCCGGTATATCCCACTTTAATTTTACACCATTGTGAACCTTACGCCTTTTTTACTCTCTGATCGAGGTTCTCGGCATTGAAAAATCTTCGTAAACTAAATCACACGTGTATATGTTGACATTTAAGAGATATACAGTCAAGAAAATCAAGGGCAATGGTGATATATATGCGGATTAGACACCAAAAAAAAAACACTCAAGAAATCGCTACAATTTAAGGAATGTGTTTTGTGACGGCATCAGATTCCTAATTGATGGAGAAAGGTCTGGTGGCAATAAAAGCTGCTTCTAGGAGGTTGTCAAGTGTTTTCGCTCGACGCTTCCATTGATAGAGAAAGGTCTGGTGGCAAGAAAAGCTGCTTCTAGGAGGTTGTCAAGTGTTTTCGCTCGACGATTCCATTCTTGGGTGGTTGGTTTGGCATTTGTTCCTGTAACTCGAATCCTAGCCTGGTTTATCCCATTTTAATCTTACACCATTGTGAACCTTACGCCTTTTTTCCTCTCTGATCGAGGTTCTCGGCATTGAAAAATCTTCGTAAACTAAATCACACGTGTATATGTTGACATTTAAGAGATATACAGTCAAGAAAATCAAGGGCAATGGTGATATATATGCGGATTAGACACCAAAAAAAACACTCAACAAATGGCTACAATTTAAGGAATGTGTTTAGTGACGGCATCAGATTCCTAATTGATGGAGAAAGGTCGGGTGGCAAGAAAAGCTGCTTCTAGGAGGTTATCAAGTGTTTTCGCTCGACGATTCCATTCTTGGGTGTTTGGTTTCGCCCTTGTTCATGTAACTCGAATCCTAGCCCGGTATATCCCATTTTAATTTTACACCATTGTGAACCTTACGCCTTTTTTACTCTCTGATCGAGGTTCTCGACATTGAAAAATCTTCGTAAACTAAAACACACGTGTATATGTTGACATTTAAGAGATATACAGTCAAGAAAATCAAGGGCAATGGTGATATATATGCGGATTAGACACCAAAAAAAAACACTCAACAAATGGCTACAATTTAAGGAATGTGTTTAGTGATGGCATCAGATTCCTAATTGAGGTAGTAAGGTCTGGTGGTAAGTAAAGCTGCTTCTAGGTGGTTGTCAAGTGTTTTCGTTCGACGATTCCATTCTTGGGTGGTTGGTTTGGCCCTTGTTCCTGTAACTCGAATCCTAGCCCGGTATATCCCATTTTAATTTTACACCATTGTGAACCTTACGCCTTTTTTACTCTCTGATCGAGGTTCTCGGCATTTAACAATCTTCGTAAACTAAATCACACGTGTATATGGACAATGGTGACATATATGCGGATTAGACACAAAAAAAAACACTCAACAAATGGCTACAATTTAAGGAATGTGTTTAGTGACGGAATCAGATTCCTAATTGATGGAGAAAGGTCTGGTGGCAATAAAAGCTGCTTCTAGGAGGTTGTCAAGTGTTTTCGCTCGACGATTCCATTGACGGAGAAAGGTCTGGTGGCAAGAAAAGCTACTTCTAGGAGGTTGTCAAGTGTTTTCGCTCGACGATTCCATTCTTGGGTGGTTTGGTTTGGCCCTTGTTCCTGTAACTTGAATCCTAGCCCGGTATATCCCATTTTAATTTTACACCATTGTGAACCTTACGCCTTTTTTACTCTCTGATGGAGATTCTCGGGATTGAAAAATCTTCGTAAACTAAATCACACGTGTATATGTTGACATTTCAGAGATATACAGTCAAGAAAATCAAGGGCAATGGTGATATATATGCGGATTAGACACCAAAAAAAACACTCAACAAATGGCTACAATTTAAGGAATGTGTTTAGTGACGGCATCAGATTCCTAATTGAGGTAGTAAGGTCTGGTGGTAAGTAAAGCTGCTTCTAGGAGGTTGTCAAGTGTTTTCGCTCGACGATTCCATTCTTGGGTGGTTGGTTTGGCCCTTGTTCCTGTAACTCGAATCCTAGACCGGTATATCCCATTTTAATTTTACACCATTGTGAACCTTACGCCTTTTTTACTCTCTAATCGAGGTTCTCGGCATTGAAAAATCTTCGTAAACTAAATCACACGTGTATATGTTGACATTTAAGAGATATACAGTCAAGAAAATCAAGGGCAATGGTGATATATATTCGGATTAGACATAAAAAAAAAACACTCAACAAATGGCTACAATTTAAGGAATGTGTTTAGTGACGGCATCAGATTCCTAATTGAGGTAGTAAGGTCTGGTGGTAAGTAAAGCTGCTTCTAGGTGGTTGTCAAGTGTTTTCGCTCTACGATTCCATTCTTGGGTGGTTGGTTTGGCCCTTGTTCCTGTAACTCGAATCCTAGCCCGGTATATCCCATTTTTATTTTACACCATTGTGAACCTTACGCCTTTTTTACTCTCTGATCGAGGTTTTCGGCATTGAAAAATCTTCATAAACTAAATCACACGTGTATATGTTGACATTTAAGAGATATACAGTCAAGAAAATCAAGGGCAATGGTGATATATATGCGGATTAGACACCAAAAAAAACACTCAACAAATCGCTAGAATTTAAGGAATGTGTTCAGTGACGGCATCAGATTCCTAATTGATGGAGAAAGGTCTGGTGGCAAGAAAAGCTGCTTCTAGGAGGTTGTCAAGTGTTTTCGCTCAACGATTCCATTCTTGGGTGTTTGGTTTGGCGCTTGTTCCTGTAACTCGAATCCTAGCCCGGTATATCCCATTTTAATCTTACACCATTGTGAACCTTCCTTACGCCTTTTTTACTCTCTGATCGAGGTTCTCGGCAATGAAAAATCTTCGTAAACTAAATCACACGTGTATATGTTGACATTTAAGAGATATACAGTCAAGAAAATCAAGGGCAATGGTGATATATATGCGGATTAGACACCAAAAAAAACACTCAACAAATGGCTACAATTTAAGGAATGTGTTTAGTGACGGCATCAGATTCCTAATTGAGGTAGTAAGGTCTGGTGGTAAGTAAAGCTGCTTCTAGGAGGTTGTCAAGTGTTTTCGCTCGACGATTCCATTCTTGGGTGGTTGGTTTGGCCCTTGTTCCTGTAACTCGAATCCTAGCCCGGTATATCCCATTTTAATTTTACACCATTGTGAACCTTACGCCTTTTTTACTCTCTAATCGAGGTTCTCGGCATTGAAAAATCTTCGTAAACTAAATCACACGTGTATATGTTGACATTTAAGAGATATACAGTCAAGAAAATCAAGGGCAATGGTGATATATATGCGGATTAGACACCAAAAAAAACACTCAACAAATCGCTAGAATTTAAGCAATGTGTTCAGTGACGGCATCAGATTCCTAATTGATGGAGAAAGGTCTGGTGGCAAGAAAAGCTGCTTCTAGGTGGTTGTCAAGTGTTTTCGCTCGACGATTCCATTCTTGGGTGTTTGGTTTGGCCCTTGTTCCTGTAACTCGAATCCTAGCCCGGTATATCTCTTTTTAATCTTACACCATTGTGAACCTTCCTTACGCCTTTTTTACTCTCTGATCGAGGTTCTCAGCAAAGAAAAATCTTCGTAAACTAAATCACACGTGTGTATGTTGACATTTCAGAGATATACAGTCAAGAAAATCAAGGGCAATGGTGATATATATGCGGATTAGACACCAAAAAAAACACTCAACAAATGGCTACAATTTAAGGAATGTGTTTAGTGACGGCCTCAGATTCCTAATTGATGGAGAAAGGTCTGATGGCAAGAAAAGCTGCTTCTAGGAGGTTGTCAAGTGTTTTCGCTTGACGATTCCATTCTTGGGTGGTTGGTTTGGCATTTGTTGCTGTAACTCGAATCCTAGCCCGGTATATCCCATTTTAATCTTACACCATTGTGAACCTTACGCCTTTTTTACTCTCTGATCGAGGTTCTCGGCATTGAAAAATCTTCGTAACCTAAATCACACGAGTATATGTTGATATTTAAGAGATATACAGTCAAGAAAATCAAGGGCAATGGTGATATATATGCGGATTAGACACAAAAAAAAAAAACTCAACAAAAAAAGCTACAATTTAAGGAATGTGTTTAGTGACGGCATCAGATTCCTAATTGATGGAGAAAGGTCTGGTGGCAAGAAAAGCTGCATTTAGGTGGTTGTCAAGTGTTTTCGCTTGACGATTCCATTCTTGGGTGGTTGCTTTGGCATTTGTTCCTATAACTCGAATCCTAGCCCGGTGTATCTCATTTTAATTTTACACCATTGTGAACCTTACGCCTTTTTTACTCTCTGATCGAGGTTCTCGGCATTGAAACAACAGTGCAACTAACCGAGATAGAAGATCACTAGGTTGATCGAAAAGAAAGGTTTGTAGATTTGCAGTTGCCGTCGTACAGGGAGAAACAATAGGGCTCTAGGGTTTGACAATTTAGTTTTCATAAGGATCGAGAATAATATAACTGATCCACTACTGGGCCTAAAGCCCATTCTGTTTTCGCTGGACATTAACTGGACGAAAACACTCAAGTGTTTTCGGCTAAGTGTGATTTCGTGGGGTAGGGTATTCGGCCAAGGTTCCATGCTTTAATTATACTAGTCATAATATTAATACAAGATATGTATACACATAATATACATATCACAAATCTACAAACAACGCGTATATTGCATATCAAAAATTTATAACAACCGACCATGCAACTAGGTAATAAATTAAGTCGAATAGAGACCTTGAAACTCGGGTTGTCACATTAGTGAAGGCATCAGATTCCTAATTGATGGAGAAAGGTCTGGTGGCAAGAAAAGCTGCTTCTAGGAGGTTGTCAAGTGTTTTCGCTCGACGATTCCATTCTTGGGTGTTTGGGTTGGCATTTGTTCCTGTAACTCGAATCCTAGCACGGTATATCCCAATTTAATTTTACACCATTGTGAACCTTACGCCTTTTTTACTCTCTGATGGAGGTTCTCGACATTGAAAAATCTTCGTAAACTAAATCACACGTGTATATGTTGACATTTAAGAGATATACAGTAAAGAAAATCAAGGGCAATGGTGATATATATGCGGATTAGACACAAAAAAAAACACTCAACAAATCGCTACAATTTAAGGAATGTGTTTAGTGACGGCATCAGATTCCTAATTGATGGAGAAATGTCTGGTGGTAAGAAAAGCTGCTTCTAGGAGGTTGTCAAGTGTTTTCGCTTGACGATTCCATTCTTGGGTGGTTGGTTTGGCATTTGTTCCTGTAAATCGAATCCTAACCCGGTATATCCCACTTTAATTTTACACCATTGTGAACCTTACGCCTTTTTTACTCTCTGATCGAGGTTCTCGGCATTGAAAAATCTTCGTAAACTAAATCACACGTGTATATGTTGACATTTAAGAGATATACATCCAAGAAAATCAAGGGCAATGGTGATATATATGCGGATTAGACACCAAAAAAAACACTCAACAAATCTCTACAATTTAAGGAATGTGTTTAGTGACGGCATCAGATTCCTAATTGATGGAGAAAGGTCTGGTGGCAATAAAAGCTGCTTCTAGGAGGTTGTCAAGTGTTTTCGCTCGACGCTTCCATTGATAGAGAAAGGTCTGGTGGCAAGAAAAGCTGCTTCTATGAGGTTGTCAAGTGTTTTCGCTCGACGATTCCATTCTTGGGTGGTTTGGTTTGGCCCTTGTTCCTGTAAGTCGAATCCTAGCCCCGTGTATCCCATTTTAATTTTACACCATTATGAACCTTACGCCTTTTTTACTCTCTGATGGAGGTTCTCGGCATTGAAAAATCTCCGTAAACTAAATCACACGTGTATATGTTGACATTTAAGAGATATACAGTCAAGAAAATCAAGGGCAATGGTGATATATATGCGGATTAGACACCAAAAAAAACACTCAACAAATGGCTACAATTTAAGGAATGTATTTAGTGACGGCATCAGATTCCTAATTGATGGAGAAAGGTCTGATGGCAAGAAAAGCTGCTTCTAGGAGGTTGTCAAGTGTTTTCGCTCGACGATTCCATTCTTGGGTGTTTGGTTTCGCCCTTGTTCATGTAACTCGAATCCTACCGCGGTATATCCCATTTTAATTTTACACCATTGTGAACCTTACGCCTTTTTTACTCTCTGATCGAGGTTCTCGACATTGAAAAATCTTCGTAAACTAAAACACACGTGTATATGTTGACATTTAAGAGATATACAGTCAAGAAAATCAAGGGCAATGGTGATATATATGCGGATTAGACACCAAAAAAAAACACTCAACAAATGGCTACAATTTAAGGAATGTGTTTAGTGACGGCATCAGATTCCTAATTGAGGTAGTAAGGTCTGGTGGTAAGTAAAGCTGCTTCTAGGTGGTTGTCAAGTGTTTTCGTTCGACGATTCCATTCTTGGGTGGTTGGTTTGGCCCTTGTTCCTGTAACTCGAATCCTAGCCCGGTATATCCCATTTTAATTTTACACCATTGTGAACCTTACGCCTTTTTTACTCTCTGATCGAGGTTCTCGGCATTGAACAATCTTCGTAAACTAAATCACACGTGTATATGGACAATGGTGACATATATGCGGATTAGACACAAAAAAAGAAAAACACTCAACAAATGGCTACAATTTAAGGATTGTGTCTAGTGACGGAATCAGATTCCTAATTGATGGAGAAAGGTCTGGTGGCAATAAAAGTTGCTTCTAGGAGGTTGTCAAGTGTTTTCGCTCGACGATTCCATTGACGGAGAAAGGTCTGGTGGCAAGAAAAGCTGCTTCTAGGAGGTTGTCAAGTGTTTTCGCTCGACGATTCCATTCTTGGGTGGTTTGGTTTGGACCTTGTTCCTGTAACTTGAATCCTAGCCCGGTATATCCCATTTTAATTTTACACCATTGTGAACCTTACGCCTTTTTTACTTTCTGATGGAGGTTCTCGGCATTGAAAAATCTTCGTAAACTAAATCACACGTGTATATGTTGACATTTCAGAGATATACAGTCAAGAAAATCAAGGGCAATGGTGATATATATGCGGATTAGACACAAAAAAAAACACTCAACAGATGGCTACAATTTAAGGAATGTGTTTAGTGACGGCATCAGATTCCTAATTGATGGAGAAAGGTCTGGTGGCAAGAAAAGCTGCTTCTAAGAGGTTGTCAAGTGTTTTCGCTCGATGATTCCATTCTTGGGTGTTTGGTTTGGCCCTTGTTCTTGTAACTCGAATCCTAGCCCGGTATATCCCATTTTAATTTTACACCATTGTGAACCTTACGCCTTTTTTACTCAATGATCGAGGTTCTCGACATTGAAAAATCTTCGTAAACTAAATCACACGTGTATATGTTGACATTTAAGAGATATACAGTCAAGAAAATCAAGGGCAATGGTGATATATATGCGGATTAGACACCAAAAAAAAACACTCAACAAATCGCTAGAATTTAAGCAATGTGTTCAGTGACGGCATTAGATTCCTAATTGATGGAGAAAGGTCTGGTGGCAAGAATAGCTGCTTCTAGGAGGTTGTCAAGTGTTTTCGCTCGACGATTCCATTCTTGGGTGTTTGGTTTGGCCCTTGTTCCTGTAACTCGAATCCTAGCCCGGTATATCCCATTTTAATCTTACACCATTGTGAACCTTTCTTACGCCGTTTTTACTCTCTGATCGAGGTTCTCAGCAAAGAAAAATCTTCGTAAACCAAATCACACGTGTATATGTTGACATTTCAGAGATATACAGTCAAGAAAATCAAGGGCAATGGTGATATATATGCGGATTAGACACCAAAAAAAACACTCAACAAATGGCTACAATTTAAGGAATGTGTTTAGTGTCGGCATCAGATTCCTAATTGATGGAGAAAGGTCTGGTGGCAAGAAAAGCTGCTTCTAGGAGGTTGTCAAGTGTTTTCGCTCGATGATTCCTTTCTTGGGTGTTTGGTTTGGCCCTTGTTCCTGTAACTCGAATCCTAGCCCGGTATTTCCCATCTTAATTTTACACCATTGTGAACCTTACGCCTTTTTTACTCTCTGATCGAGGTTCTCGACATTGAAAAATCTTCGTAAACTAAATCACACGTGTATATGTTGACATTTAAGAGATATATAGTCAAGAAAATCAAGTGCAATGGTGATATATATGCAGATTAGACACCAAAAAAAACACTCAACAAATCGCTAGAATTTAAGGAATGTGTTCAGTGACGGCATCAGATTCCTAATTGATGGAGAAAGGTCTGGTGGCAAGAAAAGCTGCTTCTAGGAGGTTGTCAAGTGTTTTCGCTCGACGATTCCATTCTTGGGTGTTTGGTTTGGCCCTTGTTCCTGTAACTCGAATCCTATCCCGGTATATCCCATTTTAATCTTACACCATTGTGAACCTTCCTTACGCCTTTTTTACTCTCTGATCGAGGTTCTCGGCAATGAAAAATCTTCGTAAACTAAATCACACGTGTATATGTTGACATTTAAGAGATATACAGTCAAGAAAATCAAGGGCAATGGTGATATATATGCGGATTAGACACAAAAAAAAACACTCAACAAATGGCTACAATTTAAGGAATATGTTTAGTGACGGCATCAGATTTCTAATTGAGGTAGTAAGGTCTGGTGGTAAGTAAAGCTTCTTCTAGGAGGTTGTCAAGTGTTTTCGCTCGACGATTCCATTCTTGGGTGGTTGGTTTGGCCCTTTTTCCGGTAACTCGAATCCTAGACCGGTATATCCCATTTTAATTTTACACCATTGTGAACCTTACGCCTTTTTTACTCTCTAATCGAGGTTCTCGGCATTGAAAAATCTTCGTAAACTAAATCACACGTGTATATGTTGACATTTAAGAGATATACAGTCAAGAAAATCAAGGGCAATGGTGATATATATTCGGATTAGACACCAAAAAAAAAAACACTCAACAAATGGCTACAATTTAAGGAATGTGTTTAGTGACGGCATCAGATTCCTAATTGAGGTAGTAAGGTCTGGTGGTAAGTAAAGCTGCTTCTAGGTGGTTGTCAAGTGTTTTCGCTCGACGATTCCATTCTTGGGTGGTTGGTTTGGCCCTTGTTCCTGTAACTCGAATCCTAGCCCGGTATATCCCATTTTAATTTTACACCATTGTGAACCTTACGCCTTTTTTACTCTCTGATCGAGGTTCTCGGCATTGAAAAATCTTCGTAAACTAAATCTCACGTGTATATGTTGACATTTAAGAGATATACAGTCAAGAAAATCAAGGGCAATGGTGATATATATGCGGATTAGACACAAAAAAAAAACACTCAACAAATCGCTAGAATTTAAGGAATGTGTTCAGTGACGGCATCAGATTCCTAATTGATGGAGAAAGGTCTGGTGGCAAGAAAAGCTGCTTCTAGGAGGTTGTCAAGTGTTTTCGCTCGACGATTCCATTCTTGGGTGCTTGGTTTGGCCCTTGTTCCTGTAACTCGAATCCTATCCCGGTATATCCCATTTTAATCTTACACCATTGTGAACCTTCCTTACGCCTTTTTTACTCTCTGATCGAGGTTCTCGGCAATGAAAAATCTTCGTAAACTAAATCACACGTGTATATGTTGACATTTAAGAGATATACAGTCAAGAAAATCAAGGGCAATGGTGATATATATGCGGATTAGACACCAAAAAAAAACACTCAACAAATGGCTACAATTTAAGGAATGTGTTTAGTGATGGCATCAGATTCCTAATTGAGGTAGTAAGGTCTGGTGGTAAGTAAAGCTGCTTCTAGGAGGTTGTCAAGTGTTTTCGCTCGACGATTCCATTCTTGGGTGGTTGGTTTGGCCCTTGTTCCTGTAACTCGAATCCTAGACCGGTATATCCCATTTTAATTTTACACCATTGTGAACCTTACGCCTTTTTTACTCTCTAATCGAGGTTCTCGGCACTGAAAAATCTTCGTAAACTAAATCACACGTGTATATGTTGACATTTAAGAGATATACAGTCGAGAAAATCAAGGGCAATGGTGATATATATTCGGATTAGACACCAAAAAAAAAACACTCAACAAATGGCTACAATTTAAGGAATGTGTTTAGTGACGGCATCAGATTCCTAATTGAGGTAGTAAGGTCTGGTGGTAAGTAAAGCTGCTTCTAGGTGGTTGTCAAGTGTTTTCGCTCGACGATTCCATTCTTGGGTGGTTGGTTTGGCCCTTGTTCCTGTAACTCGAATCCTAGCCCGGTATATCCCATTTTAATTTTACACCATTGTGAACCTTACGCCTTTTTTACTCTCTGATCGAGGTTCTCGGCATTGAAAAATCTTCGTAAACTAAATCACACGTGTATATGTTGACATTTAAGAGATATACAGTCAAGAAAATCAAGGGCAATGGTGATATATATGCGGATTAGACACCAAAAAAAACACTCAACAAATCGCTAGAATTTAAGGAATGTGTTCAGTGACGGCATCAGATTCCTAATTGATGGAGAAAGGTCTGGTGGCAAGAAAAGCTGCTTCTAGGAGGTTGTCAAGTGTTTTCGCTCGAAGATTCCATTCTTGGGTGTTTGGTTTGGCGCTTGTTCCTGTAACTCGAATCCTAGCCCGGTATATCCCATTTTAATCTTACGCCATTGTGAACCTTCCTTACGCCTTTTTTACTCTCTGATCGAGGTTCTCGGCAATGAAAAATATTCGTAAACTAAATCACACGTGTATATGTTGACATTTAAGAGATATACAGTCAAGAAAATCAAGGGCAATGGTGATATATATGCGGATTAGACACCAAAAAAAACACTCAACAAGTGGCTACAATTTAAGGAATGTGTTTAGTGACGGCATCAGATTCCTAATTGAGGTAGTAATGTCTGGTGGTAAGTAAAGTTGCTTCTAGGAGGTTGTCAAGTGTTTTCGCTCGACGATTCCATTCTTGGGTGGTTGGTTTGGCCCTTGTTCCTATAACTCGAATCCTAGCCCGGTATATCCCATTTTAATTTTACACCATTGTGAACCTTACGCCTTTTTTACTCTCTAATCGAGGTTCTCGGCATTGAAAAATCTTCGTAAACTAAATCACACGTGTATATGTTGACATTTAAGAGATCTACAGTCAAGAAAATCAAGGGCAACGGTGATATATATGCTAATTAGACACCAAAAAAAAAACACTCAACAAATGGCCACAATTTAAGGAATGTGTTTAGTGACGGCATCAGATTCCTAATTGAGGTAATAAGGTCTGGTGGGAAGTAAAGATGCTTCTAGGAGGTTGTCAAGTGTTTTCGCTCGACGATTCCATTGATGGAGAAAGGTCTGGTGGCAAGAAAAGCTGCTTCTAGGAGGTTGTCAAGTGTTTTCGCTCGACGATTCCATTCTTGGGTGGTTTGGTTTGGCCCTTGTTCCTGTAACTCGAATCCTAGCCCGGTATATCCCATTTTAATTTTACACCATTGTGAACTTTACGTCTTTTTTACTCTCTGATCGAGGTTCTCGGCATTGAAAAATCTTCGTAAACTAAATCACATGTGTATATGTTGACATTTAAGAGATATACAGTCAAGAAAATCAAGGGCAACGGTGATATATATGTGGATTAGACACCAAAAAAAACACTCAACAAATGGCCACAATTTAAGGAATGTGTTTAGTGACGGCATCAGATTCCTAATTGATGAAGAAAGGTCCGGTGGCAAGAAAAGCTGCTTCTAGGAGGTTGTCAAGTGTTTTCGCTCGACGATTCCATTCTTGGGTGTTTGGTTTGGCCTTGTTCCTGTAACTCGAATCCTAGCTCGGTATATCCCATTTTAATTTTACACCATTGTGAACCTTACGCCTTTTTTACTCTCTGATCGAGGTTCTCGGCATTGAAAAATCTTCGTAAACTAAATCACACGTGTATATGTTGACATTTAAGAGATATACAGTCAAGAAAATCAAGGGGAACGGTGATATATATGCTGATTAGACACCAAAAAAAACACTCAACAAATGGCTACAATTTAAGGAATGTGTTTAGTGACGGCATCAGATTCCTAATTGAGGTAATAAGGTCTGGTGGGAAGTAAAGACGCTTCTAGGAGGTTGTCAAGTGTTTTCGCTCGACGATTCCATTGATGGAGAAAGGTCTGGTGGCAAGAAAAGCTGCTTCTAGGAGGTTGTCAAGTGTTTTCGCTCGACGATTCCATTCTTGGGTGGTTTGGTTTGGCCCTTGTTCCTGTAACTCGAATCCTAGCCCGGTATATCCCATTTTAATTTTACACCATTGTGAACCTTACGTCTTTTTTACTCTCTGATCGAGGTTCTCGGCATTGAAAAATCTTCGTAAACTAAATCACATGTGTATATGTTGACATTTAAGAGATATATAGTCAAGAAAATCAAGGGCAATGGTGATATATATGTGGATTAGACACCAAAAAAAACACTCAACAAATGGCAACAATTTAAGGAATGTGTTTAGTGACGGCATCAGATTCCTAATTGATGGAGAAAGGTCTGGTGGCAAGAAAAGCTGCTTCTAGGAGGTTGTCAAGTGTTTTCGCTCGAAGATTCCATTCTTGGGTGTTTGGTTTGGCGCTTGTTCCTGTAACTCGAATCCTAGCCCGGTATATCCCATTTTAATCTTACACCATTGTGAACCTTCCTTACGCCTTTTTTACTCTCTGATCGAGGTTCTCGGCAATGAAAAATCTTCGTAAACTAAATCACACGTGTATATGTTGACATTTAATAGATATACAGTCAAGAAAATCAAGGGCAATGGTGATATATATGCGGATTAGACACCAAAAAAAACACTCAACAAATCGCTAGAATTTAAGGAATGTGTTCAGTGACGGCATCAGATTCCTAATTGATGGAGAAAGGTCTGGTGGCAAGAAAAGCTGCTTCTAGGAGGTTGTCAAGTGTTTTCGCTCGAAGATTCCATTCTTGGGTGTTTGGTTTGGCGCTTGTTCCTGTAACTCGAATCCTAGCCCGGTATATCCCATTTTAATCTTACGCCATTGTGAACCTTCCTTACGCCTTTTTTACTCTCTGATCGAGGTTCTCGGCAATGAAAAATATTCGTAAACTAAATCACACGTGTATATGTTGACATTTAAGAGATATACAGTCAAGAAAATCAAGGGCAATGGTGATATATATGCGGATTAGACACCAAAAAAAACACTCAACAAGTGGCTACAATTTAAGGAATGTGTTTAGTGACGGCATCAGATTCCTAATTGAGGTAGTAATGTCTGGTGGTAAGTAAAGTTGCTTCTAGGAGGTTGTCAAGTGTTTTCGCTCGACGATTCCATTCTTGGGTGGTTGGTTTGGCCCTTGTTCCTATAACTCGAATCCTAGCCCGGTATATCCCATTTTAATTTTACACCATTGTGAACCTTACGCCTTTTTTACTCTCTAATCGAGGTTCTCGGCATTGAAAAATCTTCGTAAACTAAATCACACGTGTATATGTTGACATTTAAGAGATCTACAGTCAAGAAAATCAAGGGCAACGGTGATATATATGCTAATTAGACACCAAAAAAAAAACACTCAACAAATGGCCACAATTTAAGGAATGTGTTTAGTGACGGCATCAGATTCCTAATTGAGGTAATAAGGTCTGGTGGGAAGTAAAGATGCTTCTAGGAGGTTGTCAAGTGTTTTCGCTCGACGATTCCATTGATGGAGAAAGGTCTGGTGGCAAGAAAAGCTGCTTCTAGGAGGTTGTCAAGTGTTTTCGCTCGACGATTCCATTCTTGGGTGGTTTGGTTTGGCCCTTGTTCCTGTAACTCGAATCCTAGCCCGGTATATCCCATTTTAATTTTACACCATTGTGAACTTTACGTCTTTTTTACTCTCTGATCGAGGTTCTCGGCATTGAAAAATCTTCGTAAACTAAATCACATGTGTATATGTTGACATTTAAGAGATATACAGTCAAGAAAATCAAGGGCAACGGTGATATATATGTGGATTAGACACCAAAAAAAACACTCAACAAATGGCCACAATTTAAGGAATGTGTTTAGTGACGGCATCAGATTCCTAATTGATGAAGAAAGGTCCGGTGGCAAGAAATGCTGCTTCTAGGAGGTTGTCAAGTGTTTTCGCTCGACGATTCCATTCTTGGGTGGTTGGTTTGGCCCTTGTTCCTATAACTCGAATCCTAGCCCGGTATATCCCATTTTAATTTTACACCATTGTGAACCTTACGCCTTTTTTACTCTCTAATCGAGGTTCTCGGCATTGAAAAATCTTCGTAAACTAAATCACACGTGTATATGTTGACATTTAAGAGATCTACAGTCAAGAAAATCAAGGGCAACGGTGATATATATGCTAATTAGACACCAAAAAAAAACACTCAACAAATGGCCACAATTTAAGGAATGTGTTTAGTGACGGCATCAGATTCCTAATTGAGGTAATAAGGTCTGGTGGGAAGTAAAGATGCTTCTAGGAGGTTGTCAAGTGTTTTCGCTCGACGATTCCATTGATGGAGAAAGGTCTGGTGGCAAGAAAAGCTGCTTCTAGGAGGTTGTCAAGTGTTTTCGCTCGACGATTCCATTCTTGGGTGGTTTGGTTTGGCCCTTGTTCCTGTAACTCGAATCCTAGCCCGGTATATCCCATTTTAATTTTACACCATTGTGAACCTTACGTCTTTTTTACTCTCTGATCGAGGTTCTCGGCATTGAAAAATCTTCGTAAACTAAATCACATGTGTATATGTTGACATTTAAGAGATATACAGTCAAGAAAATCAAGGGCAACGGTGATATATATGTGGATTAGACACCAAAAAAAACACTCAACAAATGGCCACAATTTAAGGAATGTGTTTAGTGACGGCATCAGATTCCTAATTGATGAAGAAAGGTCCGGTGGCAAGAAAAGCTGCTTCTAGGAGGTTGTCAAGTGTTTTCGCTCGACGATTCCATTCTTGGGTGTTTGGTTTGGCCTTGTTCCTGTAACTCGAATCCTAGCTCGGTATATCCCATTTTAATTTTACACCATTGTGAACCTTACGCCTTTTTTACTCTCTGATCGAGGTTCTCGGCATTGAAAAATCTTCGTAAACTAAATCACACGTGTATATGTTGACATTTAAGAGATATACAGTCAAGAAAATCAAGGGGAACGGTGATATATATGCTGATTAGACACCAAAAAAAACACTCAACAAATGGCTACAATTTAAGGAATGTGTTTAGTGACGGCATCAGATTCCTAATTGAGGTAATAAGGTCTGGTGGGAAGTAAAGACGCTTCTAGGAGGTTGTCAAGTGTTTTCGCTCGACGATTCCATTGATGGAGAAAGGTCTGGTGGCAAGAAAAGCTGCTTCTAGGAGGTTGTCAAGTGTTTTCGCTCGACGATTCCATTCTTGGGTGGTTTGGTTTGGCCCTTGTTCCTGTAACTCGAATCCTAGCCCGGTATATCCCATTTTAATTTTACACCATTGTGAACCTTACGTCTTTTTTACTCTCTGATCGAGGTTCTCGGCATTGAAAAATCTTCGTAAACTAAATCACATGTGTATATGTTGACATTTAAGAGATATATAGTCAAGAAAATCAAGGGCAATGGTGATATATATGTGGATTAGACACCAAAAAAAACACTCAACAAATGGCAACAATTTAAGGAATGTGTTTAGTGACGGCATCAGATTCCTAATTGATGGAGAAAGGTCTGGTGGCAAGAAAAGCTGCTTCTAGGAGGTTGTCAAGTGTTTTCGCTCGAAGATTCCATTCTTGGGTGTTTGGTTTGGCGCTTGTTCCTGTAACTCGAATCCTAGCCCGGTATATCCCATTTTAATCTTACACCATTGTGAACCTTCCTTACGCCTTTTTTACTCTCTGATCGAGGTTCTCGGCAATGAAAAATCTTCGTAAACTAAATCACACGTGTATATGTTGACATTTAATAGATATACAGTCAAGAAAATCAAGGGCAATGGTGATATATATGCGGATTAGACACCAAAAAAAACACTCAACAAATCGCTAGAATTTAAGGAATGTGTTCAGTGACGGCATCAGATTCCTAATTGATGGAGAAAGGTCTGGTGGCAAGAAAAGCTGCTTCTAGGAGGTTGTCAAGTGTTTTCGCTCGAAGATTCCATTCTTGGGTGTTTGGTTTGGCGCTTGTTCCTGTAACTCGAATCCTAGCCCGGTATATCCCATTTTAATCTTACGCCATTGTGAACCTTCCTTACGCCTTTTTTACTCTCTGATCGAGGTTCTCGGCAATGAAAAATATTCGTAAACTAAATCACACGTGTATATGTTGACATTTAAGAGATATACAGTCAAGAAAATCAAGGGCAATGGTGATATATATGCGGATTAGACACCAAAAAAAACACTCAACAAGTGGCTACAATTTAAGGAATGTGTTTAGTGACGGCATCAGATTCCTAATTGAGGTAGTAATGTCAGGTGGTAAGTAAAGTTGCTTCTAGGAGGTTGTCAAGTGTTTTCGCTCGACGATTCCATTCTTGGGTGGTTGGTTTGGCCCTTGTTCCTATAACTCGAATCCTAGCCCGGTATATCCCATTTTAATTTTACACCATTGTGAACCTTACGCCTTTTTTACTCTCTAATCGAGGTTCTCGGCATTGAAAAATCTTCGTAAACTAAATCACACGTGTATATGTTGACATTTAAGAGATCTACAGTCAAGAAAATCAAGGGCAACGGTGATATATATGCTAATTAGACACCAAAAAAAACACTCAACAAATGGCCACAATTTAAGGAATGTGTTTAGTGACGGCATCAGATTCCTAATTGAGGTAATAAGGTCTGGTGGGAAGTAAAGATGCTTCTAGGAGGTTGTCAAGTGTTCTCGCTCGACGATTCCATTGATGGAGAAAGGTCTGGTGGCAAGAAAAGCTGCTTCTAGGAGGTTGTCAAGTGTTTTCGCTCGACGATTCCATTCTTGGGTGGTTTGGTTTGGCCCTTGTTCCTGTAACTCGAATCCTAGCCCGGTATATCCCATTTTAATTTTACACCATTGTGAACCTTACGTCTTTTTTACTCTCTGATCGAGGTTCTCGGCATTGAAAAATCTTCGTAAACTAAATCACATGTGTATATGTTGACATTTAAGAGATATACAGTCAAGAAAATCAAGGGCAACGGTGATATATATGTGGATTAGACACAAAAAAAACACTCAACAAATGGCCACAATTTAAGGAATGTGTTTAGTGACGGCATCAGATTCCTAATTGATGAAGAAAGGTCCGGTGGCAAGAAAAGCTGCTTCTAGGAGGTTGTCAAGTGTTTTCGCTCGACGATTCCATTCTTGGGTGTTTGGTTTGGCCTTGTTCCTGTAACTCGAATCCTAGCTCGGTATATCCCATTTTAATTTTACACCATTGTGAACCTTACGCCTTTTTTACTCTCTGATCGAGGTTCTCGGCATTGAAAAATCTTCGTAAACTAAATCACACGTGTATATGTTGACATTTAAGAGATATACAGTCAAGAAAATCAAGGGCAACGGTGATATATATGCTGATTAGACACCAAAAAAAACACTCAACAAATGGCTACAATTTAAGGAATGTGTTTAGTGACGGCATCAGATTCCTAATTGAGGTAATAAGGTCTGGTGGGAAGTAAAGATGCTTCTAGGAGGTTGTCAAGTGTTTTCGCTCGACGATTCCATTGATGGAGAAAGGTCTGGTGGCAAGAAAAGCTGCTTCTAGGAGGTTGTCAAGTGTTTTCGCTCGACGATTCCATTCTTGGGTGGTTTGGTTTGGCCCTTGTTCCTGTAACTCGAATCCTAGCCCGGTATATCCCATTTTAATTTTACACCATTGTGAACCTTACGTCTTTTTTACTCTCTGATCGAGGTTCTCGGCATTGAAAAATCTTCGTAAACTAAATCACATGTGTATATGTTGACATTTAAGAGATATACAGTCAAGAAAATCAAGGGCAATGGTGATATATATGTGGATTAGACACCAAAAAAAACACTCAACAAATGGCAACAATTTAAGGAATGTGTTTAGTGACGGCATCAGATTCCTAATTGATGGAGAAAGGTCTGGTGGCAAGAAAAGCTGCTTCTAGGAGGTTGTCAAGTGTTTTCGCTCGACGATTCCATTCTTGGGTGTTTGGTTTAGCCCTTGTTCCTGTAACTCGAATCCTAGCCCGGTATATCCCATTTTAATTTTACTCCATTGTGAACCTTACGCCTTTTTTACTCTCTGATCGAGGTTCTCGACATTGAAAAATCTTCGTAAACTAAATCACACGTGTATATGTTGACATTTAAGAGATATACAGTCAAGAATATCAAGGGCAATGGTGATATATATGCGGATAAGACAGCAAAAAAAAACACTCAACAAATGGCTACAATTTAAGGAATGTGTTTAGTGACGGCATCAGATTCCTAATTGAGGTAGTAAGGTCTGGTGGTTAGTAAAGCTGCTTCTAGGTGGTTGTCAAGTGTTTTCGCTCGACGATTCCATTCTTGGGTGGTTGGTTTGGCCCTTGTTCCTGTTACTCAAATCCTAGCCCGGTATATCCCATTTTAATTTTACACCATTGTGAACCTTACGCCTTTTTTACTCTCTGATCGAGGTTCTCGGCATTGAAAAATCTTCGTAAACTAAATCACACGTGTATATGTTGACATTTAAGAGATATACAGTCAAGAAAATCAAGGGCAATGGTGATATATATGCGGATTAGACACCAAAAAAAAACACTCAACAAATCGCTACAATTTAAGAAATGTGTTCAGTGACGGCATCAGATTCCTAATTGATGGAGAAAGGTCTGGTGGCAAGAAAAGCTGCTTCTAGGAGGTTGTCTAGTGTTTTCGCTCGACGATTCCATTCTTGGGAGTTTGGTTTGGCCCTTGTTCCTGTAACTCGAATCCTAGCTCGGTATATCCCATTTTAATCTTACACCATTGTGAACCTTCCTTACGCCTTTTTTACTCTCTGATCGAGATTCTCGGCAATGAAAAATCTTCGTAAACTAAATCACACGTGTATATGTTGACATTTAAGAGATATACAGTCAAGAAAATCAAGGGCAATTGTGATATATATGCGGAATAGACACAAAAAAAAACACTCAAAAAATGGCTACAATTTAAGGAATGTGTTTAGTGACGGCATCAGATTCCTAATTGAGGTAGTAAGGTCTGGTGGTAAGCAAAGCTGCTTCTAGGAGGTTGTCAAGTGTTTTCGCTCGACGATTCCATTCTTGGGAGGTTGGTTTGGCCCTTGTTCCTGTAACTCGAATCCTAGCCCGATATATCCCATTTTAATTTTACACCAGTGTGAACCTTGCGCCTTTTTTACCCTCTGATCGAGGTTATCGGCATTGAAAAATCTTCGTAAACTAAATCACACGTGTATATGTTGAAATTTATGAGATATACAGTCAAGAAAATCAAGGGCAATGGTGATATATATGCGGATTAGACACAAAAAAAAAACACTCAACAAATGGCTACAATTTAAGGAATGTGTTTAGTGACGTCATCAGATTCCTAATTGATGGAGAAAGGTCTGGTGGCAAGAAAAGCTGCTTCTAGGAGGTTGTCAAGTGTTTTTGCTCGACGATTCCATTCTTGGGTGATTGGTTTGGCCCTTGTTCCTGTAACTCGAATCCTAGCCCGGTATATCCCATTTTAATTTTCACCATTGTGAACCTTACGCCTTTTTTACTCTCTGATCGAGGTTCTCGGCATTGAAAAATCTTCGTAAACTAAATCACACGTGTATATGTTGACATTTAAGAGATATACAGTCAAGAAAATCAAGGGCAACGGTGATATATATGCTAATTAGACACCAAAAAAAAACACTCAACAAATGGCTACAATTTAAGGAATGTGTTTAGTGACGGCATCAGATTCCTAATTGAGGTAGTAAGGTCTGGTGGTAAGTAAAGCTGCTTCTAGGAGGTTGTCAAGTGTTTTCGCTCAACGATTCCATTCTTGGGTGGTTGGTTTGGCCCTTGTTCCTCTAACTCGAATCCTAGCCCGGTATATCCCATTTTAATTTTACACCATTGTGAACCTTACACCTTTTTTACTCTCTGATCAAGGTTCTCGGCATTGAAAAATCTTCGTAAACTAAATCACACGTGTATATGTTGACATTTAAGAGATATACAGTCAAGAAAATCAAGGGCAATGGTGATATATATGCGGATTAGACACAAAAAAAAAACACTCAACAAATCGCTACAATTTAAGAAATGTGTTAAGTGACGGCATCAGATTCCTAATTGATGGAGAAAGGTCTGGTGGCAAGAAAAGCTGCTTCTATGAGGTTGTCAAGTCATTTCGCTCGACGATTCCATTCTTGGGTGTTTGGTTTGGCCCTTGTTCCTGTAACTCGAATCCTAGCTCGGTATATCCCATTTTAATCTTACACCATTGTGAACCTTCCTTACGCCTTTTTTACTCTCTGATCGAGGTTCTCGGCAAAGAAAAATCTTCGTAAACTAAATCACACGTGTATATGTTGACATTTAAGAGATATACAGTCAAGAATATCAAGGGCAATGGTGATATATATGCGGATAAGACAGCAAAAAAAAACACTCAACAATTGGCTACAATTTAAGGAATGTGTTTAGTGACGGCATCAGATTCCTAATTGAGGTAGTAAGGTCTGGTGGTTAGTAAAGCTGCTTCTAGGTGGTTGTCAAGTGTTTTCGCTCGACGATTCCATTCTTGGGTGGTTGGTTTGGCCCTTGTTCCTGTTACTCGAATCCTAGCCCGGTATATCCCATTTTAATTTTACACCATTGTGAACCTTACGCCTTTTTTACTCTCTGATCGAGGTTCTCGGCATTGAAAAATCTTCGTAAACTAAATCACACGTGTATATGTTGACATTTAAGAGATATACAGTCAAGAAAATCAAGGGCAACGGTGATATATATGCTAATTAGACACCAAAAAAAAACACTCAACAAATGGCTACAATTTAAGGAATGTGTTTAGTGACGGCATCAGATTCCTAATTGAGGTAGTAAGGTCTGGTGGTAAGTAAAGCTGCTTCTAGGAGGTTGTCAAGTGTTTTCGCTCAACGATTCCATTCTTGGGTGGTTGGTTTGGCCCTTGTTCCTCTAACTCGAATCCTAGCCCGGTATATCCCATTTTAATTTTACACCATTGTGAACCTTACACCTTTTTTACTCTCTGATCAAGGTTCTCGGCATTGAAAAATCTTCGTAAACTAAATCACACGTGTATATGTTGACATTTAAGAGATATACAGTCAAGAAAATCAAGGGCAATGGTGATATATATGCGGATTAGACACAAAAAAAAAAACACTCAACAAATCGCTACAATTTAAGAAATGTGTTAAGTGACGGCATCAGATTCCTAATTGATGGAGAAAGGTCTGGTGGCAAGAAAAGCTGCTTCTATGAGGTTGTCAAGTCTTTTCGCTCGACGATTCCATTCTTGGGTGTTTGGTTTGGCCCTTGTTCCTGTAACTCGAATCCTAGCTCGGTATATCCCATTTTAATCTTACACCATTGTGAACCTTCCTTACGCCTTTTTTACTCTCTGATCGAGGTTCTCGGCAAAGAAAAATCTTCGTAAACTAAATCACACGTGTATATGTTGACATTTAAGAGATATACAGTCAAGAATATCAAGGGCAATGGTGATATATATGCGGATAAGACAGCAAAAAAAAACACTCAACAATTGGCTACAATTTAAGGAATGTGTTTAGTGACGGCATCAGATTCCTAATTGAGGTAGTAAGGTCTGGTGGTTAGTAAAGCTGCTTCTAGGTGGTTGTCAAGTGTTTTCGCTCGACGATTCCATTCTTGGGTGGTTGGTTTGGCCCTTGTTCCTGTTACTCGAATCCTAGCCCGGTATATCCCATTTTAATTTTACACCATTGTGAACCTTACGCCTTTTTTACTCTCTGATCGAGGTTCTCGGCATTGAAAAATCTTCGTAAACTAAATCACACGTGTATATGTTGACATTTAAGAGATATACAGTCAAGAAAATCAAGGGCAATGGTGATATATATGCGGATTAGACACCAAAAAAAACACTCAACAAATCGCTACAATTTAAGAAATGTGTTCAGTGACGGCATCAGATTCCTAATTGATGGAGAAAGGTCTGGTGGCAAGAAAAGCTGCTTCTAGGAGGTTGTCAAGTGTTTTCGCTCGACGATTCCATTCTTGGGAGTTTGGTTTGGCCCTTGTTCCTGTAACTCGAATCCTAGCTCGGTATATCCCATTTTAATCTTACACCATTGTGAACCTTCCTTACGCCTTTTTTACTCTCTGATCGAGATTCTCGGCAATGAAAAATCTTCGTAAACTAAATCACACGTGTATATGTTGACATTTAAGAGATATACAGTCAAGAAAATCAAGGGCAATTGTGATATATATGCGGAATAGACACAAAAAAAACACTCAAAAAATGGCTACAATTTAAGGAATGTGTTTAGTGACGGCATCAGATTCCTAATTGAGGTAGTAAGGTCTGGTGGTAAGCAAAGCTGCTTCTAGGAGGTTGTCAAGTGTTTTCGCTCGACGATTCCATTCTTGGGAGGTTGGTTTGGCCCTCGTTCCTGTAACTCGAATCCTAGCCCGATATATCCCATTTTAATTTTACACCAGTGTGAACCTTGCGCCTTTTTTACCCTCTGATCGAGGTTATCGGCATTGAAAAATCTTCGTAAACTAAATCACACGTGTATATGTTGAAATTTATGAGATATACAGTCAAGAAAATCAAGGGCAATGGTGATATATATGCGGATTAGACACAAAAAAAAAACACTCAACAAATGGCTACAATTTAAGGAATGTGTTTAGTGACGTCATCAGATTCCTAATTGATGGAGAAAGGTCTGGTGGCAAGAAAAGCTGCTTCTAGGAGGTTGTCAAGTGTTTTTGCTCGACGATTCCATTCTTGGGTGATTGGTTTGGCCCTTGTTCCTGTAACTCGAATCCTAGCCCGGTATATCCCATTTTAATTTTCACCATTGTGAACCTTACGCCTTTTTTACTCTCTGATCGAGGTTCTCGGCATTGAAAAATCTTCGTAAACTAAATCACACGTGTATATGTTGACATTTAAGAGATATACAGTCAAGAAAATCAAGGGCAACGGTGATATATATGCTAATTAGACACCAAAAAAAAACACTCAACAAATGGCTACAATTTAAGGAATGTGTTTAGTGACGGCATCAGATTCCTAATTGAGGTAGTAAGGTCTGGTGGTAAGTAAAGCTGCTTCTAGGAGGTTGTCAAGTGTTTTCGCTCGACGATTCCATTCTTGGGTGGTTGGTTTGGCCCTTGTTCCTCTAACTCGAATCCTAGCCCGGTATATCCCATTTTAATTTTACACCATTGTGAACCTTACACCTTTTTTACTCTCTGATCAAGGTTCTCGGCATTGAAAAATCTTCGTAAACTAAATCACACGTGTATATGTTGACATTTAAGAGATATACAGTCAAGAAAATCAAGGGCAATGGTGATATATATGCGGATTAGACACAAAAAAAAAACACTCAACAAATCGCTACAATTTAAGAAATGTGTTAAGTGACGGCATCAGATTCCTAATTGATGGAGAAAGGTCTGGTGGCAAGAAAAGCTGCTTCTATGAGGTTGTCAAGTCTTTTCGCTCGACGATTCCATTCTTGGGTGTTTGGTTTGGCCCTTGTTCCTGTAACTCGAATCCTAGCTCGGTATATCCCATTTTAATCTTACACCATTGTGAACCTTCCTTACGCCTTTTTTACTCTCTGATCGAGGTTCTCGGCAAAGAAAAATCTTCGTAAACTAAATCACACGTGTATATGTTGACATTTAAGAGATATACAGTCAAGAAAATCAAAGGCAATGGTGATATATATGCGGAATAGACACAAAAAAAAAAACACTCAACAAATGGCTACAATTTAAGGAATGTGTTTAGTGACGGCATCAGATTCCTAATTGAGGTAGTAAGGTCTGGTGGTAAGTAAAGCTGCTTCTAGGAGGTTGTCAAGTGTTTTCGCTCGACGATTCCATTCTTGGGAGGTTGGTTTGGCCCTTGTTCCTGTAACTCGAATCCTAGCCCGATATATCCCATTTTAATTTTACACCATTGTGAACCTTGCGCCTTTTTTACCCTCTGATCGAGGTTATCGGCATTGAAAAATCTTCGTAAACTAAATCACACGTGTATATGTTGAAATTTAAGAGATATACAGTCAAGAAAATCAAGGGCAATGGTGATATATATGCGGATTAGACACAAAAAAAAAACACTCAACAAATGGCTACAATTTAAGGAATGTGTTTAGTGACGGCATCAGATTCCTATTGATGGAGAAAGGTCTGGTGGCAAGAAAAGCTGCTTCTAGGAGGTTGTCAAGTGTTTTTGCTTGACGATTCCATTCTTGGGTGATTGGTTTGGCCCTTGTTCCTGTAACTCGAATCCTAGCCCGGTATATCCCATTTTAATTTTCACCATTGTGAACCTTACGCCTTTTTTACTCTCTGATCGAGGTTCTCGGCATTGAAAAATCTTCGTAAACTAAATCACACGTGTATATGTTGACATTTAAGAGATATACAGTCAAGAAAATCAAGGGCAACGGTGATATATATGCTAATTAGACACCAAAAAAAACACTCAACAAATGGCTACAATTTAAGGAATGTGTTTAGTGACGGCATCAGATTCCTAATTGAGGTAGTAAGGTCTGGTGGTAAGTAAAGCTGCTTCTAGGAGGTTGTCAAGTGTTTTCGCTCGAAGATTCCATTCTTGGGTGGTTGGTTTGGCCCTTGTTCCTGTAACTCGAATCCTAGCCAGGTATATCCCATTTTAATTTTACACCATTGTGAACCTTACGCCTTTTTACTCCCTGATCGAGGTTCTCGGCAATGAAAAATCTTCGTAAACTAAATCACACGTGTATATGTTGACATTTAAGAGATATACAGTCAAGAAAATCAAGGGCAATGGTGATATATATACGGATTAGACACCAAAAAAAACACTCAACAAATCGCTACAATTTAAGGAATGTGTTCAGTGACGGCATCAGGTTCCTAATTGATGGAGAAAGGTCTGGTGGCAAGAAAAGCTGCTTCTAGGAGGTTGTCAAGTGTGTTTCGCTCGACGATTCCATTCTTGGGTGTTTGGTTTGGCCCTTGTTTCTGTAACTCGAATCCTAGCCCGGTATATCCCATTTTAATCTTACACCATTGTGAACCTTCCTTACGCCTTTTTTACTCTCTGATCGAGGTTCTCGGCAAAGAAAAATCTTCGTAAACTAAATCACACGTGTATATGTTGACATTTAAGAGATATACAGTCAAGAATATCAAGGGCAATGGTGATATATATGCGGATAAGACAGCAAAAAAAAACACTCAACAATTGGCTACAATTTAAGGAATGTGTTTAGTGACGGCATCAGATTCCTAATTGAGGTAGTAAGGTCTGGTGGTTAGTAAAGCTGCTTCTAGGTGGTTGTCAAGTGTTTTCGCTCGACGATTCCATTCTTGGGTGGTTGGTTTGGCCCTTGTTCCTGTTACTCGAATCCTAGCCCGGTATATCCCATTTTAATTTTACACCATTGTGAACCTTACGCCTTTTTTACTCTCTGATCGAGGTTCTCGGCATTGAAAAATCTTCGTAAACTAAATCACACGTGTATATGTTGACATTTAAGAGATATACAGTCAAGAAAATCAAGGGCAATGGTGATATATATGCGGATTAGACACCAAAAAAAAACACTCAACAAATCGCTACAATTTAAGAAATGTGTTCAGTGACGGCATCAGATTCCTAATTGATGGAGAAAGGTCTGGTGGCAAGAAAAGCTGCTTCTAGGAGGTTGTCAAGTGTTTTCGCTCGACGATTCCATTCTTGGGAGTTTGGTTTGGCCCTTGTTCCTGTAACTCGAATCCTAGCTCGGTATATCCCATTTTAATCTTACACCATTGTGAACCTTCCTTACGCCTTTTTTACTCTCTGATCGAGATTCTCGGCAATGAAAAATCTTCGTAAACTAAATCACACGTGTATATGTTGACATTTAAGAGATATACAGTCAAGAAAATCAAGGGCAATTGTGATATATATGCGGAATAGACACAAAAAAAAACACTCAAAAAATGGCTACAATTTAAGGAATGTGTTTAGTGACGGCATCAGATTCCTAATTGAGGTAGTAAGGTCTGGTGGTAAGCAAAGCTGCTTCTAGGAGGTTGTCAAGTGTTTTCGCTCGACGATTCCATTCTTGGGAGGTTGGTTTGGCCCTTGTTCCTGTAACTCGAATCCTAGCCCGATATATCCCATTTTAATTTTACACCAGTGTGAACCTTGCGCCTTTTTTACCCTCTGATCGAGGTTATCGGCATTGAAAAATCTTCGTAAACTAAATCACACGTGTATATGTTGAAATTTATGAGATATACAGTCAAGAAAATCAAGGGCAATGGTGATATATATGCGGATTAGACACAAAAAAAAAACACTCAACAAATGGCTACAATTTAAGGAATGTGTTTAGTGACGTCATCAGATTCCTAATTGATGGAGAAAGTTCTGGTGGCAAGAAAAGCTGCTTCTAGGAGGTTGTCAAGTGTTTTTGCTCGACGATTCCATTCTTGGGTGATTGGTTTGGCCCTTGTTCCTGTAACTCGAATCCTAGCCCGGTATATCCCATTTTAATTTTCACCATTGTGAACCTTACGCCTTTTTTACTCTCTGATCGAGGTTCTCGGCATTGAAAAATCTTCGTAAACTAAATCACACGTGTATATGTTGACATTTAAGAGATATACAGTCAAGAAAATCAAGGGCAACGGTGATATATATGCTAATTAGACACCAAAAAAAAACACTCAACAAATGGCTACAATTTAAGGAATGTGTTTAGTGACGGCATCAGATTCCTAATTGAGGTAGTAAGGTCTGGTGGTAAGTAAAGCTGCTTCTAGGAGGTTGTCAAGTGTTTTCGCTCGACGATTCCATTCTTGGGTGGTTGGTTTGGCCCTTGTTCCTCTAACTCGAATCCTAGCCCGGTATATCCCATTTTAATTTTACACCATTGTGAACCTTACACCTTTTTTACTCTCTGATCAAGGTTCTCGGCATTGAAAAATCTTCGTAAACTAAATCACACGTGTATATGTTGACATTTAAGAGATATACAGTCAAGAAAATCAAGGGCAATGGTGATATATATGCGGATTAGACACAAAAAAAAAACACTCAACAAATCGCTACAATTTAAGAAATGTGTTAAGTGACGGCATCAGATTCCTAATTGATGGAGAAAGGTCTGGTGGCAAGAAAAGCTGCTTCTATGAGGTTGTCAAGTCTTTTCGCTCGACGATTCCATTCTTGGGTGTTTGGTTTGGCCCTTGTTCCTGTAACTCGAATCCTAGCTCGGTATATCCCATTTTAATCTTACACCATTGTGAACCTTCCTTACGCCTTTTTTACTCTCTGATCGAGGTTCTCGGCAAAGAAAAATCTTCGTAAACTAAATCACACGTGTATATGTTGACATTTAAGAGATATACAGTCAAGAAAATCAAAGGCAATGGTGATATATATGCGGAATAGACACAAAAAAAAAAACACTCAACAAATGGCTACAATTTAAGGAATGTGTTTAGTGACGGCATCAGATTCCTAATTGAGGTAGTAAGGTCTGGTGGTAAGTAAAGCTGCTTCTAGGAGGTTGTCAAGTGTTTTCGCTCGACGATTCCATTCTTGGGAGGTTGGTTTGGCCCTTGTTCCTGTAACTCGAATCCTAGCCCGATATATCCCATTTTAATTTTACACCATTGTGAACCTTGCGCCTTTTTTACCCTCTGATCGAGGTTATCGGCATTGAAAAATCTTCGTAAACTAAATCACACGTGTATATGTTGAAATTTAAGAGATATACAGTCAAGAAAATCAAGGGCAATGGTGATATATATGCGGATTAGACACAAAAAAAAAAACACTCAACAAATGGCTACAATTTAAGGAATGTGTTTAGTGACGGCATCAGATTCCTATTGATGGAGAAAGGTCTGGTGGCAAGAAAAGCTGCTTCTAGGAGGTTGTCAAGTGTTTTTGCTTGACGATTCCATTCTTGGGTGATTGGTTTGGCCCTTGTTCCTGTAACTCGAATCCTAGCCCGGTATATCCCATTTTAATTTTCACCATTGTGAACCTTACGCCTTTTTTACTCTCTGATCGAGGTTCTCGGCATTGAAAAATCTTCGTAAACTAAATCACACGTGTATATGTTGACATTTAAGAGATATACAGTCAAGAAAATCAAGGGCAACGGTGATATATATGCTAATTAGACACCAAAAAAAACACTCAACAAATGGCTACAATTTAAGGAATGTGTTTAGTGACGGCATCAGATTCCTAATTGAGGTAGTAAGGTCTGGTGGTAAGTAAAGCTGCTTCTAGGAGGTTGTCAAGTGTTTTCGCTCGAAGATTCCATTCTTGGGTGGTTGGTTTGGCCCTTGTTCCTGTAACTCGAATCCTAGCCAGGTATATCCCATTTTAATTTTACACCATTGTGAACCTTACGCCTTTTTACTCCCTGATCGAGGTTCTCGGCAATGAAAAATCTTCGTAAACTAAATCACACGTGTATATGTTGACATTTAAGAGATATACAGTCAAGAAAATCAAGGGCAATGGTGATATATATACGGATTAGACACCAAAAAAAACACTCAACAAATCGCTACAATTTAAGGAATGTGTTCAGTGACGGCATCAGATTCCTAATTGATGGAGAAAGGTCTGGTGGCAAGAAAAGCTGCTTCTAGGAGGTTGTCAAGTGTGTTTCGCTCGACGATTCCATTCTTGGGTGTTTGGTTTGGCCCTTGTTTCTGTAACTCGAATCCTAGCCCGGTATATCCCATTTTAATCTTACACCATTGTGAACCTTCCTTACGACTTTTTTACTCTCTGATCGAGGTTGCCGGCAATGAAAAATCTTCGTAAACTAAATCACACGTGTATATGTTGACATTTAAGAGATATACAGTCAAGAAAATAAAGGGCAATGGTGATATATATGCGGATTAAACACCAAAAAAAAACACTCAACAAATGGCTACAATTTAAGGAATGTGTTTAGTGACGGCATCAGATTCCTAATTGAGGTAGTAAGGTCTGGTGGTAAGTAAAGTTGCTTCTTGGAGGTTGTCAAGTGTTTTCGCTCGACGATTCCATTCTTGGGTGTTTGGTTTGGCCTTGTTCCTGTAACTCGAATCCTAGCTCGGTATATCCCATTTTAATTTTCACAATTGTGAACCTTACGCCTTTTTTACTCTCTGATCGAGGTTCTCGGCGTTGAAAAATCTTCGTAAACTAAATCACACGTGTATATGTTGACATTTAAGAGATATACAGTCAAGAAAATCAAGGGCAACGGTGATATATATGCTGTTAGACACCAAAAAATAGACTCAACAAATGGCTACAATTTAAGGAATGTGTTTAGTGACGGCATCAGATTCCTAATTGAGGTAGTAAGGTCTGGTGGTAAGTAAAGCTGCTTCTAGGAGGTTGTCAAGTGTTTTCGCTCGACGATTCCATTCTTGGGTGGTTGGTTTGGCCCTTGTTCCTGTAACTCGAATCCTAGCCCGGTATATCCCATTTTAATTTTACACCATTGTGAACCTTACGCCTTTTTTACTCTCTGATCGAGGTTCTCGGCATTGAAAAATCTTCGTAAACTAAATCACACGTGTATATGTTGACATTTAAGAGATATACAGTCAAGAAAATCAAGGGCAATGGTGATATATATGCGGATAAGACACAAATAAAAACCCACAACAAATCGCTAAAATTTAAGGAATGTGTTTAGTGACGGCATCAGATTCCTAATTGATGGAGAAAGGTCTGGTGGCAAGAAAAGCTGCTTCTAGGAGGTTGTCAAGTGTTTTCGCTCGAAGATTCCATTCTTGGGTGGTTGGTTTGGCCCTTGTTCCTGTAACTCGAATCCTGGCCAGGTATATCCCATTTTAATTTTACACCATTGTGAACCTTACGCCTTTTTACTCTCTGATCGAGGTTCTCGGCAGTGAAAAATCTTCATAAACTAAATCACACGTGTATATGTTGACATTTAAGAGATATACAGTCAAGAAAATCAAGGGCAATGGTGATATATATGCGGATTACACACCAAAAAAAAAACACTCAACAAATGGCTACAATTTAAGGAATGTGTTTAGTGACGGCATCAGATTCCTAATTGAGGTAGTAAGGTCTGGTGGTAAGTAAAGCTGCTTCTAGGAGGTTGTCAAGTGTTTTCGCTCGACGATTCCATTCTTGGGTGGTTGGTTTTGCCCTTGTTCCTGTAACTCGAATCCTAGCCCGGTATATCTCATTTTAATTTTACACCATTGTGAACCTTACGCCTTTTTTACTCTCTGATCGAGGTTATCGGCATTGAAAAATCTTCGTAAACTAAATCACACGTGTATATGTTGAAATTTAAGAGATATACAGTCAAGAAAATAAAGGGCAATGGTGATATATATGCGGATTAGACACAAAAAAAAACAATCAACAAATGGCTACAATTTAAGGAATGTGTTTAGTGATGGCATCAGATTCCTAATTGATGGAGAAAGGTCTGGTGGCAAGAAAAGCTGCTTCTAGGAGGTTGTCAAGTGTTTTCGCTCGACGATTCCATTCTTGGGTGTTTGGTTTGTCCTTGTTCCTGTAATTCGAATCATAGCTCGGTATATCCCATTTTAATTTTCACCATTGTGAACCTTACGCCTTTTTTACTCTCTGTTCGAGGTTCTCGACATTGAAAAATCTTCGTAAACTAAATCACACGTGTATATGTTGACATTTAAGAGATATACAGTTAAGAAAATCAAGGGCAACGGTGATATATATGCTGATTAGACACCAAAAAAAACACTCAACAAATGGCTACAATTTAAGGAATGTGTTCAGTGACGGCATCAGATTCCTAATTGATGGAGAAAGGTCTGGTGGCAAGAACAGCTGCTTCTAGGAGGTTGTCAAGAGTTTTCGCTCGACGATTCCATTCTTGGGTCTTTGGTTTGGCCCTTATTCCTGTAACTCGAATCCTAGCCCGGTATATCCCATTTTAATCTTACACCATTGTGAACCTTCCTTACGCCTTTTTTACTCTCTGATCGAGGTTCTCGGCAATGAAAAATCTTCGTAAACTAAATCACACGTGTATATGTTGACATTTAAGAGATATACAGTCAAGAAAATCAAGGGCAATGGTGATATATATGCGGATTACACACCAAAAAAAAACACTCAACAAATGGCTACAATTTAAGGAATGTGTTTAGTGACGGCATCAGATTCCTAATTGAGGTAGTAAGGTCTGGTGGTAAGTAAAGCTGCTTCTAGGAGGTTGTCAAGTGTTTTCGCTCGACGATTCCATTCTTGGGTGGTTGGTTTTGCCCTTGTTCCTGTAACTCGAATCCTAGCCCGGTATATCTCATTTTAATTTTACACCATTGTGAACCTTACGCCTTTTTTACTCTCTGATCGAGGTTATCGGCATTGAAAAATCTTCGTAAACTAAATCACACGTGTATATGTTGAAATTTAAGAGATATACAGTCAAGAAAATAAAGGGCAATGGTGAGATATATGCGGATTAGACACAAAAAAAAACAATCAACAAATGGCTACAATTTAAGGAATGTGTTTAGTGATGGCATCAGATTCCTAATTGATGGAGAAAGGTCTGGTGGCAAGAAAAGCTGCTTCTAGGAGGTTGTCAAGTGTTTTCGCTCGACGATTCCATTCTTGGGTGTTTGGTTTGGCCTTGTTCCTGTAATTCGAATCCTGGCTCGGTATATCCCATTTTAATTTTCACCATTGTGAACCTTACGCCTTTTTTACTCTCTGTTCGAGGTTCTCGGCATTGAAAAATCTTCGTAAACTAAATCACACGTGTATATGTTGACATTTAAGAGATATACAGTTAAGAAAATCAAGGGCAACGGTGGTATATATGCTGATTAGACACCAAAAAAAACACTCAACAAATGGCTACAATTTAAGGAATGTGTTCAGTGACGGCATCAGATTCCTAATTGATGGAGAAAGGTCTGGTGGCAAGAACAGCTGCTTCTAGGAGGTTGTCAAGTGTTTTCGCTCGACGATTCCATTCTTGGGTCTTTGGTTTGGCCCTTATTCCTGTAACTCGAATCCTAGCCCGGTATATCCCATTTTAATCTTACACCATTGTGAACCTTCCTTACGCCTTTTTTACTCTCTGATCGAGGTTCTCGGCAATGAAAAATCTTCGTAAACTAAATCACACGTGTATATGTTGACATTTAAGAGATATACAGTCAAGAAAATCAAGGGCAATGGTGATATATATGTGGAATAGACACAAAAAAAAAAACACTCAACAAATAGCTACAATTTAAGGAATGTGTTTAGTGACAGCATCAGATACCTAATTGAGGTAGTAAGGTCTGGTGGTAAGTAAAGCTGCTTCTAGGAGGTTGTCAAGTGTTTTCGCTCGACGATTCCATTCTTGGGTGGTTGGTTTGGCCCTTGTTCCTGTAACTCGAATCCTAGCCCGGTATATCCCATTTTAATTTTACACCATTGTGAACCTTACGCCTTTTTTACTCTCTGATCGAGGTTATCGGCATTGAAAAATCTTCGTAAACTAAATCACACGTGTATATGTTGAAATTTAAGAGATATACAGTCAAGAAAATCAAGGGCAATGTGTAACACCCCCAAATATGCAAATCATTTATGTTACCTAAAATATCTAGTATTGTTATATTTGACCTAGTTAAGTATTTATGTTAGTAACTTGACTAGAAGGAAGGTTATTTGACAAGTAAACAATCTAAGTTATTAGAGGGACTAAGCTTGTGAAAAAGAATGGAAAATGTCTAAAAATAAACCATTACATATTACAAGGGGGCTGAATGTGGTAAAATGGAAAGATGAGTTATAGTAATAACAAAAAAAAAAACTCAAAAACACACATCTAGGTGTGTTGGAGTTCGACGACCAGAAGGGAAAAAAAGGGGTAAACCCTAGTTGATCAAAAATCCAACAACTGATAAGGGATTTCAAGATTTAGTTGATGCATGAAGCTCAATTCTCGACCATCTAACCTTTCTTAACAAACGGTAAGTCGAATTTTGAGATTTGGTGATTATGAAGAAAGTGGGTTTTACCCAATCTTGAAGTTAAATGAGAAATTGAATGATTTTCAGTTAGATTAGCACTATAGAACAAGGATTATGTTGAGATTACTCATCTTAGTGTTTTAAGTAGGAAAAACCCCATTTGTGAAAAATGATGATGATGATGAATGATTAATGTGTAGGAGTAGCAATTGTTAGAATGTTGTGATGGAAACATGCTTGAATTTTATCTTTGATAAATAGGCTGTTAAAAGGATGAATACTATGTGAAATTATGATTTTTGTTGAATTATGATAAGAACTAGTAGGATTATGAATTGAACACTTGTACATGATGCATTGTTAGTAGTACGCACGCCAAGTGTTCGATAAAATGCCTCAACTAGAAATTCTGCACTTTTGACTTGAATCACATACATGATAATCATGTCTTAAGTATGTACATAACACTTATAATGAGTTATGATGCTTTATCCCAAAAGTAGTAGTGACAAGTAAGAATGGAATGAAAAGATTTTAATGTAAACATGTTAATGTATAGGGATAAAGGAGGAGAGTTCGAGTCGCACAAAGCAAGAAGGAAATCAAGACCGAGGTACGTTAGTGTACACCCTATTTCTATTATGATACTATATGCATTATAATCTCAATCAAATTGTGTTGTTATGCTTCAATTGTGGGAATTGAATTCTATGATTTTTCGAAAGTAAAAGTAAGGTCCGTCCTAACGGATTGTAAGGAATGAAGAAGTTATGAAAGATAATGCATCATATCCGGTTCTTTTAGTTGAACCGGGTATGGGAAGTTATGTATGCAATGGACGAAAGCCTACCCGATCCGTCTTTCTCGGATCGGGGTATAATGTAAGAATGAAATGACTATGAATGTTCATTACGAACAAATCGAATAAAGGTGATGTAATGATGCTAGTATCCGTTCCTAACGGGTATGTTAAGTGAAGTATGCATAGCCTCTATTTGAGACAAGCTTGTAAGGAACCGTTTAACGGTTAGTAAAGTAATTGATTTATGCTTATCCGAAAAAGAAACAAATGGGTTTATTACCGAAAATTGTTAGTGGGGAAATACTAACATATTTGTTATGTCAAATGTAGGTAAATCCTCAATGTAGGCGACTTGGCAAATTGGAGCGAGCATACGCACACTTTATGAACTTCAAGCGCTTCCGCTATTATGTATTAATGTTTTGGGTCAAATGTCCGTTTTTTTTTGTATGACATTGTTAGTAGTTACACTTGTTAATACTTGGTGTATGGTCTTAGTCGTGTCTAGTCGAACGGGTCGTAAACTTGTTTGTTTGTTGATGGTTAATACAGGGATACACTCGTCTTACGGACGGGTCATGCCCAAATTTCGTTAAAATCACGTGTTAATGATACTAGCGTTTTTACCTTTTAAGTTGTGAAAGATTTGTACATTTTAAAAGTTTATGTTTTTAGCGTCTTTTAGATGTCATTACTTCTAGACGCAAATAAGGGTGTTTCACAATGGTGATATATATGCGGATTAGACACAAAAAAAAAAAACACTCAACAAATGGCTACAATTTAAGGAATGTGTTCAGTGACGGCATCAGATTCCTAATTGATGGAGAAAGGTCTGGTGGCAAGAAAAGCTGCTTCTAGGAGGTTGTCAAGTGTGTTTCGCTCGACGATTCCATTCTTGAGTGTTTGGTTTGGCCCTTGTTCCTGTAACTCGAATCCTAGCCCGGTATATCCCATTTTAATCTTACACCATTGTGAACCTTCCTTACGACTTTTTTAATCTCTGATCGAGGTTGCCGGCAATGAAAAATCTTCATAAACTAAATCACACGTGTATATGTTGACATTTAAGAGATATACAGTCAAGAAAATCAAGGGCAATGGTGATATATATGCGGATTAGACACCAAAAAAAAAACACTCAACAAATGGCTACAATTTAAGGAATGTGTTTAGTGACGGCATCAGATTCCTAATTGAGGTAGTAAGGTCTGGTGGTAAGTAAAGCTGCTTCTAGGAGGTTGTCAAGTGTTTTCGCGCGACGATTCCATTCTTGGGTGGTTGGTTTGGCCCTTGTTCCTGTAACTCGAATCCTAGCCCGGTATATCCCATTTTAATTTTACACCATTGTGAACCTTACGCCTTTTTTACTCTCTGATCGTGGTTATCGGCATTGAAAAATCTTCGTAAACTAAATCACACGTGTATATGTTGAAATTTAAGAGATATACAGTCAAGAAAATCAAGGGCAATGGTGATATATATGCGTATTAGACACAAAAAAAACACTCAACAAATGGCTACAATTTAAGGATTGTGTTTAGTGACGGCATCAGATTCCTAATTGATGGAGAAAGGTTTGGTGGCAAGAAAAGCTGCTTCTAGGAGGTTGTCAAGTGTTTTCGCTCGACGATTCCATTCTTGGGTGTTTGGTTTGGCCTTGTTCCTGTAACTCGAATCCTAGCTCGGTATATCCCATTTTAATTTTCACCATTGTGAACCTTACGCCTGTTTTACTCTCTGATCGAGGTTCTCGGCATTGAAAAATCTTCGTAAACTAAATCACACGTGTATATGTTGACATTTAAGAGATATACAGTCAAGAAAATCAAGGGCAACGGTGATATATATGCTGATTAGACACCAAAAAAAACACTCAACAAATGGCTACAATTTAAGGAATGTGTTCAGTGATGGCACCAGATTCCTAATTGGTGGAGAAAGGTCTGGTGGCAAGACAACTGCTTTTAGGAGGTTGTCAAGTGTTTTCACTCGACGATTCCATTCTTGGGTGTTTGGTTTGGCCCTTGTTCCTGTAACTCGAATCCTAGCCCGGTATATCCCATTTTAATCTTACACCATTGTGAACCTTCCTTACGCCTTTTTTACTCTCTGATCGAGGTTCTCGGCAATGAAAAATCTTCGTAAACTAAATCACACGTGTATATGTTGACATTTAAGAGATATACACTCAAGAAAATCAAGGGCAATGGTGATATATATGCGGAATAGAGACCAAAAAAAAAACACTCAACAAATGGCTACAATTTAAGGAATGTGTTTAGTGACGGCATCAGATTCCTAATTGAGGTAGTAAGGTCTGGTGGTAAGTAAAGCTGCTTCTAAGAGGTTGTCAAGTGTTTTCGCTCGACGATTCCATTCTTGGGTGGTTGGTTTGGCCCTTGTTCCTGTAACTCGAATCCTAGCCCGGTATATCCCATTTTAATTTTACACCATTGTGAACCTTACGCCTTTTTTACTCTCTGATCGAGGTTATCGGCATTGAAAAATCTTCGTAAACTAAATCACACGTGTATATGTTGAAATTTAAGAGATATACAGTCAAGAAAATCAAGGGCAATGCTGATATATATATGAGGATTAGACACAAAAAAAAAAACACTCAAAAATGGCTACAATTTAAGGAATGTGTTTAGTGACGGCATCAGATTCCTAATTGAGGTAGTAAGGTCTGGTGGTAAGTAAAGCTGCTTCTAGGAGGTTGTCAAGTGTTTTCGCGCGACGATTCCATTCTTGGGTGGTTGGTTTGGCCCTTGTTCCTGTAACTCGAATCCTAGCCCGGTATATCCCATTTTAATTTTACACCATTGTGAACCTTACTCCTTTTTTACTCTCTGATCGAGGTTATCGGCATTGAAAAATCTTCGTAAACTAAATCACACGTGTATATGTTGAAATTTAAGAGATATACAGTCAAGAAAATCAAGGGCAATGGTGATATATATGCGTATTAGACACAAAAAAAAACACTCAACAAATGGCTACAATTTAAGGATTGTGTTTAGTGACGGCATCATATTCCTAATTGATGGAGAAAGGTTTGGTGGCAAGAAAAGCTGCTTCTAGGAGGTTGTCAAGTGTTTTCGCTCGACGATTCCATTCTTGGGTGTTTGGTTTGGCCTTGTTCCTGTAACTCGAATCCTAGCCCGGTATATACCATTTTAATCTTACACCATTGTGAACCTTCCTTACGCCTTTTTTACTCTCTGATCGAGGTTATCGGCAATGAAAAATCTTCGTAAACTAAATCACACGTGTATATGTTGACATTTAAGAGATATACAGTCAATAAAATCAAGAGCAACGGTGATATATATGCTGATTAGACACAAAAAAAAAAACACTCAACAAATGGCTACAATTTAAGGAATGTGTTTAGTGACGGCATCAGATTCCTAATTGAGGTAGTAAGGTCTGGTGGTAAGTAAAGCTGCTTCTAGGAGGTTGTCAAGTGTTTTCGCTCGACGATTCCATTCTTGGGTGGTTGGTTTGGCCCTTGTTCCTGTAACTCGAATCCTAGCCCGGTATATCCCATTTAAATTTTACACCATTGCGAACCTTACGCCTTTTTTACTCTCTGATCGAGGTTCTCGGCGTTGAAAAATCTTCGTAAACTAAATCACACGTGTATATGTTGACATTTAAGAGATATACAGTCAAGAAAATCAAGGGCAATGATGATATATATGCGGATAAGACACAAATAAAAACCCTCAACAAATCGCTACAATTTAAGGAATGTGTTTAGTGACGGCATCAGATTCCTAATTGATGGAGAAAGGTCTGGTGGCAAGAAAAGCTACTTCTAGGAGGTTGTCAAGTGTTTTCGCTCGAAGATTCCATTCTTGGGTGGTTGGTTTGGCCCTTGTTCCTGTAACTCGAATCCTAGCCCGGTATATCCCATTTAAATTTTACACCATTGCGAACCTTACGCCTTTTTTACTCTCTGATCGAGGTTCTCGGCGTTGAAAAATCTTCGTAAACTAAATCACACGTGTATATGTTGACATTTAAGAGATATACAGTCAAGAAAATCAAGGGCAATGGTGATATATATGCGGATTAGACACCAAAAAAAACACTCAACAAATCGCTACAATTTAAGGAATGTGTTTAGTGACGGCATCAGATTCCTAATTGATGGAGAAAGGTCTGGTGGCAAGAAAAGCTGCTTCTAGGAGGTTGTCAAGTGTTTTCGCTCGACGATTCCATTCTTAGGAGTTTGGTTTGGCCCTTGTTCCTGTAACTCGAATCCTAGCCCGGTATATCCCATTTTAATTTTACACCATTGTGAACCTTACGCCTTTTTTACTCTCTGATCGAGGTTCTCGGTATTGAAAAATCTTCGTAAACTAAATTACACGTGTATATGTTGACATTTAAGAGATATACAGTCAAGAAAATCAAGGGCAATGGTGATATATGCGGATTAGACACAAAAAAAAACACTCAACAAATGGCTACAATTGAAGGAATGTGTTTAGTGACGGCATCAGATTCCTAATTGATGGAGAAATGTCTGGTGGCAAGAAAAGCTGCTTCTAGGAGGTTGTCAAGTGTTTTCGCTCGACGATTCCATTCTTGGGTGGTTGGTTTGGCCCTTGTTCCTGTAACTCGAATCCTAGCCCGGTATATCCCATTTTAATTTTACACCATTGTGAACCTTACGCCTTTTTTACTCTCTGATGGTGATATATATGCGGATTAGACACCAAAAAAAACACTCAACAAATCGCTACAATTTAAGGAATGTGTTTAGTGACGGCATCAGATTCCTAATTAATGGAGAAATGTCTGGTGGGAATAAAATCTTCTTCTAGGAGGTTGTCAAGTGTTTTCGCTCGACGAATCCATTCTTGGGTGTTTGGTTTGGCCCTTGTTCCTGTAACTCGAATCCTAGCCCGGTATATCCCATTTTAATTTTAAACCATTGTGAACCTTACGCCTTTTTTACTCTCTGATGGTGATATATATGCGGATTAGACACCAAAAAAAACACTCAACAAATCGCTACAATTTAAGGAATGTGCTTAGTGATGGCATCAGATTCCAAATTGATGGAGAAAGGTCTGGTGGTAAGAAAAGCTGCTTCTTGGAGGTTGTCAAGTGTTTTCGCTCGACGATTCCATTCTAGGGTGGTTGGTTTGGCCCTTGTTCCTGTAACTCGAATCCTAGCCCGGTATATCCCAATTTAATCTTACACCATTGTGAACCTTACGCCTTTTTTACTCTCTGATCGAGGTTCTTGGCATTGAAAAATCTTCGTAAACTAAATCACACGTGTATAAGTTGACATTTAAGAGATATACAGTCAAGAAAATCAGGGGCAATGGTGATATATATGCGGATTAGACACCAAAAAAAACACTCAACAAATGGCTACAATTTAAGGAATGTGTTTAGTGACGGCATCAGATTCCTAATTGATGGAGAAAGGTCTGGTAGCAAGAAAAGCTGCTTCTAGGCGGTTGTCAAGTGTTTTCGCTCGACGATTCCATTCTTGGGTGGTTGGTTTTGCCCTTGTTCCTGTAACTCGAATCCTAGCCCGGTATATCCCATTTTAATTTTACACCATTGTGAACCTTACACCTTTTTTACTCTCTGATCGAGGTTCTCGGCATTGAAAAATCTTCGTAAACTAAATCACACGTGTATATGTTGACATTTAAGAGATATACAGTCAAGAAAATCAAGGGTAATGGTGATATATATGCGGATTAGACACAAAAAAAAACACTCAACAAATGGCTACAATTGAAGGAATGTGTTTAGTGACGGCATCAGATTCCTAATTGATGGAGAAATGTCTGGTGGCAAGAAAAGCTGCTTCTAGGAGGTTGTCAAGTGTTTTCGCTCGACGATTCCATTCTTGGGTGGTTGGTTTGGCCCTTGTTCCTGTAACTCGAATCCTAGCCCGGTATATCCCATTTTAATTTTACACCGTTGTGAACCTTACGCCTTTTTTACTCTCTGATGGTGATATATATGCGGATTAGACACCAAAAAAAACACTCATCAAATCGCTAAAATTTAAGGAATGTGTTTAGTGACGGCATCAGATTCCTAATTAATGGAGAAATGTCTGGTGGGAAGAAAAGCTGCTTCTAGGAGGTTGTCAAGTGTTTTCGCTCGACGATTCCATTCTTGGGTGTTTGGTTTGGCCCTTGTTCCTGTAACTCGAATCCTAGCCCGGTATATCCCATTTTAATTTTAAACCATTGTGAACCTTACGCCTTTTTTACTCTCTGATGGTGATATATATGCGGATTAGACACCAAAAAAAACACTCAACAAATCGCTACAATTTAAGGAATGTGTTTAGTGACGGCATCAGATTCCAAATTGATGGAGAAAGGTCTGGTGGTAAGAAAAGCTGCTTCTTGGAGGTTGTCAAGTGTTTTCGCTCGACGATTCCATTCTAGGGTGGTTGGTTTGGCCCTTGTTCCTGTAACTCGAATCCTAGCCCGGTATATCCCAATTTAATCTTACACCATTGTGAACCTTACGCCTTTTTTACTCTCTGATCGAGGTTCTTGGCATTGAAAAATCTTCGTAAACTAAATCACACGTGTATAAGTTGACATTTAAGAGATATACAGTCAAGAAAATCAGGGGCAATGGTGATATATATGCTGATTAGACACCAAAAAAAACACTCAACAAATGGCTACAATTTAAGGAATGTGTTTAGTGACGGCATCAGATTCCTAATTGATGGAGAAAGGTCTGGTAGCAAGAAAAGCTGCTTCTAGGCGGTTGTCAAGTGTTTTCGCTCGACGATTCCATTCTTGGGTGGTTGGTTTTGCCCTTGTTCCTGTAACTCGAATCCTAGCCCGGTATATCCCATTTTAATTTTACACCATTGTGAACCTTACACCTTTTGTACTCTCTGATCGAGGTTCTCGGCATTGAAAAATCTTCGTAAACTAAATCACACGTGTATATGTTGACATTTAAGAGATATACAGTCAAGAAAATCAAGGGTAATGGTGATATATATTCGGATTAGACACAAAAAAAAACACTCAACAAATGGCTACAATTGAAGGAATGTGTTTAGTGACGGCATCAGATTCCTAATTGATGGAGAAATGTCTGGTGGCAAGAAAAGCTGCTTCTAGGAGGTTGTCAAGTGTTTTCGCTCGACGATTCCATTCTTGGGTGGTTGGTTTGGCCCTTGTTCCTGTAACTCGAATCCTAGCCCGGTATATCCCATTTTAATTTTACACCGTTGTGAACCTTACGCCTTTTTTACTCTCTGATGGTGATATATATGCGGATTAGACACCAAAAAAAACACTCATCAAATCGCTAAAATTTAAGGAATGTGTTTAGTGACGGCATCAGATTCCTAATTAATGGAGAAATGTCTGGTGGGAAGAAAAGCTGCTTCTAGGAGGTTGTCAAGTGTTTTCGCTCGACGATTCCATTCTTGGGTGTTTGGTTTGGCCCTTGTTCCTGTAACTCGAATCCTAGCCCGGTATATCCCATTTTAATTTTAAACCATTGTGAACCTTACGCCTTTTTTACTCTCTGATGGTGATATATATGCGGATTAGACACCAAAAAAAACACTCAACAAATCGCTACAATTTAAGGAATGTGTTTAGTGACGGCATCAGATTCCAAATTGATGGAGAAAGGTCTGGTGGTAAGAAAAGCTGCTTCTTGGAGGTTGTCAAGTGTTTTCGCTCGACGATTCCATTCTAGGGTGGTTGGTTTGGCCCTTGTTCCTGTAACTCGAATCCTAGCCCGGTATATCCCAATTTAATCTTACACCATTGTGAACCTTACGCCTTTTTTACTCTCTGATCGAGGTTCTTGGCATTGAAAAATCTTCGTAAACTAAATCACACGTGTATAAGTTGACATTTAAGAGATATACAGTCAAGAAAATCAGGGGCAATGGTGATATATATGCTGATTAGACACCAAAAAAAACACTCAACAAATGGCTACAATTTAAGGAATGTGTTTAGTGACGGCATCAGATTCCTAATTGATGGAGAAATGTCTGGTAGCAAGAAAAGCTGCTTCTAGGCGGTTGTCAAGTGTTTTCGCTCGACGATTCCATTCTTGGGTGGTTGGTTTTGCCCTTGTTCCTGTAACTCGAATCCTAGCCCGGTATATCCCATTTTAATTTTACACCATTGTGAACCTTACGCCTTTTTTACTCTCTGATCGAGGTTCTCGACATTGAAAAATCTTCGTAAACTAAATCACACGTGTATATGTTGACATTTAAGAGATATACAGTCAAGAAAATCAAGGGTAATGGTGATATATATGCGGATTAGACACAAAAAAAAACACTCAACAAATGGCTACAATTGAAGGAATGTGTTTAGTGACGGCATCAGATTCCTAATTGATGGAGAAATGTCTGGTGGCAAGAAAAGCTGCTTCTAGGAGGTTGTCAAGTGTTTTCGCTCGACGATTCCATTCTTGGGTGGTTGGTTTGGCCCTTGTTCCTGTAACTCGAATCCTAGCCCGGTATATCCCATTTTAATTTTACACCGTTGTGAACCTTACGCCTTTTTTACTCTCTGATGGTGATATATATGCGGATTAGACACCAAAAAAAACACTCAACAAATCGCTAAAATTTAAGGAATGTGTTTAGTGACGGCATCAGATTCCTAATTAATGGAGAAATGTCTGGTGGGAAGAAAAGCTGCTTCTAGGAGGTTGTCAAGTGTTTTCGCTCGACGATTCCATTCTTGGGTGTTTGGTTTGGCCCTTGTTCCTGTAACTCGAATCCTAGCCCGGTATATCCCATTTTAATTTTAAACCATTGTGAACCTTACGCCTTTTTTACTCTCTGATGGTGATATATATGCGGATTAGACACCAAAAAAAACACTCAACAAATGGCTACAATTTAAGGAATGTGTTTAGTGACGGCATCAGATTCCTAATTGATGGAGAAAGGTCTGGTGGCAAGAAAAGCTGCTTCTAGGAGGTTGTCAAGTGTTTTCGCTTGACGATTCCATTATTGGGTGGTTGGTTTTGCCCTTGTTCCTGTAACTCGAATCCTAGCCCGGTATATCCCATTTTAATTTTACACCATTGTGAACCTTACGCCTTTTTTACTCTCTGATCGAGGTTCTCGGCATTGAAAAATCTTCGTAAACTAAATCACACGTGTATATGTTGACATTTAAGAGATATACAGTCAAGAAAATCAAGGGTAATGGTGATATATATGCGGATTAGACACAAAAAAAAAACACTCAACAAATGGCTACAATTGAAGGAATGTGTTTAGTGACGGCATCAGATTCCTAATTGATGGAGAAATGTCTGGTGGCAAGAAAAGCTGCTTCTAGGAGGTTGTCAAGTGTTTTCGCTCGACGATTCCATTCTTGGGTGGTTGGTTTGGCCCTTGTTCCTGTAACTCGAATCCTAGCCCGGTATATCCCATTTTAATTTTACACCGTTGTGAACCTTACGCCTTTTTTACTCTCTGATGGTGATATATATGCGGATTAGACACCAAAAAAAACACTCAACAAATCGCTAAAATTTAAGGAATGTGTTTAGTGACGGCATCAGATTCCTAATTAATGGAGAAATGTCTGGTGGGAAGAAAAGCTGCTTCTAGGAGGTTGTCAAGTGTTTTCGCTCGACGATTCCATTCTTGGGTGTTTGGTTTGGCCCTTGTTCCTGTAACTCGAATCCTAGCCCGGTATATCCCATTTTAATTTTAAACCATTGTGAACCTTACGCCTTTTTTACTCTCTGATGGTGATATATATGCGGATTAGACACCAAAAAAAACACTCAACAAATCGCTACAATTTAAGGAATGTGTTTAGTGACGGCATCAGATTCCAAATTGATGGAGAAAGGTCTGGTGGTAAGAAAAGCTGCTTCTTGGAGGTTGTCAAGTGTTTTCGCTCGACGATTCCATTCTAGGGTGGTTGGTTTGGCCCTTGTTCCTGTAACTCGAATCCTAGCCCGGTATATCCCAATTTAATCTTACACCATTGTGAACCTTACGCCTTTTTTACTCTCTGATCGAGGTTCTTGGCATTGAAAAATCTTCGTAAACTAAATCACACGTGTATAAGTTGACATTTAAGAGATATACAGTCAAGAAAATCAGGGGCAATGGTGATATATATGCGGATTAGACACCAAAAAAAACACTCAACAAATGGCTACAATTTAAGGAATGTGTTTAGTGACGGCATCAGATTCCTAATTGATGGAGAAAGGTCTGGTAGCAAGAAAAGCTGCTTCTAGGCGGTTGTCAAGTCTTTTCGCTCGACGATTCCATTCTTGGGTGGTTGGTTTTGCCCTTCTTCCTGTAACTCGAATCCTAGCCCGGTATATCTCCTTTGAATTTTACACCATTGTGAACCTTATGCCGTTTTTACTCTCTGATCGAGGTTCTCGGCATTGAAAAATCTTCGTAAACTAAATCACACGTGTATATGTTGACATTTAAGAGATATACAGTCAAGAAAATCAAGGGTAATGGTGATATATATGCGGATTAGACACAAAAAAAAAACACTCAACAAATGGCTACAATTGAAGGAATGTGTTTAGTGACGGCATCAGATTCCTAATTGATGGAGAAATGTCTGGTGGCAAGAAAAGCTGCTTCTAGGAGGTTGTCAAGTGTTTTCGCTCGACGATTCCATTCTTGGGTGGTTGGTTTGGCCCTTGTTCCTGTAACTCGAATCCTAGCCCGGTATATCCCATTTTAATTTTACACCGTTGTGAACCTTACGCCTTTTTTACTCTCTGATGGTGATATATATGCGGATTAGACACCAAAAAAAACACTCAACAAATGGCTACAATTTAAGGAATGTGTTTAGTGACGGCATCAGATTCCTAATTGATGGAGAAAGGTCTGGTGGCAAGAAAAGCTGCTTCTAGGAGGTTGTCAAGTGTTTTCGCTTGACGATTCCATTATTGGGTGGTTGGTTTGGCCCTTGTTCCCGTAACTCGAATCCTAGCCCGGTATATCTCATTTTAATTTTACACCACTGTGAACCTTACACCTTTTTTACTCTCTGATCGAGGTTCTCGGCATTGAAAAGTCTTCGTAAACTAAATCACACGTGTATAAGTTAACATTTAACAGATATACAGTCAAGAAAATCAAGGGCACTGTTGATATATATGCGGATTAGACACAAAAAAAAAACACTCAACAAATGGCTACAATTTAAGGAATGTGTTTAGTGACGGAATCAGATTCCTAATTGATGGAGAAAGGTCTGGTGGTAAGAAAAGCAGCTTCTAGGAGTTTGTCAAGTGTTTTCGCTCGACGATTCCATTTTTGGGGGGTTGGTTTGGCCCTTGTTCCTGTAACTCGAATCCTAGCCCGGTATATCCCAATTTAGTCTTACACCATTGTGAACCTTACGCCTTTGTTACTCTCTGATCGAGGTTCTCGGCATTGAAAAATCTTCGTAAACTAAATCACACGTGTATATGTTGACATTTAATAGGTATACAGTCAAGAAAATCAAGGGCACTGTTGATATATATGCGGATTAGACACAAAAAAAAACACTCAACAAATGACTACAATTTAAGGAATGTGTTTAGTGACGGCATCAGATTCCTAATTGATGGAGAAAGGTCTGGTGGTAAGAAAAGCTGCTTCTAGGAGTTTGTCAAGTGTTTTCACTCGACGATTCCATTCTTGGGTGGTTGGTTTAGCCCTTGTTCCTGTAACTCGAATCCTAGCCCGGTATATCACAATTTAATTTTACACCATTGTGAACCTTACGCCTTTTTTACTCTCTGATCGAGGTTCTCAGCATTGAAAAATCTTCGTAAACTAAATCAGACGTGTATATGTTGACATTTAAGAGATATACAGTCAAGAAAATCAAGGGCAATGGTGATATATATGCGGATTAGACACCAAAAAAAACACTCAACAAATCGCTACAATTTAAGGAATGTGTTTAGTGACGGCATCAGATTCCTAATTGATGGAGAAATGTCTGGTGGCAAGAAAAGCTGCTTCTAGGAGGTTGTCAAGTGTTTTCGCTCGACGATTCCATTCTTGGGTGTTTGGTTTGGCCCTTGTTCCTGTAACTAGAATCCTAGCCCGGTATATCCCATTTTAATTTTACACCATTGTGAACCTTACGCCTTTTTTCTCTCTGATGGTGATATATATGCGGATTAGACACCAAAAAAAACACTCAACAAATCGCTACAATTTAAGGAATGTGTTTAGTGACGGCATCAGATTCCAAATTGATGGAGAAAGGTCTGGTGGTAAGAAAAGCTGCTTCTTGGAGGTTGTCAAGTGTTTTCGCTCGACGATTCCATTCTAGGGTGGTTGGTTTGGCCCTTGTTCCTGTAACTCGAATCCTAGCCCGGTATATCCCAATTTAATCTTACACCATTGTGAACCTTACGCCTTTTTTACTCTCTGATCGAGGTTCTTGGCATTGAAAAATCTTCGTAAACTAAATCACACGTGTATAAGTTGACATTTAAGAGATATACAGTCAAGAAAATCAGGGGCAATGGTGATATATATGCGGATTAGACACCAAAAAAAACACTCAACAAATGGCTACAATTTAAGGAATGTGTTTAGTGACGGCATCAGATTCCTAATTGATGGAGAAAGGTCTGGTGGCAAGAAAAGCTGCTTCTAGGCGGTTGTCAAGTGTTTTCGCTTGACGATTCCATTCTTGGGTGGTTGGTTTTGCCCTTGTTCCTGTAACTCGAATCCTAGCCCGGTATATCCCATTTTAATTTTACACCATTGTGAACCTTACGCCTTTTTTACTCTCTGATCGAGGTTCTCGGCATTGAAAAATCTTCGTAAACTAAATCACACGTGTATATGTTGACATTTAAGAGATATACAGTCAAGAAAATCAAGGGTAATGGTGATATATATGCGGATTAGACACCAAAAAAAACACTCAACAAATGGCTACAATTTAAGGAATGTGTTTAGTGACGGCATCAGATTCCTAATTGATGGAGAAAGGTCTGGTGGCAAGAAAAGCTGCTTCTAGGAGGTTGTCAAGTGTTTTTGCTCGACGATTCCATTATTGGGTGGTTGGTTTGGCCCTTGTTCCCGTAACTCGAATCCTAGCCCGGTATATCCCATTTAAATTTTACACCACTGTGAACCTTACACCTTTTTTACTCTCTGAACGAGGTTCTCGGCATTGAAAAATCTTCGTAAACTAAATCATACGTGTATAAGTTGACATTTAACAGATATACAGTCAAAAAAATCAAGGGCACTGTTGATATATATGCGGATTAGACACCAAAAAAAAAACACTCAACAAATGGCTACAATTTAAGGAATGTGTTTAGTGATGGAATCAGATTCCTAATTGATGGAGGAAGGTGTGGTGGTAAGAAAAGCAGCTTCTAGGAGTTTGTCAAGTGTTTTCGCTCGACGATTCCATTTTTGGGGGGTTGGTTTGGCCCTTGTTCCAGTAACTCGAATCCTAGCCCGGTATATCCCAATTTAGTCTTACACCATTGTGAACCTTACGCCTTTTTTACTCTCTGATCGAGGTTCTCGGCATTGAAAAATCTTCATAAAGTAAATCACACGAGTATATGTTGTCATTTAAGAGATATACAGTCAAGAAAATCATGGGCAATGGTGTTATATATGCGGATTAGACACCAAAAAAAACACTCAACAAATCGCTACAATTTAAGGAATGTGTTTAGTGACGGCATCAGATTCCTAATTGATAGAGAAAGGTCTGGTGGCAAGAAAAGCTGTTTCTAGGAGGTTGTCAAGTGTTTTCGCTCGACGATTCCATTCTTGAGTAGTTGGTTTGGCCCTTGTTCCTGTAACTCAAATCCTAGCCTGGTATATCCCATTTTAATTTTACACCATTGTGAACCTTACGCGTTTTTTACTCTCTGATCGAGGTTCTCGGCATTGAAAAATCTTCGTAAACTAAGTCACACGTGTATATGTTGACATTTAAGAGATATACAGTCAAGAAAATCAAGGGTAATGGTGATATATATGCGGATTAGACACCAAAAAAAACACTTAACAAATGGCTACAATTTAAGGAATGTGTTTACTAACGGCATCAGATTCCTAATTGATGGAGAAAGGTCTGGTGGCAAGAAAAGCTGCTTCTAGGAGGTCGTCAAGTGTTTTCGCTCGACGATTCCATTCTTGGGTGGTTGGTTTGGCCCGTGTTCCTGTAACTCGAATCCTAGCCCGGTATATCTCATTTGAATTTTACACCATTATGAACCTTACGCCATTTTTACTCTCTGATCGAGGTTTTCGGCATTGAAAAATCTTCGTAAACTAAATCACACGTGTATATGTTGACATTTAAGAGATATACAGTCAAGAAAATCAAGGGTAATGGTGATATATATGCGGATTAGACACCAAAAAAAACACTCAACAAATGGCTACAATTTAAGGAATGTGTTTAGTGACGGCATCAGATTCCTAATTGATGGAGAAAGGTCTGGTGGCAAGAAAAGCTGCTTCTAGGAGGTTGTCAAGTGTTTTTGCTCGACGATTCCATTATTGGGTGGTTGGTTTGGCCCTTGTTCCCGTAACTCGAATCCTAGCCCGGTATATCCCATTTAAATTTTACACCACTGTGAACCTTACACCTTTTTTACTCTCTGATCGAGGTTCTCGGCATTGAAAAATCTTCGTAAACTAAATCACACGTGTATATGTTGACATTTAAGAGATATACAGTCAAGAAAATCAAGGGTAATGGTGATATATATGCGGATTCGACACCAAAAAAAACACTCAACAAATGGCTACAATTTAAGGAATGTGTTTAGTGACGGCATCAGATTCCTAATTGATGGAGAAAGGTCTGGTGGCAAGAAAAGCTGCTTCTAGGAGGTTGTCAAGTGTTTTTGCTCGACGATTCCATTATTGGGTGGTTGGTTTGGCCCTTGTTCCCGTAACTCGAATCCTAGCCCGGTATATCCCATTTAAATTTTACACCACTGTGAACCTTACACCTTTTTTACTCTCTGATCGAGGTTCTCGGCATTGAAAAATCTTCGTAAACTAAATCACACGTGTATATGTTGACATTTAAGAGATATACAGTCAAGAAAATCAAGGGTAATGGTGATATATATGCGGATTAGACACCAAAAAAAACACTCAACAAATGGCTACAATTTAAGGAATGTGTTTAGTGACGGCATCAGATTCCTAATTGATGGAGAAAGGTCTGGTGGCAAGAAAAGCTGCTTCTAGGAGGTTGTCAAGTGTTTTTGCTCGACGATTCCATTATTGGGTGGTTGGTTTGGCCCTTGTTCCCGTAACTCGAATCCTAGCCCGGTATATCCCATTTAAATTTTACACCACTGTGAACCTTACACCTTTTTTACTCTCTGATCGAGGTTCTCGGCATTGAAAAATCTTCGTAAACTAAATCATACGTGTATAAGTTGACATTTAACAGATATACATTCAAAAAAATCAAGGGCACTGTTGATATATATGCGGATTAGACACCAAAAAAAAAACACTCAACAAATGGCTACAATTTAAGGAATGTGTTTAGTGATGGAATCAGTTTCCTAATTGATGGAGGAAGGTCTGGTGGTAAGAAAAGCAGCTTCTAGGAGTTTGTCAAGTGTTTTCGTTCGACGATTCCATTTTTGGGGGGTTGGTTTGGCCCTTGTTCCTGTAACTCGAATCCTAGCCCGGTATATCCCAATTTAGTCTTACACCATTGTGAACCTTACGCCTTTTTTACTCTCTGATCGAGGTTCTCGGCATTGAAAAATCTTCATAAAGTAAATCACACGAGTATATGTTGTCATTTAAGAGATATACAGTCAAGAAAATCATGGGCAATGGTGTTATATATGCGGATTAGACACCAAAAAAAAACACTCAACAAATCGCTACAATTTAAGGAATGTGTTTAGTGACGGCATCAGATTCCTAATTGATAGAGAAAGGTCTGGTGGCAAGAAAAGCTGTTTCTAGGAGGTTGTCAAGTGTTTTCGCTCGACGATTCCATTCTTGAGTAGTTGGTTTGGCCCTTGTTCCTGTAACTCAAATCCTAGCCTGGTATATCCCATTTTAATTTTACACCATTGTGAACCTTACGCGTTTTTTACTCTCTGATCGAGGTTCTCGGCATTGAAAAATCTTCGTAAACTAAGTCACACGTGTATATGTTGACATTTAAGTGATATACAGTCAAGAAAATCAAGGGTAATGGTGATATATATGCGGATTAGACACCAAAAAAAACACTTAACAAATGGCTACAATTTAAGGAATGTGTTTACTAACGGCATCAGATTCCTAATTGATGGAGAAAGGTCTGGTGGCAAGAAAAGCTGCTTCTAGGAGGTTGTCAAGTGTTTTCGCTCGACGATTCCATTCTTGGGTGGTTGGTTTGGCCCGTGTTCCTGTAACTCGAATCCTAGCCCGGTATATCCCATTTTAATTTTACACCATTATGAACCTTACGCCTTTTTTACTCTCTGATCGAGGTTCTCGGCATTGAAAAATCTTCGTAAACTAAATCACACGTGTATATGTTGACATTTAATAGATATACAGTCAAGAAAATCAAGGGCACTGTTGATATATATGCGGATTAGACACAAAAAAAAACACTCAACAAATGGCTATAATTTAAGGAATGTGTTTAGTGACGGCATCAGATTCCTAATTGATGGAGAAAGGTCTGGTGGTAAGAAAAGCTGCTTCTAGGAGTTTGTCAAGTGTTTTCACTCGACGATTCCATTCTTGGGTGGTTGGTTTAGCCCTTGTTCCTGTAACTCGAATCCTAGCCCGGTATATCCTAATTTAATTTTACACCATTGTGAACCTTACGCCTTTTTTACTCTCTGATCGAGGTTCTCGGCATTGAAAAATCTTCGTAAACTAAATCACACGTGTATATGTTGACATTTAACAGATATACAGTCAAGAAAATCAAGGGCAATGGTGATATATATGCGGATTAGACACCAAAACAAAACACTCAACAAATCGCTACAATTTAAGGAATGTGTTTAGTGACGGCATCAGATTTCTAATTAATGGAGAAAGGTCTGGTGGCAAGAAAAGCTGCTTCTAGGAGGTTGTCAAGTGTTTTCGCTCGATGATTCCATTCTTGGGTGGTTGGTTTGGCCCTTGTTCCTGTAACTCGAATCCTAGCCCGGTTTATCCCATTTTAATTTTACACCATTGTGAACCTTACGCCTTTTTTACTTTCTGATCGAGGTTCTCGGCATTGAAAAATCTTCGTAAACTAAATCACACGTGTATATGTTGACATTTAAGAGATATACAGTCAAGAAAATCAAGGGCAGTGGTGATATATATGCGGATTAGACACAAAAAAAAACACTCAACAAATCGCTACAATTTAAGGAATGTGTTTAGTGACGGCATCAGATTCCTAATTGATGGAGAAAGGTCTGGTGGCAAGAAAAGCTGCTTCTAGGAGGTTGTCAAGTGTTTTCGCTCGACGATTCCATTCTTGGGGGGTTGGTTTGGCCCTTGTTCCTGTAACTCGAATCCTAGCCCGGTATATCCCATTTTAATTTTACACCATTGTGAACCTTACGCCTTTTTTACTCTCTGATCGAGGTTCTCGGCATTGAAAAATCTTCGTAAACTAAATCACACGTGTATATGTTGACATTTAAGAGATATACAGTCAAGAAAATCAAGGGCAATGGTGATATATATACGGATTAGACACCAAAAAAAACACTCAACAAATCGCTACAATTTAAGGAATGTGTTTAGTGACGGCATCAGATTCCTAATTGATGGAGAAATGTCTGGTGGCAAGAAAAGCTGCTTCTAGGAGGTTGTCAAGTGTTTTCGCTCGACGATTCCATTCTAGGGTGGTTGGTTTGGCCCTTGTTCCTGTAACTCGAATCCTAGCCCGGTATATCCCAATTTAATTTTACACCATTGTGAACCTTACGCCTTTTTTACTCTCTGATCGAGGTTCTCGGCATTGAAAAATCTCCGTAAACTAAATCACACGTGTATATGTTGACATTTAAGAGATATACAGTCAAGAAAATCAAGGGCAATGGTGATATATATGCGGATTAGACACCAAAAAAAAACACTCAACAAATCGCTACAATTTAAGGAATGTGTTTAGTGACGGCATCAGATTCCTAATTGATGGAGAAAGGTCTGGTGGCAAGAAAAGCTGCTTCTAGGAGGTTGTCAAGTGTTTTCGCTCGACTAGTCCATTCTTGGGTATTTGGTTTGGCCCTTGTTCTTGTAACTCGAATCCTAGCCCGGTATATCCCTTTTTAATTTTACACCATTGTGAACCTTACGCCTTTTTTACTCTCTGATCGAGGTTCTCGGCATTGAAAAATCTTCGTAAACTAAATCACACGTGTATATGTTGACATTTAAGAGATATACAATCAAGAAAATCAAGGGCAATGGTGATATATATGCGGATTAGACACCAAAAAAAACACTCAACAAATCACTACAATTCAAGGAATGTGTTTGGTGACGGCATCAGATTCCTAATTGATGGAGAAAGGTCTGGTGGCAAGAAAAGCTGCTTCTAGGAGGTTGTCAAGTGTTTTCGCTCGACGATTCCATTCTTGGGTGTTGGTTTGGCCCTTGTTCCTGTAACTCGAATCCTAGCCCGGTATATCCCATTTTAATTTTACACCATTGTGAACCTTACGCCTTTTTTACTCTCTGATCGAGGTTCTCGGTATTGAAAAATCTTCGTAAACTAAATCACACGTGTATATGTTGACATTTAAGAGATATACAGTCAAGAAAATCAAGGGCAATGGTGATATATATGCGGATTAGACACCAAAAAAAACACTCAACAAATCGCTACAATTTAAGGAATGTGTTTAGTGACGGCATCAGATTCCTAATTGATGGAGAAATGTCTGGTGGCAAGAAAAGCTGCTTCTAGGAGGTTGTCAAGTGTTTTCGCTTGACGATTCCATTCTAGGGTGGTTGGTTTGGCCCTTGTTCCTGTAACTCGAATCCTAGCCAGGTATATCCCAATTTAATTTTACACCATTGTGAACCTTACGCCTTTTTTACTCTCTGATCGAGGTTCTCGGCATTGAAAAATCTTCGTAAACTAAATCCCACGTGTATATGTTGACAGTTAAGAGATATACAGTCAAGAAAATCAAGGGCAATGGTGATATATATATGCCGATTAGACACAAAAAAAAAACACTCAACAAATCGCTACAATTTAAGGAATGTGTTTAGTGACGGCATCAGATTCCTAATTGATGGAGAAAGGTCTGGTGGCAAGAAAAGCTGCTTCTAGGAGGTTGTCAAGTGTTTTCGCTCGACGAGTCCATTCTTGGGTGTTTGGTTTGGCCCTTGTTCCTGTTACTCGAATCCTAGCCCGGTATATCCCATTTTAATTTTACACCATTGTGAACCTTACGCCCTTTTTACTCTCTGATCGAGTTTCTCGGCATTGAAAAATCTTCGTAAACTAAATCACACGTGTATATGTTGACATTTAAGAGATATACAATCAAGAAAATCAAGGGCAATGGTGATATATATGCGAATTAGACACCAAAAAAAACACTCAACAAATCACTACAATTAAAGGAATGTGTTTGGTGACGGCATCAGATTCCTAATTGATGGAGAAAGGTCTGGTGGCAAGAAAAGCTGCTTCTAGGAGGTTGTCAAGTGTTTTCGCTCGAGGATTCCATTCTTGGGTGTTGGTTTGGCCCTTGTTCCTGTAACTCGAATCCTAGCCCGGTATATCCCATTTTAATTTTACACCATTGTGAACCTTACGCCTTTTTTACTCTCTGATCGAGGTTCTCGGCATTGAAAAATCTTCGTAAACTAAATCACACGTGTATATGTTGACATTTAAGAGATATACAGTTAAGAAAATCAAGGGTAATGGTGATATATATGCGGATTAGACACAAAAAAAAAACACTCAACAAATGGCTACAATTTAAGGAATGTGTTTAGTGACGGCATCAGATTCCTAATTGATGGAGAAATGTCTGGTGGCAAGAAAAGCTGCTTCTAGGAGGTTGTCAAGTGTTTTCGCTCGACGATTCCATTCTTGGGTGGTTGGTTTGGCCCTTGTTCCTGTAACTCGAATCCTAGCCCGGTATATCCCATTTTAATTTTACACCATTGTGAACCTTACGCCTTTTTTACTCTCTGATCGAGGTTCTCGGCATTGAAAAATCTTCGTAAACTAAATCACACGTGTATATGTTGACATTTAAGAGATATACAGTCAAGAAAATCAAGGGCAATGGTGATATATATGCGGATTAGACACAAAAAAACACTCAACAAATCGCTACAATTTAAGGAATGTGTTTAGTGACGGCATCAGATTCCTAATTGATGGAGAAATGTCTGGTGGCAAGAAAAGCTGCTTCTAGGAGGTTGTCAAGTGTTTTCGCTCGACGATTCCATTCTTGGGTGGTTGGTTTGGCCCTTGTTCCTGAAACTCGAATCCTAGCCCGGTATATCCCATTTTAATTTTACACCATTGTGAACCTTACGCCTTTTTTACTCTCTGATCGAGGTTCTCGGCATTGAAAAATCTTCGTAAACTAAATCACACGTGTATATGTTGACAATTCAGAGATATACAGTCAAGAAAATCAAGGGCAATGGTGATATATATGCGGATTAGACACAAAAAAACACTCAACAAATCGCTACAATTTAAGGAATGCGTTTAGTGACGGCATCAGATTCCTAATTGATGGAGAAAAGTCTGGTGGTAAGAAAAGCTGCTTCTAGGAGGTTGTCAAGTGTTTTTGCTCGACGATTCCATTCTTGGGTGGTTGGTTTGGCCCTTGTTCCTGTAACTCGAATCCTAGGCCGGTATATCTCATTTGAATTTTACACCATTGTGAACCTTACGCCTTTTTTACTCTCTGATCGTGGTTCTCGGCATTGAAAAATCTTCGTAAACTAAATCACACGTGTATATGTTGACATTTAAGAGATATACAGTCAAGAAAATCAAGGGCAATGGTGATATATATGCGGATTAGACACCAAAAAAAAACACTCAACAAATCGCTACAATTTAAGGAATGTGTTTAGTGATGACATCATATTCCTAATTGATGGAGAAAGGTCTGGTGGCAAGAAAAGCTGCTTCTAGGAGGTTGTCAAGTGTTTTCGCTCGACGAGTCCATTCTTGGGTGTTTGGTTTGGCCCTTGTTCCTGTAACTCGAATCCTAGCCCGGTATATCCCATTTTAATTTTACACCATTGTGTACCTTACGCCTTTTTTACACTCTGATCGAGGTTCTCGGCATTGAAAAATCTTCGTAAACTAAATCACACGTGTATATGTTGACATTTAAGAGATATACAATCAAGAAAATCAAGGGCAATGGTGATATATATGCGGATTAGACACCAAAAAAAACACTCAACAAATCACTACAATTCAAGGAATGTGTTTGGTGACGGCATCAGATTCCTAATTGATGGAGAAAGGTCTGGTGGCAAGAAAAGCTGCTTCTAGGAGGTTGTCAAGTGTTTTCGCTCGACGATTCCATTCTTGGGTGTTGGTTTGGCCCTTGTTCCTGTAACTCGAATCCTATCCCGGTATATCCTATTTTTATTTTACACCATTGTGAACCTTACGCCTTTTTTACTCTCTGATCGAGGTTCTCGGCATTGAAAAATCTTCGTAAACTAAATCACACGTGTATATGTTGACATTTAAGAGATATACAGTTAAGAAAATCAAGGGCAATGGTGATATATATGCGAATTAGACACAAAAAAAAAACACTCAACAAATGGCTACAATTTAAGGAAATGTGTTTAGTGACGGCATCAGATTCCTAATTGATGGAGAAATGTCTGGTGGCAAGAAAAGCTGCTTCTAGGAGGTTGTCAAGTGTTTTCGCTCGACGATTCCATTCTTTGGTGGTTGGTTTGGCCCTTGTTCCTGTAACTCGAATCCTAGCCCGGTATATCCCATTTTAATTTTACACCATTGTGAACCTTACGCCTTTTTTACTCTCTGATCGAGGTTCTCGGCATTGAAAAATCTTCGTAAACTAAATCACACGTGTATATGTTGACATTTAAGAGATATACAGTCAAGAAAATCAAGGGCAATGGTGATATATATGCGGATTAGACACAAAAAAACACTCAACAAATCGCTACAATTTAAGGAATGTGTTTAGTGACGGCATCAGATTCCTAATTGATGGAGAAATGTCTGGTGGCAAGAAAAGCTGCTTCTAGGAGGTTGTCAAGTGTTTTCGCTCGACGATTCCATTCTTGGGGGGTTGGTTTGGCCCTTGTTCCTGAAACTCGAATCCTAGCCCGGTATATCCCATTTTAATTTTACACCATTGTGAACCTTACGCCTTTTTTACTCTCTGATCGAGGTTCTCGGCATTGAAAAATCTTCGTAAACTAAATCACAAGTGTATATGTTGACAATTAAGAGATATACAGTCAAGAAAATCAAGGGCAATGGTGATATATATGCGGATTAGACACAAAAAAACACTCAACAAATCGCTACAATTTAAGGAATGCGTTTAGTGACGGCATCAGATTCCTAATTGATGGAGAAAAGTCTGGTGGCAAGAAAAGCTGCTTCTAGGAGGTTGTCAAGTGTTTTTGCTCGACGATTCCATTCTTGGGTGGTTGGTTTGGCCCTTGTTCCTGTAACTCGAATCCTAGGCCGGTATATCTCATTTGAATTTTACACCATTGTGAACCTTACGCCTTTTTTACTCTCTGATCGTGGTTCTCGGCATTGAAAAATCTTCGTAAACTAAATCACACGTGTATATGTTGACATTTAAGAGATATACAGTCAAGAAAATCAAGGGCAATGGTGATATATATGCGGATTAGACACCAAAAAAAAAACACTCAACAAATCGCTACAATTTAAGGAATGTGTTTAGTGACGACATCATATTCCTAATTGATGGAGAAAGGTCTGGTGGCAAGAAAAGCTGCTTCTAGGAGGTTGTCAAGTGTTTTCGCTCGACGAGTCCATTCTTGGGTGTTTGGTTTGGCCCTTGTTCCTGTAACTCGAATCCTAGCCCGGTATATCCCATTTTAATTTTACACCATTGTGTACCTTACGCCTTTTTTACCCTCTGATCGAGGTTCTCGGCATTGAAAAATCTTCGTAAACTAAATCACACGTGTATATGTTGACATTTAAGAGATATACAATCAAGAAAATCAAGGGCAATGGTGATATATATGCGGATTAGACACCAAAAAAAACACTCAACAAATCACTACAATTCAAGGAATGTGTTTGGTGACGGCATCAGATTCCTAATTGATGGAGAAAGGTCTGGTGGCAAGAAAAGCTGCTTCTAGGAGGTTGTCAAGTGTTTTCGCTCGACGATTCCATTCTTGGGTGTTGGTTTGGCCCTTGTTCCTGTAACTTGAATCCTATCCCGGTATATCCTATTTTTATTTTACACCATTGTGAACCTTACGCCTTTTTTACTCTCTGATCGAGGTTCTCGGCATTGAAAAATCTTCGTAAACTAAATCACACGTGTATATGTTGACATTTAAGAGATATACAGTCAAGAAAATCAAGGGCAATGGTGATATATATACGGATTAGACACCAAAAAAAACACTCAACAAATCGCTACAATTTAAGGAATGTGTTTAGTGACGGCATCAGATTCCTAATTGATGGAGAAATGTCTGGTGGCAAGAAAAGCTGCTTCTAGGAGGTTGTCAAGTGTTTTCGCTCGACGATTCCATTCTAGGGTGGTTGGTTTGGCCCTTGTTCCTGTAACTCGAATCCTAGCCCGGTATATCCCAATTTAATTTTACACCATTGTGAACCTTACGCCTTTTTTACTCTCTGATCGAGGTTCTCGGCATTGAAAAATCTCCGTAAACTAAATCACACGTGTATATGTTGACATTTAAGAGATATACAGTCAAGAAAATCAAGGGCAATGGTGATATATATGCGGATTAGACACCAAAAAAAAACACTCAACAAATCGCTACAATTTAAGGAATGTGTTTAGTGACGGCATCAGATTCCTAATTGATGGAGAAAGGTCTGGTGGCAAGAAAAGCTGCTTCTAGGAGGTTGTCAAGTGTTTTCGCTCGACTAGTCCATTCTTGGGTATTTGGTTTGGCCCTTGTTCTTGTAACTCGAATCCTAGCCCGGTATATCCCTTTTTAATTTTACACCATTGTGAACCTTACGCCTTTTTTACTCTCTGATCGAGGTTCTCGGCATTGAAAAATCTTCGTAAACTAAATCACACGTGTATATGTTGACATTTAAGAGATATACAATCAAGAAAATCAAGGGCAATGGTGATATATATGCGGATTAGACACCAAAAAAAACACTCAACAAATCACTACAATTCAAGGAATGTGTTTGGTGACGGCATCAGATTCCTAATTGATGGAGAAAGGTCTGGTGGCAAGAAAAGCTGCTTCTAGGAGGTTGTCAAGTGTTTTCGCTCGACGATTCCATTCTTGGGTGTTGGTTTGGCCCTTGTTCCTGTAACTCGAATCCTAGCCCGGTATATCCCATTTTAATTTTACACCATTGTGAACCTTACGCCTTTTTTACTCTCTGATCGAGGTTCTCGGTATTGAAAAATCTTCGTAAACTAAATCACACGTGTATATGTTGACATTTAAGAGATATACAGTCAAGAAAATCAAGGGCAATGGTAATATATATGCGGATTAGACACCAAAAAAAACACTCAACAAATCGCTACAATTTAAGGAATGTGTTTAGTGACGGCATCAGATTCCTAATTGATGGAGAAATGTCTGGTGGCAAGAAAAGCTGCTTCTAGGAGGTTGTCAAGTGTTTTCGCTTGACGATTCCATTCTAGGGTGGTTGGTTTGGCCCTTGTTCCTGTAACTCGAATCCTAGCCCGGTATATCCCAATTTAATTTTACACCATTGTGAACCTTACGCCTTTTTTACTCTCTGATCGAGGTTCTCGGCATTGAAAAATCTTCGTAAACTAAATCCCACGTGTATATGTTGACAGTTAAGAGATATACAGTCAAGAAAATCAAGGGCAATGGTGATATATATATGCCGATTAGACACAAAAAAAAAACACTCAACAAATCGCTACAATTTAAGGAATGTGTTTAGTGACGGCATCAGATTCCTAATTGATGGAGAAAGGTCTGGTGGCAAGAAAAGCTGCTTCTAGGAGGTTGTCAAGTGTTTTCGCTCGACGAGTCCATTCTTGGGTGTTTGGTTTGGCCCTTGTTCCTGTTACTCGAATCCTAGCCCGGTATATCCCATTTTAATTTTACACCATTGTGAACCTTACGCCCTTTTTACTCTCTGATCGAGTTTCTCGGCATTGAAAAATCTTCGTAAACTAAATCACACGTGTATATGTTGACATTTAAGAGATATACAATCAAGAAAATCAAGGGCAATGGTGATATATATGCGAATTAGACACCAAAAAAAACACTCAACAAATCACTACAATTAAAGGAATGTGTTTGGTGACGGCATCAGATTCCTAATTGATGGAGAAAGGTCTGGTGGCAAGAAAAGCTGCTTCTAGGAGGTTGTCAAGTGTTTTCGCTCGAGGATTCCATTCTTGGGTGTTGGTTTGGCCCTTGTTCCTGTAACTCGAATCCTAGCCCGGTATATCCCATTTTAATTTTACACCATTGTGAACCTTACGCCTTTTTTACTCTCTGATCGAGGTTCTCGGCATTGAAAAATCTTCGTAAACTAAATCACACGTGTATATGTTGACATTTAAGAGATATACAGTTAAGAAAATCAAGGGTAATGGTGATATATATGCGGATTAGACACAAAAAAAAAACACTCAACAAATGGCTACAATTTAAGGAATGTGTTTAGTGACGGCATCAGATTCCTAATTGATGGAGAAATGTCTGGTGGCAAGAAAAGCTGCTTCTAGGAGGTTGTCAAGTGTTTTCGCTCGACGATTCCATTCTTGGGTGGTTGGTTTGGCCCTTGTTCCTGTAACTCGAATCCTAGCCCGGTATATCCCATTTTAATTTTACACCATTGTGAACCTTACGCCTTTTTTACTCTCTGATCGAGGTTCTCGGCATTGAAAAATCTTCGTAAACTAAATCAGACGTGTATATGTTGACATTTAAGAGATATACAGTCAAGAAAATCAAGGGCAATGGTGATATATATGCGGATTAGACACAAAAAAACACTCAACAAATCGCTACAATTTAAGGAATGTGTTTAGTGACGGCATCAGATTCCTAATTGATGGAGAAATGTCTGGTGGCAAGAAAAGCTGCTTCTAGGAGGTTGTCAAGTGTTTTCGCTCGACGATTCCATTCTTGGGTGGTTGGTTTGGCCCTTGTTCCTGAAACTCGAATCCTAGCCCGGTATATCCCATTTTAATTTTACACCATTGTGAACCTTACGCCTTTTTTACTCTCTGATCGAGGTTCTCGGCATTGAAAAATCTTCGTAAACTAAATCACACGTGTATATGTTGACAATTCAGAGATATACAGTCAAGAAAATCAAGGGCAATGGTGATATATATGCGGATTAGACACAAAAAAACACTCAACAAATCGCTACAATTTAAGGAATGCGTTTAGTGACGGCATCAGATTCCTAATTGATGGAGAAAAGTCTGGTGGTAAGAAAAGCTGCTTCTAGGAGGTTGTCAAGTGTTTTTGCTCGACGATTCCATTCTTGGGTGGTTGGTTTGGCCCTTGTTCCTGTAACTCGAATCCTAGGCCGGTATATCTCATTTGAATTTTACACCATTGTGAACCTTACGCCTTTTTTACTCTCTGATCGTGGTTCTCGGCATTGAAAAATCTTCGTAAACTAAATCACACGTGTATATGTTGACATTTAAGAGATATACAGTCAAGAAAATCAAGGGCAATGGTGATATATATGCGGATTAGACACCAAAAAAAAAACACTCAACAAATCGCTACAATTTAAGGAATGTGTTTAGTGATGACATCATATTCCTAATTGATGGAGAAAGGTCTGGTGGCAAGAAAAGCTGCTTCTAGGAGGTTGTCAAGTGTTTTCGCTCGACGAGTCCATTCTTGGGTGTTTGGTTTGGCCCTTGTTCCTGTAACTCGAATCCTAGCCCGGTATATCCCATTTTAATTTTACACCATTGTGTACCTTACGCCTTTTTTACACTCTGATCGAGGTTCTCGGCATTGAAAAATCTTCGTAAACTAAATCACACGTGTATATGTTGACATTTAAGAGATATACAATCAAGAAAATCAAGGGCAATGGTGATATATATGCGGATTAGACACCAAAAAAAACACTCAACAAATCACTACAATTCAAGGAATGTGTTTGGTGACGGCATCAGATTCCTAATTGATGGAGAAAGGTCTGGTGGCAAGAAAAGCAGCTTCTAGGAGGTTGTCAAGTGTTTTCGCTCGACGATTCCATTCTTGGGTGTTGGTTTGGCCCTTGTTCCTGTAACTCGAATCCTATCCCGGTATATCCTATTTTTATTTTACACCATTGTGAACCTTACGCCTTTTTTACTCTCTGATCGAGGTTCTCGGCATTGAAAAATCTTCGTAAACTAAATCACACGTGTATATGTTGACATTTAAGAGATATACAGTTAAGAAAATCAAGGGCAATGGTGATATATATGCGAATTAGACACAAAAAAAAAACACTCAACAAATGGCTACAATTTAAGGAATGTGTTTAGTGACGGCATCAGATTCCTAATTGATGGAGAAATGTCTGGTGGCAAGAAAAGCTGCTTCTAGGAGGTTGTCAAGTGTTTTCGCTCGACGATTCCATTCTTTGGTGGTTGGTTTGGCCCTTGTTCCTGTAACTCGAATCCTAGCCCGGTATATCCCATTTTAATTTTACACCATTGTGAACCTTACGCCTTTTTTACTCTCTGATCGAGGTTCTCGGCATTGAAAAATCTTCGTAAACTAAATCACACGTGTATATGTTGACATTTAAGAGATATACAGTCAAGAAAATCAAGGGCAATGGTGATATATATGCGGATTAGACACAAAAAAACACTCAACAAATCGCTACAATTTAAGGAATGTGTTTAGTGACGGCATCAGATTCCTAATTGATGGAGAAATGTCTGGTGGCAAGAAAAGCTGCTTCTAGGAGGTTGTCAAGTGTTTTCGCTCGACGATTCCATTCTTGGGGGGTTGGTTTGGCCCTTGTTCCTGAAACTCGAATCCTAGCCCGGTATATCCCATTTTAATTTTACACCATTGTGAACCTTACGCCTTTTTTACTCTCTGATCGAGGTTCTCGGCATTGAAAAATCTTCGTAAACTAAATCACAAGTGTATATGTTGACAATTAAGAGATATACAGTCAAGAAAATCAAGGGCAATGGTGATATATATGCGGATTAGACACAAAAAAACACTCAACAAATCGCTACAATTTAAGGAATGCGTTTAGTGACGGCATCAGATTCCTAATTGATGGAGAAAAGTCTGGTGGTAAGAAAAGCTGCTTCTAGGAGGTTGTCAAGTGTTTTTGCTCGACGATTCCATTCTTGGGTGGTTGGTTTGGCCCTTGTTCCTGTAACTCGAATCCTAGGCCGGTATATCTCATTTGAATTTTACACCATTGTGAACCTTACGCCTTTTTTACTCTCTGATCGTGGTTCTCGGCATTGAAAAATCTTCGTAAACTAAATCACACGTGTATATGTTGACATTTAAGAGATATACAGTCAAGAAAATCAAGGGCAATGGTGATATATATGCGGATTAGACACCAAAAAAAAAACACTCAACAAATCGCTACAATTTAAGGAATGTGTTTAGTGACGACATCATATTCCTAATTGATGGAGAAAGGTCTGGTGGCAAGAAAAGCTGCTTCTAGGAGGTTGTCAAGTGTTTTCGCTCGACGAGTCCATTCTTGGGTGTTTGGTTTGGCCCTTGTTCCTGTAACTCGAATCCTAGCCCGGTATATCCCATTTTAATTTTACACCATTGTGTACCTTACGCCTTTTTTACACTCTGATCGAGGTTCTCGGCATTGAAAAATCTTCGTAAACTAAATCACACGTGTATATGTTGACATTTAAGAGATATACAATCAAGAAAATCAAGGGCAATGGTGATATATATGCGGATTAGACACCAAAAAAAACACTCAACAAATCACTACAATTCAAGGAATGTGTTTGGTGACGGCATCAGATTCCTAATTGATGGAGAAAGGTCTGGTGGCAAGAAAAGCTGCTTCTAGGAGGTTGTCAAGTGTTTTCGCTCGACGATTCCATTCTTGGGTGTTGGTTTGGCCCTTGTTCCTGTAACTTGAATCCTATCCCGGTATATCCTATTTTTATTTTACACCATTGTGAACCTTACGCCTTTTTTACTCTCTGATCGAGGTTCTCGGCATTGAAAAATCTTCGTAAACTAAATCACACGTGTATATGTTGACATTTAAGAGATATACAGTTAAGAAAATCAAGGGCAATGGTGATATATATGCGGATTAGACACAAAAAAAAAACACTCAACAAATGGCTACAATTTAAGGAATGTGTTTAGTGACGGCATCAGATTCCTAATTGATGGAGAAATGTCTGGTGGCAAGAAAAGCTGCTTCTAGGAGGTTGTCAAGTGTTTTCGTTCGACGATTCCATTCTTGGGTGGTTGGTTTGGCCCTTGTTCCTGTAACTCGAATCCTAGCCCGGTATATCCCATTTTAATTTTACACCATTGTGAACCTTACGCCTTTTTTACTCTCTGATCGAGGTTCTCGGCATTGAAAAATCTTCGTAAACTAAATCACACGTGTATATGTTGACATTTAAGAGATATACAGTCAAGAAAATCAAGGGAAATGGTGATATATATGCGGATTAGACACAAAAAAACACTCAACAAATCGCTACAATTTAAGGAATGTGTTTAGTGACGGCATCAGATTCCTAATTGATGGAGAAATGTCTGGTGGCAAGAAAAGCTGCTTCTAGGAGGTTGTCAAGTGTTTTCGCTCGACGATTCCATTCTTGGGTGGTTGGTTTGGCCCTTGTTCCTGAAACTCGAATCCTAGCCCGGTATATCCCATTTTAATTTTACACCATTGTGAACCTTACGCCTTTTTTACTCTCTGACCGAGGTTCTCGGCATTGAAAAATCTTCGTAAACTAAATCACACGTGTATATGTTGACAATTAAGAGATATACAGTCAAGAAAATCAAGGGCAATGGTGATATATATGCGGATTAGACACAAAAAAACACTCAACAAATCGCTACAATTTAAGGAATGCGTTTAGTGACGGCATCAGATTCCTAATTGATGGAGAAAAGTCTGGTGGTAAGAAAAGCTGCTTCTAGGAGGTTGTCAAGTGTTTTTGCTCGACGATTCCATTCTTGGGTGGTTGGTTTGGCCTTTGTTCCTGTAACTCGAATCCTAGGCCGGTATATCTCATTTGAATTTTACACCATTGTGAACCTTACGCCTTTTTTACTCTCTGATCGTGGTTCTCGGCATTGAAAAATCTTCGTAAACTAAATCACACGTGTATATGTTGACATTTAAGAGATATACAGTCAAGAAAATCAAGGGCAATGGTGATATATATGCGGATTAGACACCAAAAAAAAAACACTCAACAAATCGCTACAATTTAAGGAATGTGTTTAGTGACGACATCATATTCCTAATTGATGGAGAAAGGTCTGGTGGCAAGAAAAGCTGCTTCTAGGAGGTTGTCAAGTGTTTTCGCTCGACGAGTCCATTCTTGGGTGTTTGGTTTGGCCCTTGTTCCTGTAACTCGAATCCTAGCCCGGTATATCCCATTTTAATTTTACACCATTGTGTACCTTACGCCTTTTTTACACTCTGATCGAGGTTCTCGGCATTGAAAAATCTTCGTAAACTAAATCACACGTGTATATGTTGACATTTAAGAGATATACAATCAAGAAAATCAAGGGCAATGGTGATATATATGCGGATTAGACACCAAAAAAAACACTCAACAAATCACTACAATTCAAGGAATGTGTTTGGTGACGGCATCAGATTCCTAATTGATGGAGAAAGGTCTGGTGGCAAGAAAAGCTGCTTCTAGGAGGTTGTCAAGTGTTTTCGCTCGACGATTCCATTCTTGGGTGTTGGTTTGGCCCTTGTTCCTGTAACTCGAATCCTATCCCGGTATATCCTATTTTTATTTTACACCATTGTGAACCTTACGCCTTTTTTACTCTCTGATCGAGGTTCTCGGCATTGAAAAATCTTCGTAAACTAAATCACACGTGTATATGTTGACATTTAAGAGATATACAGTCAAGAAAATCAATGGGAATGGTGATATATATGCGGATTAGACACAAAAAAAAAACAATCAACAAATGGCTACAATTTAATGAATGTGTTTAGTGACGGCATCAGATTCCTAATTGATGGAGAAATGTCTGGTGGCAATGAAAGCTGCTTCTAGGAGGTTGTCAAGTGTTTTCGCTCGACGATTCCATTCTTGGGTGGTTGGTTTGGCCCTTGTTCCTGTAACTCGAATCCTAGCCCGGTATATCCCATTTTAATCTTACACCATTGTGAACCTTACGCCTTTTTTACTCTCTGATCGAGGTTCTCGACAATGAAAAATCTTCGTAAACTAAATCACACGTGTATATGTTGACATTTAAGAGATATACAGTCAAGAAAATCAAGGGCAATGGTGATATATATGCGGATTAGACACCAAAAAAAAAAAACACTCAACAAATGGCTACAATTTAAGGAATGTGTTTAGTGACGGCATCAGATTCCTAATTGATGGAGAAATGTCTGGTGGTAAGAAAAGCCCCTTGTTCCTGTAACTCGAATCCTAGCCCGGTATATCCCATTTTAATCTTACATCATTGTGAACCTTACGCCATTTTTACTCTCTGATCGAGGTTCTCGGCATTGAAAAATCTTCGTAAACTAAATCACACGTGTTATGTTGACATTTAAGAGATATACAGTCAAGAAAATCAAGGGAAATTGTGATATATATGCGGATTAGACACACAAAAAAACACTCAACAAATGGCTACAATTTAAGGAATGTGTTTAGTGATGGCATCAGATTCCTAATTGATGGAGAAAGGTCTGGTGGCAAGAAAAGCTGCTTCTAGGAGGTTGTCAAGTGTTTTCGCTCGATGATTCCATTCTTGGGTGTTTGGTTTGGCCCTTGTTCCTGTAACTCGAATCCTAGCCCGGTATATCTCATTTTAATTTACACCATTGTGAACCTTACGCCTTTTTTACTCTCTGATCGAGGTTCTCGGCACTGAAAAATCTTCGTAAACTAAATCACACGTGTATATGTTGACATTTAAGAGATATACAATCATGAAAATCAAGGGCAATGGTGATATATATGCGGATCAGACACCAAAAAAACACTCAACAAATCGCTACAATTTAAGGAATGTGTTTGGTGACGGCATCAGATTCCTAATTGATGGAGAAAGGTCTGGTGGCAAGAAAAGCTGCTTCTAGGAGGTTGGTAAGTGTTTTCGCTCGACGATTCTATTCTTGGGTGTTGGTTTGGCCCTTGTTCCTGTAACTCGAATCCTAGCCCGGTATATCCCATTATAATTTTACACCATTGTGAACCTTACGCCTTTTTTACTCTCTGATCGAGGTTCTCGGCATTGAAAAATCTTCGTAAACTAAATCACACGTGTATATGTTGACATTAAGAGATATACAGTCAAGAAAATCAAGGGCAATGGTGATATATATGCGGATTAGACACCCAAAACAAAACACTCAACAAATCGCTACAATTTAAGGAATGTGTTTAGTGACGGCAACAGATTCCTAATTGATGGAGAAATGTCTTGTGGTAAGAAAAGCCCCTTGTTCCTGTAACTCGAATCCTAGCCCGGTATATCCCATTTTAATCTTACACCATTGTGAACCTTACGCCTTTTTTATTCTCTGATCGAGGTTCTCGGCATTGAAAAATCTTCGTAAACTAAATCACACGTGTATATGTTGACATTTAAGAGATATACAGTCAAGAAAATCAAGGGCAATGGTGATATATATGCGGATTAGACCCCAAAAAAAACACTCAACAAATGGCTACAATTTAAGGAATGTGTTTAGTGATGGCATCAGATTCCTAATTGATGGAGAAATGTCTGGTGGTAAGAAAAGCCCCTTGTTCCTGTAACTCGAATCCTAGCCCGGTATATCCCATTTTAATCTTACATCATTGTGAACCTTACGCCTTTTTTACTCTCTGATCGAGGTTCTCGGCATTGAAAAATCTTCGTAAACTAAATCACACGTGTTATGTTGACATTTAAGAGATATACAGTCAAGAAAATCAAGGGAAATTGTGATATATATGCGGATTAGACACAAAAAAAAACACTTAACAAATGGCTACAATTTAAGGAATGTGTTTAGTGATGGCATCAGATTCCTAATTGATGGAGAAAGGTCTGGTGGCAAGAAAAGCTGCTTCTAGGAGGTTGTCAAGTGTTTTCGCTCGACGATTCCATTCTTGGGTGTTTGGTTTGGCCCTTGTTCCTGTAACTCGAATCCTAGCCCGGTATATCCCATTTTAATTTACACCATTGTGAACCTTACGCCTTTTTTACTCTCTGATCGAGGTTCTCGGCACTGAAAAATCTTCGTAAACTAAATCACACGTGTATATGTTGACATTTAAGAGATATACAATCATGAAAATCAAGGGCAATGGTGATATATATGCGGATCAGACACCAAAAAAAACACTCAACAAATCGCTACAATTTAAGGAATGTGTTTGGTGACGGCATCCGATTCCTAATTGATGGAGAAAGGTCTGGTGGCAAGAAAAGCTGCTTCTAGGAGGTTGTCAAGTGTTTTCGCTCGACGATTCTATTCTTGGGTGTTGGTTTGGCCCTTGTTCCTGTAACTCGAATCCTAGCCCGGTATATCCCATTATAATTTTACACCATTGTGAACCTTACGCCTTTTTTACTCTCTGATCGAGGTTCTCGGCATTTAAAAATCTTCGTAAACTAAATCACACGTGTATATGTTGACATTTAAGAGATATACAGTCAAGAAAATCAAGGGCAATGGTGATATATATGCGGATTAGACACCCAAAAAAAAACACTCAACAAATGGCTACAATTTAAGGAATGTGTTTAGTGACGGCATCAGATTCCTAATTGATGGAGAAATGTCTGGTGGTAAGAAAAGCCCCTTGTTCCTGTAACTCGAATCCTAGCCCGGTATATCCCATTTTAATCTTACACCATTGTGAACCTTACACCTTTTTTACTCTCTGATCGAGGTTCTCGGAATTGAAAAATCTTCGTAAACTAAATCACACGTGTATATGTTGACATTTAAGAGATATACAGTCAAGAAAATCAAGGGCAATGGTGATATATATGCGGATTAGACCCCAAAAAAACCACTCAACAAATGGCTACAATTCAAGGAATGTGTTTAGTGATGGCATCAGATTCCTAATTTAGGGAGAAATGTCTGGTCGTAAGAAAAGCCCCTTGTTCCTGTAACTCGAATCCTAGCCTGGTATATCCCATTTTAATCTTACACCATTGTGAACCTTACGCCTTTTTTACTCTCTGATCGAGGTTCTCGGCATGGAAAAATCTTCGTAAACTAAATCACACGTGTATATGTTGACATTTAAGAGATATACAGTCAAGAAAATCAAGGGCAATGGTCATATATATGCGGATTAGACACAAAAAAAAAACACTCAACAAATGGCTACAATTTAAGGAATGTGTTTAGTGACGGCATCAGATTCCTAATTGATGGAGAAATGTCTGGTGGTAAGAAAAGCCCCTTGTTCCTGTAACTCGAATCCTAGCCCGGTATATCCCATTTTAATCTTACACCATTGTGAACCTTATGCCTTTTGTACTCTCTGATCGAGGTTCTCGGCATTGAAAACTCTTCGTAAACTAAATCACACGTTTATATGTTGACATTTAAGAGATATACAGTCAGGAAAATCAAGGGTAATGGTGATATATATGCAGATTAGACACCAAAAAAACACTCAACAAATGGCTGCAATTTAAGGAATGTGTTTAGTGATGGCATCAGATTCCTAATTTATGGAGAAATGTCTGGTGGTAAGAAAAGCCCCTTGTTCCTGTAACTCGAATCCTAGCCCGGTATATCCCATTTTAATCTTACACCATTGTGAACCTTACGCCTTTTTTACTCTCTGATCGAGGTTCTCGGCATTGAAAAATCTTCGTAAACTAAATTTCACGTGTATATGTTGACATTTAAGAGATATACAGTCAAGAAAATCAAGGGAAATTGTGATATATATGCGGATTAGACACCAAAAAAAACACTCAAAAAAGGCTACAATTTAAGGAATGTGTTTAGTGACGGCATCAGATTCCTAATTGATGGAGAAAGGTCTGGTGGCAAGAAAAACTGCTTCTAGGAGGTTGTCAAGTGTTTTCGCTCGACGACTCCATTCTTGGGAGGTTGGTTTGGCCCTTGTTCCTGTAACTCGAATCCTAGCCCGGTATATCCCATTTTAATTTTACACCATTGTGAACCTTACGTCTTTTTTACTCTATGATCGAGGTTCTCGGCATTGAAAAATCTTCGTAAACTAAATCACACGTGTATATGTTGACATTTAAGAGATATACAGTCAAGAAAATCAAGGGCAATGGTGATATATATGCAGATTAGACACAAAAAAAAACACTCAACAAATCGCTAAAATTTAAGGAATGTGTTTAGTGACGCCATCAGATTCCTAATTGATGGAGAAAGGTCTGGTGGCAAGAAAAGCTACTTCTAAGAGGTTGTCAAGTGTTTTCGCTCGACGACTCCATTCTTGGGTGGTTGGTTTGGCCCTTGTTCCTGTAACTCGAATCCTAGCCCGGTATATCCCATTTTAATTTTACACCATTGTGAACCTTATGCCTTTTTTACTCTCTGATCGAGGTTCTCGGCATTGAAAAATCTTCGTAAACTAAATCACACGTGTATATGTTGACATTTAAGAGATATACAGTCAAGAAAATCAAGGGCAATGGTGATATATATGCGGATTAGACACAAAAAAAAACACTCAACAAATCGCTACAATTTAAGGAATGTGTTTAGTGACGCCATCAGATTCCTAATTGATGGAGAAAGGTCTGGTGGCAAGAAAAGCTGCTTCTAAGAGGTTGTCAAGTGTTTTCGCTCGACGACTCCATTCTTGGGTGGTTGGTTTGGCCCTTGTTCCTGTAACTCGAATCCTAGCCCGGTATATCCCATTTTAATTTTACACCATTGTGAACCTTACGCCTTTTTTACTCTCTGATCGAGGTTCTCGGCATTGAAAAATCTTCGTAAACTAAATCACACGTGTATATGTTGACATTTAAGAGATATACACTCAAGAAAATCATGGGCAATGGTGATATATATGCGGATTAGACACCAAAAAAAAAACACTCAACAAATCGCTACAATTTAAGGAATGTGTTTAGTGACAGCATCAGATTCCTAATTTATGGAGAAATGTCTGGTGGTAAGAAAAGGCCCTTGTTCCTGTAACTCGAATCCTAGCCCGGTATATCCCATTTTAATCTTACACCATTGTGAACCTTACGCCTTTTTTACTCTCTGATCGAGGTTCTCGGCATTGAAAAATCTTCGTAAACTAAATCACACGTGTATATGTTGACATTTAAGAGATATACAGTCAAGAAAATCAAGGGCAATGGTGATATATATGCGGATTAGACCCCAAAAAAAACACTCAACAAATGGCTACAATTTAAGGAATGTGTTTAGTGATGGCATCAGATTCCTAATTTATGGAGAAATGTCTGGTGGTAAGAAAAGCCCCTTGTTCCTGTAACTCGAATCCTAGCCCGGTATATCCCATTTTAATCTTACACCATTGTGAACCTTACGCCTTTTTTACTCTCTGATCGAGGTTCTCGGCATTGAAAAATCTTCGTAAACTAAATCACACGTGTATATGTTGACATTTAAGAGATATACAGTCAAGAAAATCAAGGGCAATGGTGATATATATGCGGATTAGACACCAAAAAAAAACACTCAACAAATGGCTACAATTTAAGGAATGTGTTTAGTGACGGCATCAGATTCCTAATTGATGGAGAAATGTCTGGTGGTAAGAAAAGCCCCTTGTTCCTGTAACTCGAATCCTAGCCCGGTATATCCCATTTTATTCTTACACCATTGTGAACCTTACGCCTTTTGTACTCTCTGATCGAGGTTCTCGGCATTGAAAAATCTTCGTAAACTAAATCACACGTGTATATGTTGACATTTAAGAGATATACAGTCAGGAAAATCAAGGGCAATGGTGATATATATGCGGATTAGACACCAAAAAAAACACTCAACAAATGGCTACAATTTAAGGAATGTGTTTAGTGATGGCATCAGATTCCTAATTTATGGAGAAATGTCTGGTGGTAAGAAAAGCCCCTTGTTCCTGTAACTCGAATCCTAGCCCGGTATATCCCATTTTAATCTTACACCATTGTGAACCTTACGCCTTTTTTACTCTCTGATCGAGGTTCTCGGCATTGAAAAATCTTCGTAAACTAAATCACACGTGTATATGTTGACATTTAAGAGATATACAGTCAAGAAAATCAAGGGAAATTGTGATATATATGCGGATTAGACACCAAAAAAAACACTCAACAAATGGCTACAATTTAAGGAATGTGTTTAGTGACGGCGTCAGATTCCTAATTGATGGAGAAAGGTCTGGTGGCAAGAAAAACTGCTTCTAAGAGGTTGTCAAGTGTTTTCGCTCGACGACTCCATTCTTGGGTGGTTGGTTTGGCCCTTGTTCCCGTAACTAGAATCCTAGCCCGGTATATCCCATTTTAATTTTACACCATTGTGAACCTTACGCCTTTTTTACTCTATGATCGAGGTTCTCGGCATTGAAAAATCTTCGTAAACTAATCACACGTGTATATGTTGACATTTAAGAGATATACAGTCAAGAAAATCAAGGGCAATGGTGATATATATGCGGATTAGACACAAAAAAAAAACACTCAACAAATCGCTACAATTTAAGGAATGTGTTTAGTGACGCCATCAGATTCCTAATTGATGGAGAAAGGTCTGGTGGCAAGAAAAGCTGCTTCTAAGAGGTTGTCAAGTGTTTTCGCTCGACGACTCCATTCTTGGGTGGTTGGTTTGGCCCTTGTTCCTGTAACTCGAATCCTAGCCCAGTATATCCCATTTAAATTTTACACCATTGTGAACCTTACGCCTTTTTTACTCTCTGATCGAGGTTCTCGGCATTGAAAAATCTTCGTAAACTAAATCACACGTGTATATGTTGACATTTAAGAGATATACAGTCAAGAAAATCAAGGGCAATGGTTTTCGATATATATGCGGATTAGACACCAAAAAAAAACACTCAACAAATCGCTACAATTTAAGGAATGTGTTTAGTGACGGCATCAGATTCCTAATTTATGGAGAAATGTCTGGTGGTAAGAAAAGGCCCTTGTTCCTGTAACTCGAATCCTAGCCCGGTATATCCCATTTTAATCTTACACCATTGTGAACCTTACGCCTTTTTTACTCTCTGATCGAGGTTCTCGGCATTGAAAAATCTTCGTAAACTAAATCACACGTGTATATGTTGACATTTAAGAGATATACAGTCAAGAAAATCAAGGGCAATGGTGATATATATGCGGATTAGACACCAAAAAAAACACTCAACATTTGGCTACAATTTAAGGAATGTGTTTAGTGACGGCATCAGATTCCTAATTGATGGAGAAATGTCTGGTGGTAAGAAAAGCCCATTGTTCCTGTAACTCGAATCCTAGCCCGGTATATCCCATTTTAATCTTACACCATTGTGAACCATATGCCTTTTTTACTCTCTGATCGAGGTTCTCGGCATTGAAAAATCTTCGTAAAGTAAATCACACGTGTATATGTTGACATTTAAGAGATATACAGTCAAGAAAATCAAGGGCAATGGTGATATATATGCGTATTAGACACCAAAAAAACACTCAACAAATGGCTACAATTTAAGGAATGTGTTTAGTGATGGCATCAGATTCCTAATTTATGGAGAAATGTCTGGTGGTAAGAAAAGCCCCTTGTTCCTGTAACTCGAATCCTAGCCCGGTATATCCCATTTTAATCTTACACCACTGTGAACCTTACGCCTTTTTTACTCTCTGATCGAGGTTCTCGGCATTGAAAAATCTTCGTAAACTAAATCACACGTGTATATGTTCACATTTAAGAGATATACAGTCAAGAAAATCAAGGGAAATTGTGATATATATGCGGATTAGACACAAAAAAAAAACACTCAACAAATGGCTACAATTTAAGGAATGTGTTTAGTGACGGCATCAGATTCTTAATTGATGGAGAAAGGTCTGGTGGCAAGAAAAACTGCTTCTAGGAGGTTGTCAAGTGTTTTCGCTCGACGACTCCATTCTTGGGTGGTTGGTTTGACCCTTGTTCCTGTAACTCGAATCCTAGCCCGGTATATCCCATTTTAATTTTACACCATTGTGAACCTTACGCCTTTTTTACTCTATGATCGAGGTTCTCGGCATTGAAAAATCTTCGTAAACTAAATCACACGTGTATATGTTGACATTTAAGAGATATACAGTCAAGAAAATCAAGGGGAGTGGTGATATATATGCGGATTAGACACAAAAAAAAAACACTCAACAAATCGCTACAATTTAAGGAATGTGTTTAGTGACGCCATCAGATTCCTAATTAATGGAGAAAGGTCTGGTGGCAAGAAAAGCTGCTTCTAGGAGGTTGTCACGTGTTTTCGCTCGACGATTCCATTCTAGGGTGGTTGGTTTGGCCCTTGTTCCTGTAACTCGAATCCTAGCCCGGTATATCCCAATTTAATTTTACACCATTGTGAACCTTACGCCTTTTTTACTCTCTGATCGAGGTTCTCGGCATTGAAAAATATTCGTAAACTAAATCACACGTGTATATGTTGACATTTAAGAGATATACAGTCAAGAAAATCAAGGGCAATGGTGATATATATGCGGATTAGACACCCAAAAAAACACTCAACAAATGGCTACAATTTAAGGAATGTGTTTAGTGATGGCATCAGATTCCTAATTTATGGAGAAATGTCTGGTGGTAAGAAAAACCCCTTGTTCCTGTAACTCGAATCCTAGCCCGGTATATCCCATTATAATTTTACACCATTGTGAACCTTACGCCTTTTTTACTCTCTGATCGAGGTTCTCGGCATTTAAAAATCTTCGTAAACTAAATCACATGTGTATATGTTGACATTTAAGAGATATACAGTCAAGAAAATCAAGGGCAATGGTGATATATATGCGGATTAGACACCCAAAAAAAAACACTCAACAAATGGCTACAATTTAAGGAATGTGTTTAGTGACGGCATCAGATTCCTAATTGATGGAGAAATGTCTGGTGGTAAGAAAAGCCCCTTGTTCCTGTAACTCGAATCCTAGCCCGGTATATCCCATTTTAATCTTACACCATTGTGAACCTTACGCCTTTTTTACTCTCTGATCGAGGTTCTCGGAATTGAAAAATCTTCGTAAACAAAATCACACGTGTATATGTTGACATTTAAGAGATATACAGTCAAGAAAATCAAGGGCAATGGTGATATATATGCGGATTAGACCCCAAAAAAACCACTCAACAAATGGCTACAATTCAAGGAATGTGTTTAGTGATGGCATCAGATTCCTAATTTAGGGAGAAATGTCTGGTGGTAAGAAAAGCCCCTTGTTCCTGTAACTCGAATCCTAGCCTGGTATATCCCATTTTAATCTTACACCATTGTGAACCTTACGCCTTTTTTACTCTCTGATCGAGGTTCTCGGCATGGAAAAATCTTCGTAAACTAAATCACACGTGTATATGTTGACATTTAAGAGATATACAGTCAAGAAAATCAAGGGCAATGGTGATATATATGCGGATTAGACACAAAAAAAAACACTCAACAAATGGCTACAATTTAAGGAATGTGTTTAGTGACGGCATCAGATTCCTAATTGATGGAGAAATGTCTGGTGGTAAGAAAAGCCCCTTGTTCCTGTAACTCGAATCCTAGCCCGGTATATCCCATTTTAATCTTACACCATTGTGAACCTTATGCCTTTTGTACTCTCTGATCGAGGTTCTCGGCATTGAAAACCCTTCGTAAACTAAATCACACGTTTATATGTTGACATTTAAGAGATATACAGTCAGGAAAATCAAGGGTAATGGTGATATATATGCGGATTAGACACCAAAAAAACACTCAACAAATGGCTACAATTTAAGGAATGTGTTTAGTGATGGCATCAGATTCCTAATTTATGGAGAAATGTCTGGTGGTAAGAAAAGCCCCTTGTTCCTGTAACTCGAATCCTAGCCCGGTATATCCCATTTTAATCTTACACCATTGTGAACCTTACGCCTTTTTTACTCTCTGATCGAGGTTCTCGGCATTGAAAAATCTTCGTAAACTAAATTTCACGTGTATATGTTGACATTTAAGAGATATACAGTCAAGAAAATCAAGGGAAATTGTGATATATATGCGGATTAGACACCAAAAAAAACACTCAAAAAATGCTACAATTTAAGGAATGTGTTTAGTGACGGCATCAGATTCCTAATTGATGGAGAAAGGTCTGGTGGCAAGAAAAACAGCTTCTAGGAGGTTGTCAAGTGTTTTCGCTCGACGACTCCATTCTTGGGAGGTTGATTTGGCCCTTGTTCCTGTAACTCGAATCCTAGCCCGGTATATCCCATTTTAATTTTACACCATTGTGAACCTTACGTCTTTTTTACTCTATGATCGAGGTTCTCGGCATTGAAAAATCTTCGTAAACTAAATCACACGTGTATATGTTGACATTTAAGAGATATACAGTCAAGAAAATCAAGGGCAATGGTGATATATATGCAGATTAGACACAAAAAAAAAACACTCAACAAATCGCTAAAATTTAAGGAATGTGTTTAGTGACGCCATCAGATTCCTAATTGATGGAGAAAGGTCTGGTGGCAAGAAAAGCTGCTTCTAAGAGGTTGTCAAGTGTTTTCGCTCGACGACTCCATTCTTGGGTGGTTGGTTTGGCCCTTGTTCCTGTAACTCGAATCCTAGCCCGGTATATCCCATTTTAATTTTACACCATTGTGAACCTTACGCCTTTTTTACTCTCTGATCGAGGTTCTCGGCATTGAAAAATCTTCGTAAACTAAATCACACGTGTATATGTTGACATTTAAGAGATATACAGTCAAGAAAATCAAGGGTAATGGTGATATATATGCGGATTAGACACAAAAAAAAACACTCAACAAATCGCTACAATTTAAGGAATGTGTTTAGTGACGCCATCAGATTCCTAATTGATGGAGAAAGGTCTGGTGGCAAGAAAAGCTGCTTCTAAGAGGTTGTCAAGTGTTTTCGCTCGACGACTCCATTCTTGGGTGGTTGGTTTGGCCCTTGTTCCTGTAACTCGAATCCTAGCCCGGTATATCCCATTTTAATTTTACACCATTGTGAACCTTACGCCTTTTTTACTCTCTGATCGAGGTTCTCGGCATTGAAAAATCTTCGTAAACTAAATCACACGTGTATATGTTGACATTTAAGAGATATACAGTCAAGAAAATCAAGGGCAATGGTGATATATATGCGGATTAGACACCAAAAAAAAGACACTCAACAAATCGCTACAATTAAGGAATGTGTTTAGTGACAGCATCAGATTCCTAATTTATGGAGAAATGTCTGGTGGTAAGAAAAGGCCCTTGTTCCTGTAACTCGAATCCTAGCCCGGTATATCCCATTTTAATCTTACACCATTGTGAACCTTACGCCTTTTTTACTCTCTGATCGAGGTTCTCGGCATTGAAAAATCTTCGTAAACTAAATCACACGTGTATATGTTGACATTTAAGAGATATACAGTCAAGAAAATCAAGGGCAATGGTGATATATATGCGGATTAGACCCCAAAAAAAACACTCAACAAATGGCTACAATTTAAGGAATGTGTTTAGTGATGGCATCAGATTCCTAATTTAAGGAGAAATGTCTGGTGGTAAGAAAAGCCCTTGTTCCTGTAACTCGAATCCTAGCCCGGTATATCCCATTTTAATCTTACACCATTGTGAACCTTACGCCTTTTTTACTCTCTGATCGAGGTTCTCGGCATTGAAAAATCTTCGTAAACTAAATCACACGTGTATATGTTGACATTTAAGAGATATACAGTCAAGAAAATCAAGGGCAATGGTGATATATATGCGGATTAGACACCAAAAAAAAAAACACTCAACAAATGGCTACAATTTAAGGAATGTGTTTAGTGACGGCATCAGATTCCTAATTGAAGGAGAAATGTCTGGTGGTAAGAAAAGCCCCTTGTTCCTGTAACTCGAATCCTAGCCCGGTATATCCCATTTTAATCTTACACCATTGTGAACCTTACGCCTTTTGTACTCTCTGATCGAGGTTCTCGGCATTGAAAAATCTTCGTAAACTAAATCACACGTGTATATGTTGACATTTAAGAGATATACAGTCAAGAAAATCAAGGGCAATGGTGATATATATGCGGATTAGACACCAAAAAAAAACACTCAACAAATGGCTACAATTTAAGGAATGTGTTTAGTGACGGCATCAGATTCCTAATTGATGGAGAAATGTCTGGTGGTAAGAAATGCCCCTTGTTCCTGTAACTCGAATCCTAGCCCGGTATATCCCATTTTAATCTTACACCATTGTGAACCTTACGCCTTTTGTACTCTCTAATCGAGGTTCTCGGCATTGAAAAATCTTCGTAAACTAAAACACACGTGTATATGTTGACATTTAAGAGATATACAGTCAGGAACATCAAGGGCAATGGTGATATATATGCGGATTAGACACCAAAAAAAACACTCAACAAATGGCTACAATTTAAGGAATGTGTTTAGTGATGGCATCAGATTCCTAATTTATGGAGAAATGTCTGGTGGTAAGAAAAGCCCCTTGTTCCTGTAACTCGAATCCTAGCCCGGTATATCCCATTTTAATCTTACACCATTGTGAACCTTACACCTTTTTTACTCTCTGATCGAGGTTCTCGGCATTGAAAAATCTTCGTAAACTAAATCACACGTGTATATGTTGACATTTAAGAGATATACAGTCAAGAAAATCAAGGGAAATTGTGATATATATGCGGATTAGACACCAAAAAAAACACTCAACAAATGGCTACAATTTAAGGAATGTGTTTAGTGACGGCATCAGATTCCTAATTGATGGAGAAAGGTCTGGTGGCAAGAAAAACTGCTTCTAAGAGGTTGTCAAGTGTTTTCGCTCGACGACTCCATTCTTGGGTGGTTGGTTTGGCCCTTGTTCAAGTAACTCGAATCCTAGCCCAGTATATCCCATTTAAATTTTACACCATTGTGAACCTTACGCCTTTTTTACTCTCTGATCGAGGTTCTCGGCATTGAAAAATCTTCGTAAACTAAATCACACGTGTATATGTTGACATTTAAGAGATATACAGTCAAGAAAATCAAGGGCAATGGTGATATATATGCGGATTAGACACAAAAAAAACACTCAACACATCGCTACAATTTAAGGAATGTGTTTAGTGACGCCATCAGATTCCTAATTGATGGAGAAAGGTCTGGTGGCAAGAAAAGCTGCTTCTAGGAGGTTGTCAAGTGTTTTCGCTCGACGATTCCATTCTAGGCTGGTTGGTTTGGCCCTTGTTCCTATAACTCGAATCCTAGCCCGATATATCCCAATTTAATTTTACACCATTGTGAACCTTACGCCTTTTTTACTCTCTGATCGAGGTTCTCGGCATTGAAAAATATTCGTAAACTAAATCACACGTGTATATGTTGACATTTAAGAGATATACAGTCAAGAAAATCAAGGGCAATGGTGATATATATGCGGATTAGACACCCAAAAAAACACTCAACAAATGGCTACAATTTAAGGAATGTGTTTAGTGATGGCATCAGATTCCTAATTTATGGAGAAATGTCTGGTGGTAAGAAAAGCCCCTTGTTCCTGTAACTCGAATCCTAGCCCGGTATATCCCATTTTAATTTTACACCGTTGTGAACCTTACGCCTTTGTTACTCTCTGATCGAGGTTCTCGGCATTGAAAAATATTCGTAAACTAAATCACACGTGTATATGTTGACATTTAAGAGATATACAGTCAAGAAAATCAAGGGCAATGGTGATATATATGCGGATTAGACACCAAAAAAAACACTCAACAAATGGCTACAATTTAAGGAATGTGTTTAGTGATGGCATCAGATTCCTAATTTATGGAGAAATGTCTGGTGGTAAGAAAAGCCCCTTGTTCCTGTAACTCGAATCCTAGCCCGGTATATCCCATTTTAATCTTACACCATTGTGAACCTTACACCTTTTTTACTCTCTGATCGAGGTTCTCGGCATTGAAAAATCTTCGTAAACTAAATCACACGTGTATATGTTGACATTTAAGAGATATACAGTCAAGAAAATCAAGGGAAATTGTGATATATATGCGGATTAGACACAAAAAAAACACTCAACAAATGGCTACAATTTAAGGAATGTGTTTAGTGACGGCATCAGATTCTTAATTGATGGAGAAAGGTCTGGTGGCAAGAAAAACTGCTTCTAGGAGGTTGTCAAGTGTTTTCGCTCGACGACTCCATTTTTGGGTGGTTGGTTTGACCCTTGTTCCTGTAACTAGAATCCTAGCCCGGTATATCCCATTTTAATTTTACACCATTGTGAACCTTACGCCTTTTTTACTCTATGATCGAGGTTCTCGGCATTGAAAAATCTTCGTAAACTAAATCACACGTGTATATGTTGACATTTAAGAGATATACAGTCAAGAAAATCAATGGCAATGGTGATATATATGCGGATTAGACACAAAAAAAACACTCAACAAATCGCTACAATTTAAGGAATGTGTTTAGTGACGCCATCAGATTCCTAATTGATGGAGAAAGGTCTGGTGGCAAGAAAAGCTGCTTCTAGGAGGTTGTCAAGTGTTTTCGCTCGACGATTCCATTCTAGGCTGGTTGGTTTGGCCCTTGTTCCTGTAACTCGAATCCTAGCCCGGTATATCCCAATTTAATTTTACACCATTGTGAACCTTACGCCTTTTTTACTCTCTGATCGAGGTTCTCGGCATTGAAAAATATTCGTAAACTAAATCACACGTGTATATGTTGACATTTAAGAGATATACAGTCAAGAAAATCAAGGGCAATGGTGATATATATGCGGATTAGACACCCAAAAAAACACTTAACAAATGGCTACAATTTAAGGAATGTGTTTAGTGATGGCATCAGATTCCTAATTTATGGAGAAATGTCTGGTGGTAAGAAAAGCCCCTTGTTCCTGTAACTCGAATCCTAGCCCGGTATATCCCATTTTAATTTTACACCGTTGTGAACCTTACGCCTTTTTTACTCTCTGATCGAGGTTCTCGGCATTGAAAAATCTTCGTAAACTAAATCACACGTGTATATGTTGACACTTAAGAGATATACAGTCAAGAAAATCAAGGGCAATGGTGATATATATGCGGATTAGACACCAAAAAAAACACTCAACAAATGGCTACAATTTAAGGAATGTGTTTAGTGATGGCATCAGATTCCAAATTTATGGAGAAATGTCTGGTGGTAAGAAAAACCCCTTGTTCCTGTAACTCGAATCCTAGCCCGGTTTATCCCATTTTAATCTTACACCATTGTGAACCTTACGCGTTTTTTACTCTCTGATCGAGGTTCTCGGCATTGAAAAATCTTCGTAAACTAAATCACACGTGTATATGTTGACATTTAAGAGATATACAGTCAAGAAAATCAAGGGCAATGGTGATATATATGCGGATTAGACACCCAAAAAAAGACTCAACAAATGGCTACAATTTAAGGAATGTGTTTAGTGATGGCATCAGATTCCTAATTTATGGAGAAATGTCTGGTGGTAAGAAAAGCCCCTTGTTCCTGTAACTCGAATCCTATCCCGGTATATCCCATTTTAATTTTACACCGTTGTGAACCTTACGCCTTTTTTACTCTCTGATCCAGGTTCTCGGCATTGAAAAATCTTCGTAAACTAAATCACACGTGTATATGTTGACATTTAAGAGATATACAGTCAAGAAAATCAAGGGAAATTGTGATATATATGCGGATTAGACACAAAAAAAAAAACACTCAACAAGTGGCTACAATTTAAGGAATGTGTTTAGTGACGGCATCAGATTCCTAATTGATGGAGAAAGGTCTGGTGGCAAGAAAAACTGCTTCTAGGAGGTTGTCAAGTGTTTTCGCTCAACGAATCCATTCTTGGGTGGTTGGTTTGGCCCTTGTTCCTGTAACTCGAATCCTAGCCCGGTATATCCCATTTTAATTTTACACCATTGTGAACCTTACGCCTTTTTTACTCTATGATCGAGGTTCTCGGCATTGAAAAATCTTCGTAAACTAAATCACACGTGTATATGTTGACATTTAAGAGATATACAGTTAAGATAATCAATGGCAATGGTGATATATATGCGGATTAGACACAAAAAAAACACTCAACAAATCGCTACAATTTAAGGAATGTGTTTAGTGACGCCATCAGATTCCTAATTGATAGAGAAAGGTCTGGTGGCAAGAAAAGCTGCTTCTAGGAGGTTGTCAAGTGTTTTCGCTCGACGATTCCATTCTAGGCTGGTTGGTTTGGCCCTTGTTCCTGTAACTCGAATCCTAGCCCGGTATATCCCAATTTAATTTTACACCATTGTGAACCTTACGCCTTTTTTACTCTCTGATCGAGGTTCTCGGCATTGAAAAATATTCGTAAACTAAATCACACGTGTATATGTTGACATTTAAGAGATATACAGTCAAGAAAATCAAGGGCAATGGTGATATATATGCGGATTAGACACCCAAAAAAACACTCAACAAATGGCTACAATTTAAGGAATGTGTTTAGTGATGGCATCAGATTCCTAATTTATGGAGAAATGTCTGGTGGTAAGAAAAGCCCCTTCTTCCTGTAACTCGAATCCTAGCCCTGTATATCCCATTTTAATTTTACACCGTTGTGAACCTTACGCCTTTTTTACTCTCTGATCGAGGTTCTCGGCATTGAAAAATCTTCGTAAACTAAATCACACGTGTATATGTTGACACTTAAGAGATATACAGTCAAGAAAATGAAGGGCAATGGTGATATATATGCGCATTAGACACCAAAAAAAACACTCAACAAATGGCTACAATTTAAGGAATGTGTTTAGTGATGGCATCAGATTCCTAATTTATGGAGAAATGTCTGGTGGTAAGAAAAGCCCCTTGTTCCTGTAACTCGAATCCTAGCCCGGTATATCCCATTTTAATCTTACACCATTGTGAACCTTACGCCTTTTTTACTCTCTGATCGAGGTTCTCGGCATTGAAAAATCTTCGTAAACTAAATCACACGTGTATATGTTGACATTTAAGAGATATACAGTCAAGAAAATCAAGGGCAATGGTGATATATATGCGGATTAGACACCCAAAAAAACACTCAACAAATGGCTACAATTTAAGGAATGTATTTAGTGATGGCATCAGATTCCTAATTTATGGAGAAATGTCTGGTGGTAAGAAAAGCCCCTTCTTCCTGTAACTCGAATCCTAGCCCGGTATATCCCTTTTTAATTTTACACCGTTGTGAACCTTACGCCTTTTTTACTCTCTGATCGAGGTTCTCGGCATTGAAAAATATTCGTAAACTAAATCACACGTGTATATGTTGACACTTAAGAGATATACAGTCATGAAAATCAAGGGCAATGGTGATATATATGCGGATTAGACACCAAAAAAAACACTCAACAAATGGCTACAATTTAAGGTATGTGTTTAGTGATGGCATCAGATTCCTAATTTATGGAGAAATGTCTGGTGGTAAGAAAAGCCCCTTGTTCCTGTAACTCGAATCCTAGCCCGGTATATCCCATTTTAATCTTACACCATTGTGAACCTTACGCCTTTTTTACACTTTGATCGAGGTTCTCGGCATTGAAAAATCTTCGTAAACTAAATCACACGTGTATATGTTGACATTTAAGAGATATACAGTCAAGAAAATCAAGGGCAATGGTGATATATATGCGGATTAGACACAAAAAAAAAACACTCAACAAATTGCTACAATTTAAGGAATGTGTTTAGTGACGGCATCAGATTCCTAATTGATGGAGAAATGTCTGGTGGTAAGAAAAGCCCCTTGTTCCTGTAACTCGAATCCTAGCTCGGTATATCCCATTTTAATCTTACACCATTGTGAACCTTACGCCTTGTTTACTCTCTGATCGAGGTTCTCGGCATTGAAAAATCTTCGTAAACTAAATCACACGTGTATATGTTGACATTTAAGAGATATACAATCAAGAAAATCAAGGGAAATTGTGATGTATATGCGGATTAGACACAAAAAAAAACACTCAACAAATGGCTACAATTTAAGGAATGTGTTTAGTGACGGCATCAGATTCCTAATAGATGGAGAAAGGTCTGGTGGCAAGAAAAACTGCTTCTATGAGGTTGTCAAGTGTTTTCACTCGACGACTCCATTCTTGGGTGGTTGGTTTGGCCCTTGTTCCTGTAACTCGAATCCTAGCCCGGTATATCCCATTTTAATTTTACACCATTGTGAACCTTACGCCTTTTTTACTCTATGATCGAGGTTCTCGGCATTGAAAAATCTTCGTAAACTAAATCACACGTGTATAGGTTGACATTTAAGAGATATACAGTCAAGAAAATCAAGGGCAGTGGGGATATATATGCGGATTAGACACAAAAAAAAACACTCAACAAATCGCTACAATTTAAGGAATGTGTTTAGTGACGCCATCAGATTCCTAATTAATGGAGAAAGGTCTGGTGGCAAGAAAAGCTGCTTCTAGGAGGTTGTCACGTGTTTTCGCTCGACGATTTCATTCTAGGGTGGTTGGTTTGGCCCTTGTTCCTGTAACTCGAATCCTAGCCCGGTATATCCCAATTTAATTTTACACCATTGTGAACCTTACGCCTTTTTTACTCTCTGATCGAGGTTCTCGGCATTGAAAAATATTCGTAAACTAAATCACACGTGTATATGTTGACATTTAAGAGATATACAGTCAAGAAAATCAAGGGCAATGGTGATATATATGCGGATTAGACACCCAAAAAAACACTCAACAAATGGCTACAATTTAAGGAATGTGTTTAGTGATGGCATCAGATTCCTAATTTATGGAGAAATGTCTGGTGGTAAGAAAAGCCCCTTGTTCCTGTAACTCGAATCCTAGCGCAGTATATCCCATTTTAATTTTATACCGTTGTGAACCTTACGCCTTTTTTACTATCTGATCGAGGTTCTCGGCATTGAAAAATCTTCGTAAACTAAATCACACGTGTATATGTTGACACTTAAGAGATATACAGTCAAGAAAATCAAGGGCAATGGTGATATATATGCGGATTAGACACCAAAAAAAACACTCAACAAATGGCTACAATTTAAGGAATGTGTTTAGTGATGGCATCAGATTCCAAATTTATGGAGAAATGTCTGGTGGTAAGAAAAACCCCTTGTTCCTGTAACTCGAATCCTAGCCCGGTTTATCCCATTTTAATCTTACACCATTGTGAACCTTACGCGTTTTTTACTCTCTGATCGAGGTTCTCGGCATTGAAAAATCTTCGTAAACTAAATCACACGTGTATATGTTGACATTTAAGAGATATACAGTCAAGAAAATCAAGGGCAATGGTGATATATATGCGGATTAGACACCCAAAAAAAGACTCAACAAATGGCTACAATTTAAGGAATGTGTTTAGTGATGGCATCAGATTCCTAATTTATGGAGAAATGTCTGGTGGTAAGAAAAGCCCCTTGTTCCTGTAACTCGAATCCTATCCCGGTATATCCCATTTTAATTTTACACCGTTGTGAACCTTACGCCTTTTTTACTCTCTGATCCAGGTTCTCGGCATTGAAAAATCTTCGTAAACTAAATCACACGTGTATATGTTGACATTTAAGAGATATACAGTCAAGAAAATCAAGGGAAATTGTGATATATATGCGGATTAGACACAAAAAAAAAAACACTCAACAAGTGGCTACAATTTAAGGAATGTGTTTAGTGACGGCATCAGATTCCTAATTGATGGAGAAAGGTCTGGTGGCAAGAAAAACTGCTTCTAGGAGGTTGTCAAGTGTTTTCGCTCAACGAATCCATTCTTGGGTGGTTGGTTTGGCCCTTGTTCCTGTAACTCGAATCCTAGCCCGGTATATCCCATTTTAATTTTACACCATTGTGAACCTTACGCCTTTTTTACTCTATGATCGAGGTTCTCGGCATTGAAAAATCTTCGTAAACTAAATCACACGTGTATATGTTGACATTTAAGAGATATACAGTTAAGATAATCAATGGCAATGGTGATATATATGCGGATTAGACACAAAAAAAACACTCAACAAATCGCTACAATTTAAGGAATGTGTTTAGTGACGCCATCAGATTCCTAATTGATAGAGAAAGGTCTGGTGGCAAGAAAAGCTGCTTCTAGGAGGTTGTCAAGTGTTTTCGCTCGACGATTCCATTCTAGGCTGGTTGGTTTGGCCCTTGTTCCTGTAACTCGAATCCTAGCCCGGTATATCCCAATTTAATTTTACACCATTGTGAACCTTACGCCTTTTTTACTCTCTGATCGAGGTTCTCGGCATTGAAAAATATTCGTAAACTAAATCACACGTGTATATGTTGACATTTAAGAGATATACAGTCAAGAAAATCAAGGGCAATGGTGATATATATGCGGATTAGACACCCAAAAAAACACTCAACAAATGGCTACAATTTAAGGAATGTGTTTAGTGATGGCATCAGATTCCTAATTTATGGAGAAATGTCTGGTGGTAAGAAAAGCCCCTTCTTCCTGTAACTCGAATCCTAGCCCTGTATATCCCATTTTAATTTTACACCGTTGTGAACCTTACGCCTTTTTTACTCTCTGATCGAGGTTCTCGGCATTGAAAAATCTTCGTAAACTAAATCACACGTGTATATGTTGACACTTAAGAGATATACAGTCAAGAAAATGAAGGGCAATGGTGATATATATGCGCATTAGACACCAAAAAAAACACTCAACAAATGGCTACAATTTAAGGAATGTGTTTAGTGATGGCATCAGATTCCTAATTTATGGAGAAATGTCTGGTGGTAAGAAAAGCCCCTTGTTCCTGTAACTCGAATCCTAGCCCGGTATATCCCATTTTAATCTTACACCATTGTGAACCTTACGCCTTTTTTACTCTCTGATCGAGGTTCTCGGCATTGAAAAATCTTCGTAAACTAAATCACACGTGTATATGTTGACATTTAAGAGATATACAGTCAAGAAAATCAAGGGCAATGGTGATATATATGCGGATTAGACACCCAAAAAAACACTCAACAAATGGCTACAATTTAAGGAATGTATTTAGTGATGGCATCAGATTCCTAATTTATGGAGAAATGTCTGGTGGTAAGAAAAGCCCCTTCTTCCTGTAACTCGAATCCTAGCCCGGTATATCCCTTTTTAATTTTACACCGTTGTGAACCTTACGCCTTTTTTACTCTCTGATCGAGGTTCTCGGCATTGAAAAATATTCGTAAACTAAATCACACGTGTATATGTTGACACTTAAGAGATATACAGTCATCAAAATCAAGGGCAATGGTGATATATATGCGGATTAGACACCAAAAAAAACACTCAACAAATGGCTACAATTTAAGGTATGTGTTTAGTGATGGCATCAGATTCCTAATTTATGGAGAAATGTCTGGTGGTAAGAAAAGCCCCTTGTTCCTGTAACTCGAATCCTAGCCCGGTATATCCCATTTTAATCTTACACCATTGTGAACCTTACGCCTTTTTTACACTTTGATCGAGGTTCTCGGCATTGAAAAATCTTCGTAAACTAAATCACACGTGTATATGTTGACATTTAAGAGATATACAGTCAAGAAAATCAAGGGCAATGGTGATATATATGCGGATTAGACACAAAAAAAAAACACTCAACAAATTGCTACAATTTAAGGAATGTGTTTAGTGACGGCATCAGATTCCTAATTGATGGAGAAATGTCTGGTGGTAAGAAAAGCCCCTTGTTCCTGTAACTCGAATCCTAGCTCGGTATATCCCATTTTAATCTTACACCATTGTGAACCTTACGCCTTGTTTACTCTCTGATCGAGGTTCTCGGCATTGAAAAATCTTCGTAAACTAAATCACACGTGTATATGTTGACATTTAAGAGATATACAATCAAGAAAATCAAGGGAAATTGTGATGTATATGCGGATTAGACACAAAAAAAAACACTCAACAAATGGCTACAATTTAAGGAATGTGTTTAGTGACGGCATCAGATTCCTAATAGATGGAGAAAGGTCTGGTGGCAAGAAAAACTGCTTCTATGAGGTTGTCAAGTGTTTTCACTCGACGACTCCATTCTTGGGTGGTTGGTTTGGCCCTTGTTCCTGTAACTCGAATCCTAGCCCGGTATATCCCATTTTAATTTTACACCATTGTGAACCTTACGCCTTTTTTACTCTATGATCGAGGTTCTCGGCATTGAAAAATCTTCGTAAACTAAATCACACGTGTATAGGTTGACATTTAAGAGATATACAGTCAAGAAAATCAAGGGCAGTGGGGATATATATGCGGATTAGACACAAAAAAAAACACTCAACAAATCGCTACAATTTAAGGAATGTGTTTAGTGACGCCATCAGATTCCTAATTAATGGAGAAAGGTCTGGTGGCAAGAAAAGCTGCTTCTAGGAGGTTGTCACGTGTTTTCGCTCGACGATTTCATTCTAGGGTGGTTGGTTTGGCCCTTGTTCCTGTAACTCGAATCCTAGCCCGGTATATCCCAATTTAATTTTACACCATTGTGAACCTTACGCCTTTTTTACTCTCTGATCGAGGTTCTCGGCATTGAAAAATATTCGTAAACTAAATCACACGTGTATATGTTGACATTTAAGAGATATACAGTCAAGAAAATCAAGGGCAATGGTGATATATATGCGGATTAGACACCCAAAAAAACACTCAACAAATGGCTACAATTTAAGGAATGTGTTTAGTGATGGCATCAGATTCCTAATTTATGGAGAAATGTCTGGTGGTAAGAAAAGCCCCTTGTTCCTGTAACTCGAATCCTAGCGCAGTATATCCCATTTTAATTTTATACCGTTGTGAACCTTACGCCTTTTTTACTATCTGATCGAGGTTCTCGGCATTGAAAAATCTTCGTAAACTAAATCACACGTGTATATGTTGACACTTAAGAGATATACAGTCAAGAAAATCAAGGGCAATGGTGATATATATGCGGATTAGACACCAAAAAAAAACACTCAACAAATCGCTACAATTTAAGGAATGTGTTTAGTGACGCCATCAGATTCCTAATTAATGGAGAAAGGTCTGGTGGCAAGAAAAGCTGCTTCTAGGAGGTTGTCACGTGTTTTCGCTCGACGATTTCATTCTAGGGTGGTTGGTTTGGCCCTTGTTCCTGTAACTCGAATCCTAGCCCGGTATATCCCAATTTAATTTTACACCATTGTGAACCTTACGCCTTTTTTACTCTCTGATCGAGGTTCTCGGCATTGAAAAATATTCGTAAACTAAATCACACGTGTATATGTTGACATTTAAGAGATATACAGTCAGGAACATCAAGGGCAATGGTGATATATATGCGGATTAGACACCAAAAAAAACACTCAACAAATGGCTACAATTTAAGGAATGTGTTTAGTGATGGCATCAGATTCCTAATTTATGGAGAAATGTCTGGTGGTAAGAAAAGCCCCTTGTTCCTGTAACTCGAATCCTAGCCCGGTATATCCCATTTTAATCTTACACCATTGTGAACCTTACGTCTTTTTTACTCTCTGATCGAGGTTCTCGGCATTGAAAAATCTTCGTAAACTAAATCACACGTGTATATGTTGACATTTAAGAGATATACAGTCAAGAAAATCAAGGGCAATGGTGATATATATGCGGATTAGACACAAAAAAAACACTCAACAAATTGCTACAATTTAAGGAATGTGTTTAGTGACAGCATCAGATTCCTAATTGATGGAGAAATGTCTGGTGGTAAGAAAAGCCCCTTGTTCCTGTAACTCGAATCCTAGCCCGGTATATCCCATTTTAATCTTACACCATTGTGAACCTTACGCCTTGTTTACTCTCTGATCGAGGTTCTCGGCATTGAAAAATCTTCGTAAACTAAATCACACGTGTATATGTTGACATTTAAGAGATATACAATCAAGAAAATCAAGGGAAATTGTGATATATATGCGGATTAGACACCAAAAAAAAACACTCAACAAATGGCTACAATTTAAGGAATGTGTTTAGTGACGGCATCAGATTCCTAATAGATGGAGAAAGGTCTGGTGGCAAGAAAAACTGCTTCTATGAGGTTGTCAAGTGTTTTCGCTCGACGACTCCATTCTTGGGTGGTTGGTTTGGCCCTTGTTCCTGTAACTCGAATCCTAGCCCGGTATATCCCATTTTAATTTTACACCATTGTGAACCTTACGCCTTTTTTACTCTATGATCGAGGTTCTCGGCATTGAAAAATCTTCGTAAACTAAATCACACGTGTATATGTTGACATTTAAGAGATATACAGTCAAGAAAATCAAGGGCAGTGGTGATATATATGCGGATTAGACACAAAAAAACACTCAACAAATCGCTACAATTTAAGGAATGTGTTTAGTGACGCCGTCAGATTCCTAATTGATGGAGAAAGGTCTGGTGGCAAGAAAAGCTGCTTCTAGGAGGTTGTCACGTGTTTTCGCTCGACGATTCCATTCTAGGGTGGTTGGTTTGGCCCTTGTTCCTGTAACTCGAATCCTAGCCCGGTATATCCCATTTTAATTTTACACCATTGTGAACCTTACGCCTTTTTTACACTCTGATCGAGGTTCTCGGCATTGAAAAATATTCGTAAACTAAATCACACGTGTATATGTTGACATTTAAGAGATATACAGTCAAGAAAATCAAGGGCAATGGTGATATATATGCGGATTAGACACCAAAAAAAACACTCAACAAATCGCTACAATTTAAGGAATGTGTTTAGTGACGGCATCAGATTCCTAATTGATGGAGAAAGGTCTGGTGGCAAGAAAAGCTGCTTCTAGGAGGTTGTCAAGTGTTTTCGTTCGAGGATTCCATTCTTGGGTGTTTGGTTTGGCCCTTGTTCCTGTAACTCAAATCCTAGCCAGGTATATCCCATTTTAATTTTACCCCAATGTGAACCTTACGCCTTTTTTACTCTCTGATCGAGGTTCTCGGCATTGAAAAATCTTCGTAAACTAAATCACACGTGTATATGTTGACATTTAAGAGATATACAATCAAGAAAATCAACGGCAATGGTGATATATATGCGAATTAGACACAAAAAAAAACACTTAACAAATCGCAACAATTTAAGGAATGTGTTTGGTGACGGCATCAGATTCCTAATTGATGGAGAAATGTCTGGTGGCAAGAAAAGCTGCTTCTAGGAGGTTGTCAAGTGATTTCGCTCGACGATTCCATTCTTGGGTGGTTGGTTTGGCATTTGTTCCTGTAACTCGAATCCGAGCCCGGTATATCCCATTTTAATCTTACACCATTGTGAACCTTACGCCTTTTTTACTCGCTGATCGAGGTTCTCGGCATTGAAAAATCTTCGTAAACTAAATCACACGTGTATATGTTGACATTTAAGAGATATACAGTCAAGAAAATCAAGGGAAATTGTGATATATATGCGGATTAGACACCAAAAAAAACACTCAACAAATGGCTACAATTTAAGGAATGTGTTTAGTGACGGCATCAGATTCCTAATAGATGGAGAAAGGTCTGGTGGCAAGAAAAACTGCTTCTAGGAGGTTGTCAAGTGTTTTCGCTCGACGACTCCATTCTTGGGTGGTTGGTTTGGCCCTTGTTCCTGTAACTCGAATCCTAGCTCGGTATATCCCATTTTAATTTTACACCATTGTGAGCCTTATGCCTTTTTTACTCTATGATCGAGGTTCTCGGCATTGAAAAATCTTCGTAAACTAAATCACACGTGTATATGTTGACATTTAAGAGATATACAGTCAAGAAAATCAAGGGCAGTGGTGATATATATGCGGATTAGACACAAAAAAAACACTCAACAAATCGCTACAATTTAAGGAATGTGTTTAGTGACGCCACCAAATTCCTAATTGATGGAGAAAGGTCTGGTGGCAAGAAAAGCTGCTTCTAGGAGGTTGTCAAGTGTTTTCGCTCGACGATTCCATTCTTGGGTGGTTGGTTTGGCATTTGTTCCTGTAACTCGAATCCTAGCCCGGTATATCCCATTTCTATTTTACACCATTGTGAACCTTACGCCTTTTTTACTCTCTGATCGAGGTTCTCGGCATTGAAAAATATTCGTAAACTAAATCACACGTGTATATGTTGACATTTAAGAGATATACAGTCAAGAAAATCAAGGGCAATGGTGATATATATGCGGATTAGACACCCAAAAAAACACTCAACAAATGGCTACAATTTAAGGAATGTGTTTAGTGACGGCATCAGATTCCTAATTGATGGAGAAATGTCTGGTGGTAAGAAAAGCCCCTTGTTCCTGTAACTCGAATCCGAGCCCGGTATATCCCATTTTAATCTTACACCATTGTGAACCTTACGCCTTTTTTACTCTCTGATCGAGGTTCTCGGCATTGAAAAATCTTCGTAAACTAAATCACACGTGTATATGTTGACATTTAAGAGATATACAGTCAAGAAAATCAAGGGAAATTGTGATATATATGCGGATTAGACACCATAAAAAAACACTCAACAAATGGCTACAATTTAAGGAATGTGTTTAGTGACGGCATCAGATTCCTAATAGATGGAGAAAGGTCTGGTGGCAAGAAAAACTGCTTCTAGGAGGTTGTCAAGTGTTTTCGCTCGACGACTCCATTCTTGGGTGGTTGGTTTGGCCCTTGTTCCTGTAACTCGAATCCTAGCTCGGTATATCCCATTTTAATTTTACACCATTGTGAGCCTTATGCCTTTTTTACTCTATGATCGAGGTTCTCGGCATTGAAAAATCTTCGTAAACTAAATCACACGTGTATATGTTGACATTTAAGAGATATACAGTCAAGAAAATCAAGGGCAGTGGTGATATATATGCGGATTAGACACAAAAAAAACACTCAACAAATCGCTACAATTTAAGGAATGTGTTTAGTGACGCCACCAAATTCCTAATTGATGGAGAAAGGTCTGGTGGCAAGAAAAGCTGCTTCTAGGAGGTTGTCAAGTGTTTTCGCTCGACGATTCCATTCTTGGGTGGTTGGTTTGGCATTTGTTCCTGTAACTCGAATCCTAGCCCGGTATATCCCATTTTTATTTTACACCATTGTGAACCTTACGCCTTTTTTACTCTCTGATCGAGGTTCTCGGCATTGAAAAATCTTCGTAAACTAAATCACACGTGTATATGTTGACATTTAAGAGATATACATTCAAGAAAATCAAGGGCAATGGTGATATATATGCGGATTAGACACCAAAAAAAAACACTCAACAAATGGCTACAATTTATGGAATGTGTTTAGTGACGGTATCAGATTCCTAATTGATGGAGAAATGTCTGGTGGTAAGAAAAGCCCCTTGTTCCTGTAACTCGAATCCGAGCCCGGTATATCCCATTTTAATCTTACGCCATTGTGAACCTTACGCCTTTTTTACTCTCTGATCGAGGTTCTCGGCATTGAAAAATCTTCGTAAACTAAATCACACGTGTATATGTTGACATTTAAGAGATATACAGTCAAGAAAATCAAGTGAAATTGTGATATATATGCGGATTAGACACCAAAAAAAAACACTCAACAAATGGCTACAATTTAAGGAATGTGTTTAGTGACGGTATCAGATTCCTAATAGACGGAGAAAGGTCTGGTGGCAAGAAAAACTGCTTCTAGGAGGTTGTCAAGTGTTTTCGCTCGACGACTCCATTCTTCGGTGGTTGGTTTGGCCCTTGTTCCTGTAACTCGAATCCTAGCCCGGTATATCCCATTTTAATTCTACACCATTGTGAACTATATGCCTTTTTTACTCTATGATCGAGGTTCTCGGCATTGAAAAATCTTCGTAAACTAAATCACACGTGTATATGTTGACATTTAAGAGATATACAGTCAAGAAAATCAAGGGCAGTGGTGATATATATGCGGATTAGACACAAAAAAAAAACACTCAACAAATCGCTACAATTTAAGGAATGTGTTTAGTGACGCCATCAGATTCCTAATTGATGGAGAAAGGTCTGGTGGCAAGAAAAGCTGCTTCTAGGAGGTTGTCACGTGTTTTCGCTCGACGATTCCATTCTAGGGTGGTTGGTTTGGCCCTTGTTCCTGTAACTCGAATCCTAGCCCGGTATATCCCAATTTAATTTTACACCATTGTGAACCTTACGCCTTTTTTACTCTCTGATCGAGGTTCTCGGCATTGAAAAATATTCGTAAACTAAATCACACGTGTATATGTTGACATTTAAGAGATATACAATCAAGAAAATCAAGGGCAATGGTGATATATATGCGGATTAGACACAAAAAAAAAACACTCAACAAATCGCTACAATTAAAGGAATGTGTTTAGTGACGGCATCAGATTCCTAATTGATGGAGAAAGGTCTGGTGGCAAGAAAAGCTGCTTCTAGGAGGTTGTCAAGTGTTTTCGCTCGACGATTCCATTCTTGGGTGTTTGGTTTGGCCCTTGTTCCTGTAACTCAAATCCTAGCCCGGTATATCCCATTTTAATCTTACACCATTGTGAACCTTACGCCTTTTTTACTCTCTGATCGAGGTTCTCGGCATTGAAAAATCTTCGTAAACTAAATCACACGTGTATATGTTGACATTTAAGAGATATACAGTCAAGAAAATCAAGGGCAATGGTGATATGTATGCGGATTAGACACCAAAAAAAAAACACTCAACAAATGGCTACAATTTATGGAATGTGTTTAGTGACGGCATCCGATTCCTAATTGATGGAGAAATGTCTGGTGGTAAGAAAAGCTCCTTGTTCCTGTAGCTCGATTCCTAGCCCGGTATATCCCATTTTAATCTTACACCATTGTGAACCTTACGCCTTTTTTACTTTCTGATCGAGGTTCTCGGCATTGAAAAATCTTCGTAAACTAAATCACACGTGTATATGTTGACATTTAAGAGATATACAGTCAAGAAAATCAAGGGAAATTGTGATATATATGCGGATTAGACACAAAAAAAAAAACACTCAACAAATGGCTACAATTTAAGGAATGTGTTTAGTGACGGCATCAGATTCCTAATTGATGGAGAAAGGTCTGGTGGCAAGAAAAGCTGGTTCTAGGAGGTTGTCAAGTGTTTTCGCTCGACGATTCCATTCTTGGGTGTTTGGTTTGGCCCTTGTTCCTGTAACTCGAATCCTAGCCCGGTATATCCCATTTTAATTTTACACCATTGTGAACCTTACGCGTTTTTTACTCTCAAATCGAGGTTGTCGGCATTGAAAAATCTTCGTAAACTAAATCACAAGTGTATATGTTGACATTTAAGAGATATACAGTCAAGAAAATCAAGGGCAATGTTGATATATATGCGGATTAGACACCAAAAAAACACTCAACGAATGGCTACAATTTAAGGAATGTGTTTAGTGACGGCATCATATTCCTAATTGATGGAGAAATGTCTGGTGGTAAGAAAAGCCCCATGTTCCTGTAACTCGAATCCTAGCCCGGTATATCCCATTTTAATCTTACACCATTGTGAACCTTACGCCTTTTTTACTCTCTGATCGAGGTTCTCGGCATTGAAAAATCTTCGTAAACTAAATCACACGTGTATATGTTGACATTTAAGAGATAAACAGTCAAGAAAATCAAGGGCAATGGTGATATATATGCGGATTAGACACCAAAAAAAACACTCAACAAATGGCTACAATTTAAGGAATGTGTTTAGTGACGGCATCAGATTCCTAATTGATGGAGAAAGGTCTGGTGGCAAGAAAAGCTGCTTCTAGGAGGTTGTCAAGTGTTTTCGTTTGACGATTCCATTCTTGGGTGGTTGGTTTGGCATTTGTTCCTGTAACTCGAATCCTAGCCCGGTATATTCCATTTTAATCCTACACCATTTTGAACCTTACGCCTTTTTTACTCTCTGATCGAGGTTCTCGGCATTGAAAAATCTTCGTAGACTAAATCACACGTGTATATGTTGACATTTAAGAGATATACAGTCAAGAAAATCAAGGGCAATGTTGATATATATGCGGATTAGACACCAAAAAAAAAAAAACTCAACAAATGGCTACAATTTAAGGAATGTGTTTAGTGACAGCATCAGATTCCTAATTGATGGAGAAATGTCTGGTGGTAAGAAAAGCCCCTTTTCCTGTAACTCGAATCCTAGCCCGGTATATCCCATTTTAATCTTTCACCATTGCGAACCTTACGCTTTTTTTACTCTCTGATCGAGGTTCTCGGCATTGAAAAATCTTCGTAAACTAAATCACACGTGTATATGTTGACATTTAAGAGATATACAGTCAAGAAAATCAAGGGCAATTGTGATATATATGCGGATTAGACACCAAAAAAAAACACTCAACAAATGGCTACAATTTAATTAATGTGTTTAGTGACGACATCAGATTCCTAATTGATGGAGAAAGGTCTGGTGGCAAGAGAAGCTGCTTCTAGGAGGTTGTCAAGTGTTTTCGCTCGACGATTCCATTCTTGGGTGTTGGTTTGGCCCTTGTTCCTGTAACTCGAATCCTAGCCCGGTATACCCCATTTTAATTTTACACCATTGTGAACCCTACGCCTTTTTTACTCTCTGATCGAGGTTCTCGGCATTGAAAAATCTTCGTAAACTAAATCACACGTGTATATGTTGACATTTAAGAGATATACAGTCAAGAAAATCAAGGGCAATGGTGATATATATGCGATTAGACACCAAAAAAAAACACTCAACAAATCCCTACAATTTAAGGAATGTGTTTAGTGATGGCATCAGATTCCTAATTGATGGAGAAAGGTCTGGTGGCAAGAAAAGCTGCTTCTAGGAGGTTGTCAAGTGTTTTCGCTTGACGATTCCATTCTTGGGTGGTTGGTTTGGCATTTGTTCATGTAACTCGAATCCTAGCCCGGTATATCCCATTTTAATCTTACACCATTGTGAACCTTACTTCTTTTTTACTCTCTGATCGACGTTCTCGGCATTGAAAAATCTTCGTAAACTAAATCACACGTGTATATATTGACATTTAAGAGATATACATTCAAGAAAATCAAGGGTACTGTTGAAATATAGGCGGATTAGACACAAAAAAAAAAACACTCAACAAATGGCTACAATTTAAGGAATTTGTTTAGGGACGGCATCAGATTCCTAATTGATGGAGAAATGTCTGGTGGTAAGAAAAGCTGCTTCTAGGAGGTTGTCAAGTGTTTTCGCTTGACGATTCCATTCTTGGGTGGTTGGTTTGGCATTTGTTCCTGTAACTCGAATCCTAGCCTGGTATATCCCATTTTAATCTTACACCATTGTGAAACTTACGCCTTTTTTCCTCTCTGATCGAGGTTCTCGGCATTGAAAAATCTTTATAAACTAAATCACACGTGTATATGTTGACATTTAAGAGATATACAGTCAAGAAAATCAAGGGCAATGGTGATATATATGCGGATTAGACACCAAAAAAAAAAACACTCAACAAATGGCTACAATTTAATTAATGTGTTTAGTGACGGCATCAGATTCCTAATTGATGGAGAAAGGTCTGGTGGCAAGAAAGGCTGCTTCTAGGAGGTTGTCAAGTGTTTTCGCTCGACGATTCCATTCTTGGGTGTTGGTTTGGCCCTTGTTCCTGTAACTCGAATCCTAGCCCGGTATACCCCATTTTAATATTACACCATTGTGAACCCTACGCCTTTTTTACTCTCTGATCGAGGTTCTCGGCATTGAAAAATCTTCGTAAACTATATCACACGTGTATATGTTGACATTTAAGAGATATACAGTCAAGAAAATCAAGGGCAATGGTGATATATATGCGATTAGACACCAAAAAAAAACACTCAACAAATGGCTACAATTTAAGGAATTTGTTTAGTGACGGCATCAGATTCCTAATTGATGGAGAAATGTCTGGTGGTAAGAAAAGCTGCTTCTAGGAGGTTGTCAAGTGTTTTCGCTTGACGATTCCATTCTTGGGTGGTTGGTTTGGCATTTGTTCCTGTAACTCGAATCCTAGCCCGGTATATCCCATTTTAATCTTACACCATTGTGAACCTTACGCCTTTTTTCCTCTCTGATCGAGGTTCTCGGCATTGAAAAATCTTCGTAAACTAAATCACACGTGTATATGTTGACATTTAAGAGATATACAGTCAAGAAAATCAAGGGCAATGGTGATATATATGCGGATTAGACACCAAAAAAAAAAAACACTCAACAAATGGCTACAATTTAAGGAATGTGTTTAGTGACGGCATCAGATTCCTAATTGATGGAGAAATGTCTGGTGGCAAGAAAGGCTGCTTCTAGGAGGTTGTTAAGTGTTTTTGCTCGACGATTTCATTTCTGGGATGTAAGAAAAGCCCCTTGTTCCTGTAACTCGAATCCTAGCCCGGTATATCCCATTTTAATTTTACACCATTGTGAACCTTACGCCTTTTTTACTCTCTGATCGAGGTTCTCGGCATTGAAAAATCTTCGTAAACTATATCACACGTGTATATGTTGACATTTAAGAGATATACAGTCAAGAAAATCAAGGGCAATGGTGATATATATGCGCATTAGACACCAAAAAAAACACTCAACAAATCTCTACAATTTAAGGAATGTGTTTAGTGACGACATGAGATTCCTAATTGATGGAGAAAGGTCTGGTGGCAAGAAAAGCTGCTTCTAGGAGGTTGTCAAGTGTTTTCGCTTGACGATTCCATTCTTGGGTGGTTGGTTTGGCATTTGTTCCTATAACTCGAATCCTAGCCCGGTATATCCCATTTTAATCTTACACCATTGTGAACCTTACGCCTTTTTTACTCTCTGATCGAGGTTCTCGGCATTGAAAAATCTTCGTAAACTAAATCACACATGTATATGTTGACATTTAAGAGATATACAGTCAAGAAAATCAAGGGCAATGGTGATATATATGCGGATTAGACACAAAAAAAAAACACTCAACAAATCGCTACAATTTAAGGAATGTGTTTAGTGATGGCATCAGATTCCTAATTGATGGAGAAAGGTCTGGTGGCAAGAAAAGCTGCTTCTAGGAGGTTGTCAAGTGTTTTCTCTCGACGATTCCATTCTTGGGTGGTTGGTTTGGCCCTTGTTCCTGTAACTCGAATCCTAGCCCGGTATATCCCATTTTAATTTTACACCATTGTGAACCCTACGCCTTTTTTACTCTCTGATCGAGGTTCTCGGCATTGAAAAATCTTCGTAAACTAAATCACACATGTATATGTTGACATTTAAGAGATATACAGTCAAGAAAATCAAGGGCAATGGTGATATATATGCGGATTAGACACCAAAAAAAAACACTCAACAAGTCGCTACAATTTAAGGAATGTGTTCAGTGATGGCATCAGATTCCTAATTGATGGAGAAAGGTCTGGTGGCCAGAAAAGCTGCTTCTAGGAGGTTGTCAAGTGTTTTCGCTTGACGATTCCATTCTTGGGTGGTTGGTTTGGCATTTGTTCATGTAACTCGAATCCTAGCCCGGTATATCCCATTTTAATCCTACACCATTGTGAACCCTACGCCTTTTTTACTCTCTGATCGAGGTTCTCGGCATTGAAAAATCTTCGTAAACTAAATCACACATGTATATGTTGACATTTAAGAGATATACAGTCAAGAAAATCAAGGACAATGGTGATATATATGCGCATTAGACACCAAAAAAAAACACTCAACAAATCTCTACAATTTAAGGAATGTGTTTAGTGACGACATCAGATTCCTAATTGATGGAGAAAGGTCTGGTGGCAAGAAAAGCTGCTTCTAGGAGGTTGTCAAGTGTTTTCTCTCGACGATTCCATTCTTGGGTGGTTGGTTTGGCCCTTGTTCCTGTAACTCGAATCCTAGCCCGGTATATCCCATTTTAATTTTACACCATTGTGAACCCTACGCCTTTTTTACTCTCTGATCGAGGTTCTCGGCATTGAAAAATCTTCGTAAACTAAATCACACATGTATATGTTGACAATTAAGAGATATACAGTCAAGAAAATCAAGGGCAATGGTGATATATATGCGGATTAGACACCAAAAAAAAACACTCAACAAATCGCTACAATTTAAGGAATGTGTTTAGTGATGGCATCAGATTCCTAATTGATGGAGAAAGGTCTGGTGGCCAGAAAAGCTGCTTCTAGGAGGTTGTCAAGTGTTTTCGCTTGACGATTCCATTCTTGGGTGGTTGGTTTGGCATTTGTTCATGTAACTCGAATCCTAGCCCGGTATATCCCATTTTAATCTTACACCATTGTGAACCTTACTTCTTTTTTACTCTATGATCGACGTTCTCGGCATTGAAAAATCTTCGTAAACTAAATCACACGTGTATATATTGACATTTAAGAGATATACAGTCAAGAAAATCAAGGGTACTGTTGATATATATGCGGATCAGACACAAAAAAAACACTCAACAAATGGCTACAATTTAAGGAATGTGTTTAGTGACGACATCAGATTCCTAATTGATGGAGAAAGGTCTGGTGGCAAGAAAAGCTGCTTCTAGGAGGTTGTCAAGTGTTTTCTCTCGACGATTCCATTCTTGGGTGGTTGGTTTGGCCCTTGTTCCTATAACTCGAATCCTAGCCCGGTATATCCCATTTTAATCTTACACCATTGTGAACCTTACGCCTTTTTTACTCTCTGATCGAGGTTCTCGGCATTGAAAAATCTTTGTAAACTAAATCACACGTGTATATGTTGACATTTAAGAGATATACAGTCAAGAAAATCAAGGACAATGGTGATATATATGCGCATTAGACACCAAAAAAAAACACTCAACAAATGGCTACAATTTAAGGAATGTGTTTAGTGACGGCATCAGATTCCTAATTGATGGAGAAAGGTCTAGTGGCAAGAAAAGCTGCTTCTAGGAGGTTGTCAAGTGTTTTCGCTTGACGATTCCATTCTTGGGTGGTTGGTTTGGCATTTGTTCATGTAACTCGAATCCTAGCCCGGTATATCCCATTTTAATCTTACACCATTGTGAACCTTACTTCTTTTTTACTCTCTGATCGACGTTCTCGGCATTGAAAAATCTTCGTAAACTAAATCACACGTGTATATATTGACATTTAAGAGATATACAGTCAAGAAAATCAAGGGTACTGTTGATATATATGCGGATCAGACACAAAAAAAACACTCAACAAATGGCTACAATTTAAGGAATTTGTTTAGTGACGGCATCAGATTCCTAATTGATGGAGAAATGTCTGGTGGTAAGAAAAGCTGCTTCTAGGAGGTTGTCAAGTGTTTTCGCTTGACGATTCCATTCTTGGGTGGTTGGTTTGGCATTTGTTCCTGTAACTCGAATCCTAGCCCGGTATATCCCATTTTAATCTTACACCATTGTGAACCTTACGCCTTTTTTCCTCTCTGATCGAGGTTCTCGGCATTGAAAAATCTTCGTAAACTAAATCACAAGTGTATATGTTGACATTTAAGAGATATACAGTCAAGAAAATCAAGGGCAGTGGTGATATATATGCGGATTAGACACCAAAAAAAAAACACTCAACAAATGGCTACAATTTAAGGAATGTGTTTAGTGACGGCATCAGATTCCTAATTGATGGAGAAAGGTCTAGTGGCAAGAAAAGCTGCTTCTAGGAGGTTGTCAAGTGTTTTCGCTTGACGATTCCATTCTTGGGTGGTTGGTTTGGCATTTGTTCATGTAACTCGAATCCTAGCCCGGTATATCCCATTTTAATCTTACACCATTGCGAACCTTACTTCTTTTTTACTCTCTGATCGACGTTCTCGGCATTGAAAAATCTTCGTAAACTAAATCACACGTTTATATATTGACATTTAAGAGATATACAGTCAAGAAAATCAAGGGTACTGTTGATATATATGCGGATTAGACACAAAAAAAACACTCAACAAATGGCTACAATTTAAGGAATTTGTTTAGTGACGGCATCAGATTCCTAATTGATGGAGAAATGTCTGGTGGTAAGAAAAGCTGCTTCTAGGAGGTTGTCAAGTGTTTTCGCTTGACGATTCCATTCTTGGGTGGTTGGTTTGGCATTTGTTCCTGTAACTCGAATCCTAGCCCGGTATATCCCATTTTAATCTTACACCATTGTGAACCTTACGCCTTTTTTCCTCTCTGGTCGAGGTTCTCGGCATTGAAAAATCTTCGTAAACTAAATCACACGTGTATATGTTGACATTTAAGAGATATACAGTCAAGAAAATCAAGGGCAATGGTGATATATATGCGGATTAGACACCAAAAAAAAACACTCAACAAATGGCTACAATTTAAGGAATGTGTTTAGTGACGGCATCAGATTCCTAATTGATGGAGAAATGTCTGGTGGCAAGAAAAGCTGCTTCTAGGAGGTTGTTAAGTGTTTTTGCTCGACGATTCCATTCTTGGGTGTTGGTTTGGCCCTTGTTCCTGTAACTCGAATCCTAGCCCGGTATATCCCATTTTAATTTTACACCATTGTGAACCTTACGCCTTTTTTACTCTCTGATCGAGGTTCTCGGCATTGAAAAATCTTCGTAAACTAAATCACACGTGTATATGTTGACATTTAAGAGATATACAGTCAAGAAAATCAAGGGCAATGGTGATATATATGCGCATTAGACACCAAAAAAACACTCAACAAATCTCTACAATTTAAGGAATGTGTTTAGTGACGACATCAGATTCCTAATTGATGGAGAAAGGTCTGGTGGCAAGAAAAGCTGCTTCTAGGAGGTTGTCAAGTGTTTTCGCTTGACGATTCCATTCTTGGGTGGTTGGTTTGGCATTTGTTCCTATAACTCGAATCCTAGCCCGGTATATCCCATTTTAATCTTACATCATTGTGAACCTTACGCCTTTTTTACTCTCTGATCGAGGTTCTCGGCATTAAAAAATCTTCGTAAACTAAATCACACGTGTATATGTTGACATTTAAGAGATATACAGTCAAGAAAATCAAGGGCAATGGTGATATATATGCGGATTAGACACCAAAAAAAAAAACACTCAACAAATGGCTACAATTTAAGGAATGTGTTTAGTGACGGCATCAGATTCCTAATTGATGGAGAAATGTCTGGTGGCAAGAAAAGCTGCTTCTAGGAGGTTGTTAAGTGTTTTTGCTCGACGATTCCATTCTTGGGTGTTGGTTTGGCCCTTGTTCCTGTAACTCGAATCCTAGCCCGGTATATCCCATTTTAATTTTACACCATTGTGAACCTTACGCCTTTTTTACTCTCTGATCGAGGTTCTCGGCATTGAAAAATCTTCGTAAACTAAATCACACGTGTATATGTTGACATTTAAGAGATATACAGTCAAGAAAATCAAGGGCAATGGTGATATATATGCGCATTAGACACCAAAAAAAACACTCAACAAATCTCTACAATTTAAGGAATGTGTTTAGTGACGACATCAGATTCCTAATTGATGGAGAAAGGTCTGGTGGCAAGAAAAGCTGCTTCTAGGAGGTTGTCAAGTGTTTTCGCTTGACGATTCCATTCTTGGGTGGTTGGTTTGGCATTTGTTCCTATAACTCGAATCCTAGCCCGGTATATCCCATTTTAATCTTACACCATTGTGAACCTTACGTCTTTTTTACTCTCTGATCGAGGTTTTCGGCATTGAAAAATCTTCGTAAACTAAATCACACGTGTATATGTTGACATTTAAGAGATATACAGTCAAGAAAATCAAGGACAATGGTGATATATATGCGCATTAGACACCAAAAAAAAACACTCAACAAATCTCTACAATTTAAGGAATGTGTTTAGTGACGACATCAGATTCCTAATTGATGGAGAAAGGTCTGGTGGCAAGAAAAGCTGCTTCTAGGAGGTTGTCAAGTGTTTTCGCTTGACGATTCCATTCTTGGGTGGTTGGTTTGGCATTTGTTCCTATAACTCGAATCCTAGCCCGGTATATCCCATTTTAATCTTACACCATTATGAACCTTACGCCTTTTTTACTCTCTGATCGAGGTTCTCGGCATTGAAAAATCTTCGTAAACTAAATCACACGTGTATATGTTGACATTTAAGAGATATACAGTCAAGAAAATCAAGGGCAATGGTGATATATATGCGGATTAGACACAAAAAAAAAACACTCAACAAATTGCTACAATTTAAGGAATGTGTTTAGTGACGGCATCAGATTCCAAATTGATGGAGAAAGGTCTGGTGGCAAGAAAAGCTGCTTCTAGGAGGTTGTCAAGTGTTTTCTCTCGACGATTCCATTCTTGGGTGGTTGGTTTGGCCCTTGTTCCTGTAACTCGAATCCTAGCCCGGTATATCCCATTTTAATTTTACACCATTGTGAACCTTACGCCTTTTTTACTCTCTGATCGAGGTTCTCGGCATTGAAAAATCTTCGTAAACTAAATCACACATGTATATGTTGACATTTAAGAGATATACAGTCAAGAAAATCAAGGGCAATGGTGATATATATGAGGATTAGACACCAAAAAAACACTTAACAAATGGCTACAATTTAAGGAATGTGTTTAGTGACGGCATCAGATTCCTAATTGATGGAGAAAGGTCTGGTGGCAAGAAAAGTTGCTTCTAGGAGGGATCTGGTGGCAAGAAAAGCTGCTTCTAGGAGGTTGTCAAGTGTTTTCGCTCGACGATTCCATTCTTGGGTGGTTGGTTTGGCCCTTGTTCCTGTATCTCGAATCCTAGCCCGTTATATCCCATTTTAATTTTACAACATGGTGAACCTTACGCCTTTTTTACTCTCTGATCGAGGTTCTCGGCATTGAAAAATCTTCGTAAACTAAATCACACGTGTATATGTTGACATTTAAGAGATATACAGTCAAGAAAATCAAGGGCACTGCTGATATATATGCGGATTAGACACCAAAAAAAACACTCAACAAATGGCTACAATTTAAGAAATGTGTTTAGTGACGGCATCAGATTCCTAATTGATGGAGAAATGTCTGGTGGTAAGAAAAGCTGCTTCTAGGAGGTTGTCAAGTGTTTCGCTTGACGATTCCATTCTTGGGTGGTTGGTTTGGCATTTGCTCCTGTAACTCGAATCCTAGCCCGGTATATCCCATTTTAATCTTACACCATGGTGAAACTTACGCCTTTTTTACTCTCTGATCGAGGTTCTCGGCATTAAAAAATATTCGTAAACAGAATCACACGTGATATATATGCGGATTAGACACCAAGAAAATCAAGGGCAATTGTGATATATATGCGGATTAGACACCAAAAAAAACACTCAACAAATGGCTACAATTTAAGGAATGTGTTTTGTGATGGCATCAGATTCCTAATTGAAGGAGAAATGTCTGGTGGTAAGAAAAGCCCCTTGTTCCTGTAACTCGAATCCTAGCCCGGTATATCCCATTTTAATCTTACACCATGGTGAACCTTACGCCTTTTTTACTCTCTGATCGAGGTTCTCGGCATTGAAAAATCTTCGTAAACTACATCAACGTGTATATGTTGACATTTAAGAGATATACAGTCAAGAAAATCAAGGGCAATTGTGATATATATGCGGATTAGACACAAAAAAAAAACACTCAACAAATGGCTACAATTTAAGGAATGTGTTTAGTGATGGCATCAGATTCCTAATCGATGGAGAAAGGTCTGGTGGCAAGAAAAGCTGCTTCTAGGAGGGATCTGGTGGCATGAAAAGCTGCTTCTATGAGGTTGTCAAGTGTTTTCGCTCGACAATTCCATTCTTTGGTGGTTGGTTTGGCATTTGTTCCGGTAACTCGAATCCTAGCCCGGTATATTCCATTTTAAATTTACACCATTGTTAACCTTACGCCTTTTTTACTCTCTGATCGAGGTTCTCGGCATTGAAAAATCTTTGTAAACTAAATCACACGTGTATATGTTGACATTTAAGAGATATACAGTCAAGAAAATCAAGGGCACTGTTGATATATATGCGGATTAGACACCAAAAAAAAACACTCAACAAATGGCTACAATTTAAGGAATGTGTTTAGTGACGGCATCAGATTCCTAATTGATGGAGAAAGGTCTGGTGGCAAGAAAAGCTGCTTCTAGGAAGGGTCTGGTGGTAAGAAAAGCTGCTTCTAGGAGGTTGTCAAGTGTCTTCGCTCGACGATTCCATTCTTGGGTGGTTGGTTTGGCATTTGTTCCTGTAACTCAAAACCTAGCCCGGTATATCCCATTTTAATTTTACACCATTTTTAACCTTACGCCTTTTTTACTCTCTGATCGAGGTTCTCGGCATTTTAAAATCTTCGTAAACAAAATCACACGTGTATATGTTGACATTTAAGAGATATACAGTCAAGAAAATCAAGGGCACTGTCGATATATATGCGGATTAGACACCAAAGAAAACACTCAACAAATGGCTACAATTTAAGGAATGTGTTTAGTGACGGAATCAGATTCCTAATTGATGGAGAAATGTCTGGTGGTAAGAAAAGCTGCTTCTAGGAGGTTGTCAAGTGTTTTCGCTTGACGATTCCATTCTTTGGTGGTTGGTTTGGCATTTGTTCCCTGACTCGAATCCTTGCCCGGTATATCCCATTTTAATCTTACACCATTCTGAACCTTACGCCTTTTTTACTCTCTGATCGAGGTTCTCGGCATTGAAAAATCTTCGTAAACTAAATCACACGTGTATATGTTGACATTTAAGAGATATACAGTCAAGAAAATCAAGGGCAATGGTGGTATATATGCGTATTAGACACCAAAAAAAAACACTCAACAAATGGCTACAATTTGAGGAATGTGTTTAGTGACGGCATCAGATTCCTAATTGATGGAGAAAGGTCTGGTGGCAAGAAAAGCTGCTTCTAGGAAGGGTCTGGTGGTAAGAAAAGCTGCTTCTAGGAGGTTGTCAAGTGTCTTCGCTCGACGATTCCATTCTTGGGTGGTTGGTTTGGCATTTGTTCCTGTAACTCAAAACCTAGCCCGGTATATCCCATTTTAATTTTACACCATTTTTAACCTTACGCCTTTTTTACTCTCTGATCGAGGTTCTCGGCATTTTAAAATCTTCGTAAACAAAATCACACGTGTATATGTTGACATTTAAGAGATATACAGTCAAGAAAATCAAGGGCACTGTCGATATATATGCGGATTAGACACCAAAGAAAACACTCAACAAATGGCTACAATTTAAGGAATGTGTTTAGTGACGGAATCAGATTCCTAATTGATGGAGAAATGTCTGGTGGTAAGAAAAGCTGCTTCTAGGAGGTTGTCAAGTGTTTTCGCTTGACGATTCCATTCTTTGGTGGTTGGTTTGGCATTTGTTCCCTGACTCGAATCCTTGCCCGGTATATCCCATTTTAATCTTACACCATTCTGAACCTTACGCCTTTTTTACTCTCTGATCGAGGTTCTCGGCATTGAAAAATCTTCGTAAACTAAATCACACGTGTATATGTTGACATTTAAGAGATATACAGTCAAGAAAATCAAGGGCAATGGTGGTATATATGCGTATTAGACACCAAAAAAAAACACTCAACAAATGGCTACAATTTGAGGAATGTGTTTAGTGACGGCATCAGATTCCTAATTGATGGATAAATGTCTGGTGGTAAGAAAAGCCCCTTGTTCCTGTAACTCGAATCCTAGCCCGGTATATCCCATTTTAATCTTACACCATTGTGAACCTTACGCCTTTTTTACTCTCTGATCGAGGTTCTCGGCATTGAAAAATCTTCGTAAACTAAATCACACGTGTATATGTTGACATTTAAGAGATATACAGTAAAGAAAATCAAGGGCAAGTGTGATATATATGCGGATTAGACACCAAAAAAAACACTCAACAAATGGCTACAATTTAAGGAATGTGTTTAGTGACGGCATCAGATTCCTAATTGATGGAGAAAGGTCTGGTGGCAAGAAAAGTTGCTTCTAGGAGGTTGTCAAGCGTTTTCGCTCGACGATTCCATTCTTGGGTGGTTGGTTTGGCCCTTGTTCCTGTAACTCGAATCCTAGCCCGTTATATCCCATTTTAATTTTACACCATGGTGAACCTTACGCCTTTTTTACTCTCTGATCGAGGTTCTCGGTATTGAAAAATCTTCGTAAACTAAATCACACGTGTATATGTTGACATTTAAGAGATATACAGTCAAGAAAATCAAGGGCACTGTTGATATATATGCGGATTAGACACCAAAAAAAACACTCAACAAATGGCTACAATTTAAGGAATGTGTTTAGTGACGGCATCAGATTCCTAATTGATGGAGAAATGTCTGGTGGTAAGAAAAGCTGCTTCTAGGAGGTTGTCAAGTGTTTTCGCTTGACGATTCCATTCTTGGGTGGTTGGTTTGGCATTTGTTCCCCTGACTCGAATCCTAGCCTGGTATATCCCATTTTAATCTTACACCATTCTGAACCTTACGCCTTTTTTACTCTCTGATCGAGGTTCTCGGCATTGAAAAATCTTCGTAAACTAAATCACACGTGTATATGGTGACATTTAAGAGATATACAGTCAAGAAAATCAAGGGCAATGGTGATATATATGCGTATTAGACACCAAAAAAAAAACACTCAACAAATGGCTACAATTTAAGGAATGTGTTTAGTGACGGCATCAGATTCCTAATTGATGGATAAATGTCTGGTGGTAAGAAAAGCCCCTTGTTCCTGTAACTCGAATCCTAGCCCGGTATATCCCATTTTAATCTTACACCATTGTGAACCTTACGCCTTTTTTACTCTCTGATCGAGGTTCTCGGCATTGAAAAATCTTCGTAAACTAAATCACACGTGTATATGTTGACATTTAAGAGATATACAGTCAAGAAAATCAAGGGCAATTGTGATATATATGCGGATTAGACACCAAAAAAAACACTCAACAAATGGCTACAATTTAAGGAATGTGTTTAGTGACGGCATCAGATTCCTAATTGATGGAGAAAGGTCTGGTGGCAAGAAAAGTTGCTTCTAGGAGGTTGTCAAGTGTTTTCGCTCGACGATTCCATTCTTGGGTGGTTGGTTTGGCCCTTGTTCCTGTAACTCGAATCCTAGCCCGTTATATCCCATTTTAATTTTACACCATGGTGAACCTTACGCATTTTTTACTCTCTGATCGAGGTTCTGGGTATTGAAAAATCTTCGTAAACTAAATCACACGTGTATATGTTGACATTTAAGAGATATACAGTCAAGAAAATCAAGGGCACTATTGATATATGTGCGGATTAGACACCAAAAAAAAACACTCAACAAATGGCTACAATTTAAGGAATGTGTTTAGTGACGGCATCAGATTCCTAATTGATGCAGAAATGTCTGGTGGTAAGAAAAGCTGCTTCTAGGAGGTTGTCAAGTGTTTTCGCTTGACGATTCCATTCTTGGGTGGTTGGTTTGGCATTTGCTCCTGTAACTCGAATCCTAGCCCGGTATATCCCATTTTAATCTTACACCATGGTGAACCTTACGCCTTTTTTACTCTCTGATCGAGGTTCTCGGCATTAAAAAATCTTCGTAACCTGAATCACACGTGTATATGTTGACATTTAAGAGATATACAGTCAAGAAAATCAAGGGCAATGGTGATATATATGCGGATTAGACACCAAAAAAAACACTCAACAAATGGCTACAATTTAAGGAATGTGTTTAGTGACGGCATCAGATTCCTAATTGATGGAGAAAGGTCTGGTGGCAAGAAAAGCTGCTTCTAAGAGGGGTCTGGTGGCATGAAAAGCTGCTTCTATGAGGTTGTCAAGTGTTTTCGCTCGACGATTCCATTCTTTGGTGGTTGGTTTGGCATTTGTTCCGGTAACTCGAATCCTAGCCCGGTATATTGCATTTTAAATTTACACCATTGTTAACCTTATGCCTTTTTTACTCTCTGATCGAGGTTCTCGGCATTAAAAAATCTCCGTAAACTAAATCACACGTGTATATGTTGACATTTAAGAGATATACAGTCAAGAAAATCAAGGGCAGTTGTGATATATATGCGGATTAGACACCAAAAAAAAAAAACACTCAACAAATGGCTACAATTTAAGGAATGTGTTTAGTGACGGCATCAGATTCCTAATTGATGGAGAAAGGTCTGGTGGCAAGAAAAGCTGCTTCTAGGAGGGGTCTGGTGGCATGAAAAGCTGCTTCTATGAGGTTGTCAAGTGTTTTCGCTCGACGATTCCATTCTTTAGTGGTTGGTTTGGCATTTGTTCCGGTAACCCGAATCCTAGCCCGGTATATTCCATTTTAAATTTACACCATTGTTAACCTTACGCCTTTTTTACTCTCTGATCGAGGTTCTCGGCATTGAAAAATCTTTGTAAACTAAATCTCACGTGTATATGTTGACATTTAAGAGATATACAGTCAAGAAAATCAAGGGCACTGTTGATATATATGCGGATTAGACACCAAAAAAAACACTCAACAAATGGCTACAATTTAAGGAATGTGTTTAGTGACGGCATCAGATTCCTAATTGATGGATAAATGTCTGGTGGTAAGAAAAGCCCCTTGTTCCTGTAACTCGAATCCTAGCCCGGTATATCCCATTTTAATCTTACACCATTGTGAACCTTACGCCTTTTTTACTCTCTGATCGAGGTTCTCGGCATTGAAAAATCTTCGTAAACTAAATCACACGTGTATATGTTGACATTTAAAAGATATACAGTCAACAAAATCAAGGGCAATTGTGATATATATGCGAATTAGACACCAAAAAAAACACTCAACAAATGGCTACAATTTAAGGAATGTGTTTAGTGACGGCATCAGATTCCTAATTGATGGAGAAAGGTCTGGTGGCAAGAAAAGTTGCTTCTAGGAGGTTGTCAAGTGTTTTCGCTCGACGATTCCATTCTTGGGTGGTTGGTTTGGCCCTTGTTCCTGTAACTCGAATCCTAGCCCGGTATATCCCATTTTAATTTTACACCATGGTGAACCTTACGCCTTTTTTACTCTCTGATCGAGGTTCTCGGCATTGAAAAATCTTCGTAAACTAAATCACACGTGTATATGTTGACATTTAAGAGATATACAGTCAAGAAATTCAAGGGAACTGTTGATATATATGCGGATTAGACACCAAAAAAAACACTCAACAAATGGCTACAATTTAAGGAATGTGTTTAGTGACGGCATCAGATTCCTAATTGATGGAGAAATGTCTGGTGGTAAGAAAAGTTGCTTCTAGGAGGTTCTCAAGTGTTTTCGCTTGACGATTCCATTCTTGGGTGGTTGGTTTGGCATTTGCTCCTGTAACTCGAATCCTAGCCCGGTATATCCCATTTTAATCTTACACCATGGTGAACCTTACGCCTTTTTTACTCTCTGATCGAGGTTCTCGGCATTAAAAAATCTTCGTAAACTGAATCACACGTGTATATGTTGACATTTAAGAGATATACAGTCAAGAAAATCAAGGGCAATTGTGATATATATGCGGATTAGACACCAAAAAAAAAACACTCAACAAATGGCTACAATTTAAGGAATGTGTTTAGTGACTGCATCAGATTCCTAATTGATGGAGAAAGGTCTGGTGGCAAGAAAAGCTGCTTCTAGGAGGGGTCTGGTGGCATGAAAAGCTGCTTCTATGAGGTTGTCAAGTGTTTTCGCTCGACGATTCCATTCTTTGGTGGTTGGTTTGGCATTTGTTCCGGTAACTCGAATCCTAGCCCGTTATATCCCATTTTAAATTTACACCATTGTTAACCTTACGCCTTTTTTACTCTCTGATCGAGGTTCTCTGCATTGAAAAATCTTTGTAAACTAAATCACACGTGTATATGTTGACATTTAAGAGATATACAGTCAAGAAAATCAAGGGCAATTGTGATATATATGCGGATTAGACACCAAAAAAAAAACACTCAACAAATGGCTACAATTTAAGGAATGTGTTTAGTGACTGCATCAGATTCCTAATTGATGGAGAAAGGTCTGGTGGCAAGAAAAGCTGCTTCTAGGAGGGGTCTGGTGGCATGAAAAGCTGCTTCTATGAGGTTGTCAAGTGTTTTCGCTCGACGATTCCATTCTTTGGTGGTTGGTTTGGCATTTGTTCCGGTAACTCGAATCCTAGCCCGTTATATCCCATTTTAAATTTACACCATTGTTAACCTTACGCCTTTTTTACTCTCTGATCGAGGTTCTCTGCATTGAAAAATCTTTGTAAACTAAATCACACGTGTATATGTTGACATTTAAGAGATATACAGTCAAGAAAATCAAGGGCACTGTTGATATATATGCGGATTAGACACCAAAAAAAACACTCAACAAATGGCTACAATTTAAGGAATGTGTTTAGTGACGGCATCAGATTCCTAATTGATGGAGAAATGTCTGGTGGTAAGAAAAGTTGCTTCTAGGAGGTTGTCAAGTGTTTTCGCTTGACGATTCCATTCTTGGGTGGTTGGTTTGGCATTTGCTCCTGTAACTCGAATCCTAGCCCGGTATATCCCCTTTTAATCTTACACCATGGTGAACCTTACGCCTTTTTTACTCTCTGATCGAGGTTCTCGGCATTAAAAAATCTTCGTAAACTGAATCACACGTGTATATGTTGACATTTAAGAGATATACAGTCAAGAAAATCAAGGGCAATGGTGATATATATGCGGATTAGACACCAAAAAAAACACTCAACAAATGGCTACTATTTAAGGAATGTGTTTAGTGACGGTATCAGATTCCTAATTGATGGAGAAATGTCTGGTGGTAAGAAAAGTATCTTCTAGGAGGTTGTCAAGTGTTTTCGCTTGACGATTCCATTCTTGGGTGGTTGGTTTGGCATTTGCTCCTGTAACTCGAATCCTAGCCCGTTATATCCCATTTTAAATTTACACCATTGTTAACCTTACGCCTTTTTTACTCTCTGATCGAGGTTCTCTGCATTGAAAAATCTTTGTAAACTAAATCACACGTGTATATGTTGACATTTAAGAGATATACAGTCAAGAAAATCAAGGGCAATTGTGATATATATGCGGATTAGACACCAAAAAAAAAACACTCAACAAATGGCTACAATTTAAGGAATGTGTTTAGTGACTGCATCAGATTCCTAATTGATGGAGAAAGGTCTGGTGGCAAGAAAAGCTGCTTCTAGGAGGGGTCTGGTGGCATGAAAAGCTGCTTCTATGAGGTTGTCAAGTGTTTTCGCTCGACGATTCCATTCTTTGGTGGTTGGTTTGGCATTTGTTCCGGTAACTCGAATCCTAGCCCATTATATCCCATTTTAAATTTACACCATTGTTAACCTTACGCCTTTTTTACTCTCTGATCGAGGTTCTCTGCATTGAAAAATCTTTGTAAACTAAATCACACGTGTATATGTTGACATTTAAGAGATATACAGTCAAGAAAATCAAGGGCACTGTTGATATATATGCGGATTAGACACCAAAAAAAACACTCAACAAATGGCTACAATTTAAGGAATGTGTTTAGTGACGGCATCAGATTCCTAATTGATGGAGAAATGTCTGGTGGTAAGAAAAGTTGCTTCTAGGATGTTGTCAAGTGTTTTCGCTTGACGATTCCATTCTTGGGTGGTTGGTTTGGCATTTGCTCCTGTAACTCGAATCCTAGCCCGGTATATCCCCTTTTAATCTTACACCATGGTGAACCTTACGCCTTTTTTACTCTCTGATCGAGGTTCTCGGCATTAAAAAATCTTCGTAAACTAAATCACACGTGTATATGTTGACATTTAAGAGATATACAGTCAAGAAAATCAAGGGCACTGTTGATATATATGCGGATTAGACACCAAAAAAAACACTCAACAAATGGCTACAATTTAAGGAATGTGTTTAGTGACGGCATCAGATTCCTAATTGATGGAGAAATGTCTGGTGGTAAGAAAAGTATCTTCTAGGAGGTTGTCAAGTGTTTTCGCTTGACGATTCCATTCTTGGGTGGTTGGTTTGGCATTTGCTCCTGTAACTCGAATCCTAGCCCGGTATATCCCATTTTAATCTTACACCATGGTGAACCTTACGCCTTTTTTACTCTCTGATTGAGGTTCTCGGCATTAAAAAATCTTCGTAAACTGAATCACACGTGTATATGTTGACATTTAAGAGATATACAGTCAATAAAATCAAGGGAAATGGTGATATATATGCGGATTAGACACCAAAAAAAACACTCAACAAATGGCTACAATTTAAGGAATGTGTTTAGTGACGGCATCAGATTCCTAATTGATGGATAAATGTCTGGTGGTAAGAAAAGCCCCTTGTTCCTGTAACTCGAATCCTAGCCCGGTATATCCCATTTTAATCTTACACCATTGTGAACCTTACGCCTTTTTTACTCTCTGATCGAGGTTCTCGGCATTGAAAAATCTTCGTAAACTAAATCACACGTGTATATGTTGACATTTAAAAGATATACAGTCAACAAAATCAAGGGCAATTGTGATATATATGCGAATTAGACACCAAAAAAAACACTCAACAAATGGCTACAATTTAAGGAATGTGTTTAGTGACGGCATCAGATTCCTAATTGATGGAGAAAGGTCTGGTGGCAAGAAAAGTTGCTTCTAGGAGGTTGTCAAGTGTTTTCGCTCGACGATTCCATTCTTGGGTGGTTGGTTTGGCCCTTGTTCCTGTAACTCGAATCCTAGCCCGGTATATCCCATTTTAATTTTACACCATGGTGAACCTTACGCCTTTTTTACTCTCTGATCGAGGTTCTCGGCATTGAAAAATCTTCGTAAACTAAATCACACGTGTATATGTTGACATTTAAGAGATATACAGTCAAGAAATTCAAGGGAACTGTTGATATATATGCGGATTAGACACCAAAAAAAACACTCAACAAATGGCTACAATTTAAGGAATGTGTTTAGTGACGGCATCAGATTCCTAATTGATGGAGAAATGTCTGGTGGTAAGAAAAGTTGCTTCTAGGAGGCTCTCAAGTGTTTTCGCTTGACGATTCCATTCTTGGGTGGTTGGTTTGGCATTTGCTCCTGTAACTCGAATCCTAGCCCGGTATATCCCATTTTAATCTTACACCATGGTGAACCTTACGCCTTTTTTACTCTCTGATCGAGGTTCTCGGCATTAAAAAATCTTCGTAAACTGAATCACACGTGTATATGTTGACATTTAAGAGATATACAGTCAAGAAAATCAAGGGCAATTGTGATATATATGCGGATTAGACACCAAAAAAAAAACACTCAACAAATGGCTACAATTTAAGGAATGTGTTTAGTGACTGCATCAGATTCCTAATTGATGGAGAAAGGTCTGGTGGCAAGAAAAGCTGCTTCTAGGAGGGGTCTGGTGGCATGAAAAGCTGCTTCTATGAGGTTGTCAAGTGTTTTCGCTCGACGATTCCATTCTTTGGTGGTTGGTTTGGCATTTGTTCCGGTAACTCGAATCCTAGCCCGTTATATCCCATTTTAAATTTACACCATTGTTAACCTTACGCCTTTTTTACTCTCTGATCGAGGTTCTCTGCATTGAAAAATCTTTGTAAACTAAATCACACGTGTATATGTTGACATTTAAGAGATATACAGTCAAGAAAATCAAGGGCACTGTTGATATATATGCGGATTAGACACCAAAAAAAACACTCAACAAATGGCTACAATTTAAGGAATGTGTTTAGTGACGGCATCAGATTCCTAATTGATGGAGAAATGTCTGGTGGTAAGAAAAGTTGCTTCTAGGAGGTTGTCAAGTGTTTTCGCTTGACGATTCCATTCTTGGGTGGTTGGTTTGGCATTTGCTCCTGTAACTCGAATCCTAGCCCGGTATATCCCCTTTTAATCTTACACCATGGTGAACCTTACGCCTTTTTTACTCTCTGATCGAGGTTCTCGGCATTAAAAAATCTTCGTAAACTGAATCACACGTGTATATGTTGACATTTAAGAGATATACAGTCAAGAAAATCAAGGGCAATGGTGATATATATGCGGATTAGACACCAAAAAAAACACTCAACAAATGGCTACTATTTAAGGAATGTGTTTAGTGACGGTATCAGATTCCTAATTGAAGGAGAAATGTCTGGTGGTAAGAAAAGCCCCTTGTTCCTGTAACTCGAATCCTAGCCCGGTATATCCCATTTTAATCTTACACCATTGTGAACCTTACGCCTTTTTTACTCTCTGATCGAGGTTCTCGGCATTGAAAAATCTTCGTAAACTAAATCACACGTGTATATGTTGACATTTAAGAGATATACAGTCAAGAAAATGAAGGGCAATTGTGATATATATGCGGATTAGACACCAAAAAAAAAAACACTCAACAAATGGCTACAATTTAAGGAATGTGTTTAGTGACTGCATCAGATTCCTAATTGATGGAGAAAGGTCTGGTGGCAAGAAAAGCTGCTTCTAGGAGGTGTCTGGTGGTATGAAAAGCTGCTTCTATGAGGTTGTCAAGTGTTTTCGCTCGACGATTCCATTCTTTGGTGGTTGGTTTGGCATTTGTTCCGGTAACTCGAATCCTAGCCCGGTATATCCCATTTTAAATTTACACCATTGTTAACTTTACGCCTTTTTTACTCTCTGATCGAGGTTCTCTGCATTGAAAAATATTTGTAAACTAAATCACACGTGTATATGTTGACATTTAAGAGATATACAGTCAAGAAAATTTTGGGCACTGTTGATATATATGCGGATTAGACACCAAAAAAAACACTCAACAAATGGCTACAATTTAAGGAATGTGTTTAGTGATAGCATCAGATTCCTAATTGATGGAGAAATGTCTGGTGGTAAGAAAAGCTGCTTCTAGGAGGTTCTCAAGTGTTTTCGCTTGACGATTCCACTCTTGGGTGGTTGGTTTGGCATTTGTTCCTGTAACTCGAATCCTAGCCCGGTATATCCCATTTTAATCTTACACCATTGTGAACCTTACGCCTTTTTTACTCTCTGATCGAGGTTCTCGGCATTGAAAAATCTTCGTAAACTAAATCACACGTGTATATGTTGACATTTAAGAGATATACAGTCAAGAAAATCAAGGGCAATGGTGATATTTATGCGCATTAGACACCAAAAAAAAAACTAAACAAATCGCTACCATTCAAGGAATGTGTTTAGTGACGGCATCAGATTCCTAATTGAGGTAGTAAGGTCTGGTGGCAAGAAAAGCTGATTCTAGGAGGTTGTCAAGTGTTTTCGCTCGACGATTCCATTCTTGGGTGGTTGGTTTGGCCCTTGTTCCTGTAACTCGAATCCTAGCCCGTTATATCCCATTTTAATTTTACACCATTGTGAACCTTACGCCTTTTTTACTCTCTGATCGAGGTTCTCGGCATTGATAAATCTTCATAAACTAAATCACACGTGTATATGTTGACATTTAAGAGATATACAGTCAAGAAAATCAAGGGCGATGGTGATATATATGCGGATTAGACACCAAAAAAAAACTCAACAAATCACTACAATTTAAGGAATGTGTTTAGTGACGGCATCAGATTCCTAATTGAGGTAGTAAGGTCTGGTGGCAAGAAAAGCTGCTTATAGGAGGTTGTCAAGTGTTTTCGCTCAACGATTCCATTCTCGGGTGGTTGGTTTGGCCCTTGTTCCTGTAACTCGAATCCTAGCCCGGTATATCCCAATTTAATTTTACACCATTGTGAACCTTACGCCTTTTTTACTCTCTGATCGAGGTTCTCGGCAATGAAAAATCTTCGTAAACTAAATCACACGTTTATATGTTGACATTTAAGAGATATACAGTCAAGAAAATCAAGGGCAATGGTGATATATATGCGGATTAGACACCAAAAAAAAAACACTCAACAAATGGCTACAATTTAACGAATGTGTTTAGTGACGGCATCAGATTCCTAATTGATGGAGAATGGTCTGGTGGTAAGAAAAGCTGCTTCTAAGAGGTTGTCAAGTGTTTTCGCTCGACGATTCCATTCTTGGTTGTTTGGTTTGGCCCTTGTTCCTGTAACTCGAATCCTAGCCCGGTATATCCCATTTTAATTTTACACCATTGTGAACCTTTCGCCTTTTTTACTCCCTGATCGAGGTTCTCGGCATTGAAAAATCTTCGTAAACTAAATCACACGTGTATATGTTGACATTTAAGAGATATACAGTCAAGAAAATCAAGGGCACTGTTGATATATATGCGGATTAGACACCAAAAAAACACTCAACAAATGGCTACAATTTAAGGAATGTGTTTAGTGACGGCATCAGATTCCTAATTGATGGAGAAATGTCTGGTGGTAAGAAAAGCTGCTTCTAGGAGGTTGTCAAGTGTTTTCGCTTGACGATTCAATTCTTGGGTGGTTGGTTTGGCATTTGTTCATGTAACTCGAACCCTAGCCCGGTATATCCCATTTTAATCTTACACCATTGTGAACCTTACGACTTTTTTACTCTCTGATCGAGGTTCTCGGCATTGAAAAATCTTCGTAAACTAAATCACACGTGTATATGTTGACATTTAAGAGATATACAGTCAAGAAAATCAAGGGCAGTGGTGATATATATGCGGATTAGACACCAAAAAAAAACACTCAACAAATCGCTAGATTTTAAGGAATGTGTTTAGTGACGGCATCAGATTCCTAATTGAGGTAGTAAGGTCTGGTGGCAAGAAAAGCTGATTCTAGGAGGTTGTCAAGTGTTTTCGCTCGACGATTCCATTCTTGGGTGGTTGGTTTGGTCCTTGTTCCTGTAACTCGAATCCTAGCCCGGTATATCCCATTTTAATTTTACACCATTGTGAACCTTACGCCTTTTTTACTCTCTGATCGAGGTTCTCGGCATTGAAAAATCTTCGTAAACTAAATCACACGTGTATATGTTGAGATTTAAGAGATATACAGTCAAGAAAATCAAGGGCGATGGTGATATATATGCGGATTAGACACCAAAAAAAAACACTCAACAAATGGCTACAATTTAGGGAATGTGTTTAGTGACGCCATCAGATTTCTAATTGATGGAGAAATGTCTGGTGGTAAGAAAAGCAACTTCTAGGAGGTTGTCAAGTGTTTTCGCTTGACAATTCCACTCTTGGGTGGTTGGTTTGGCATTTGTTCCTGTAACTCGAATCCTAGCCCGGTATATCCCATTTTAATCTTACACCATTGTGAACCTTACGCCTTTTTTACTCTCTGATCGAGGTTCTCGGCATTGAAAAATCTTCGTAAACTAAATCACACGTGTATATGTTGACATTTAAGAGATATACAGTCAAGAAAATCAAGGGCAATGGTGATATTTATGCGCATTAGACACCAAAAAAAAAACTAAACAAATCGCTACCATTCAAGGAATGTGTTTAGTGACGGCATCAGATTCCTAATTGAGGTAGTAAGGTCTGGTGGCAAGAAAAGCTGATTCTAGGAGGTTGTCAAGTGTTTTCGCTCGACGATTCCATTCTTGGGTGGTTGGTTTGGCCCTTGTTCCTGTAACTCGAATCCTAGCCCGGTATATCCCATTTTAATTTTACAACATTGTGAACCTTACGCCTTTTTTACTCTCTGATCGAGGTTCTCGGCATTGATAAATCTTCATAAACTAAATCACACGTGTATATGTTGACATTTAAGAGATATACAGTCAAGAAAATCAAGGGCGATGGTGATATATATGCGGATTAGACACCAAAAAAAAACTCAACAAATCACTACAATTTAAGGAATGTGTTTAGTGACGGCATCAGATTCCTAATTGAGGTAGTAAGGTCTGGTGGCAAGAAAAGCTGCTTATAGGAGGTTGTCAAGTGTTTTCGCTCAACGATTCCATTCTCGGGTGGTTGGTTTGGCCCTTGTTCCTGTAACTCGAATCCTAGCCCGGTATATTCCAATTTAATTTTACACCATTGTGAACCTTACGCCTTTTTTACTCTCTGATCGAGGTTCTCGGCAATGAAAAATCTTCGTAAACTAAATCACACGTTTATATGTTGACATTTAAGAGATATACAGTCAAGAAAATCAAGGGCAATGGTGATATATATGCGGATTAGACACCAAAAAAAAACACTCAACAAATGGCTACAATTTAACGAATGTGTTTAGTGACGGCATCAGATTCCTAATTGATGGAGAATGGTCTGGTGGTAAGAAAAGCTGCTTCTAAGAGGTTGTCAAGTGTTTTCGCTCGACGATTCCATTCTTGGGTGTTTGGTTTGGCCCTTGTTCCTGTAACTCGAATCCTAGCCCGGTATATCCCATTTTAATTTTACACCATTGTGAACCTTTCGCCTTTTTTACTCCCTGATCGAGGTTCTCGGCATTGAAAAATCTTCGTAAACTAAATCACACGTGTATATGTTGACATTTAAGAGATATACAGTCAAGAAAATCAAGGGCACTGTTGATATATATGCGGATTAGACACCAAAAAAACACTCAACAAATGGCTACAATTTAAGGAATGTGTTTAGTGACGGCATCAGATTCCTAATTGATGGAGAAATGTCTGGTGGTAAGAAAAGCTGCTTCTAGGAGGTTGTCAAGTGTTTTCGCTTGACGATTCAATTCTTGGGTGGTTGGTTTGGCATTTGTTCATGTAACTCGAACCCTAGCCCGGTATATCCCATTTTAATCTTACACCATTGTGAACCTTACGACTTTTTTACTCTCTGATCGAGGTTCTCGGCATTGAAAAATCTTCGTAAACTAAATCACACGTGTATATGTTGACATTTAAGAGATATACAGTCAAGAAAATCAAGGGCAGTGGTGATATATATGCGGATTAGACACCAAAAAAAAAACACTCAACAAATCGCTAGAATTTAAGGAATGTGTTTAGTGACGGCATCAGATTCCTAATTGAGGTAGTAAGGTCTGGTGGCAAGAAAAGCTGATTCTAGGAGGTTGTCAAGTGTTTTCGCTCGACGATTCCATTCTTGGGTGGTTGGTTTGGTCCTTGTTCCTGTAACTCGAATCCTAGCCCGGTATATCCCATTTTAATTTTACACCATTGTGAACCTTACGCCTTTTTTACTCTCTGATCGAGGTTCTCGGCATTGAAAAATCTTCGTAAACTAAATCACACGTGTATATGTTGAGATTTAAGAGATATACAGTCAAGAAAATCAAGGGCGATGGTGATATATATGCGGATTAGACACCAAAAAAAAACACTCAACAAATGGCTACAATTTAGGGAATGTGTTTAGTGACGCCATCAGATTTCTAATTGATGGAGAAATGTCTGGTGGTAAGAAAAGCAACTTCTAGGAGGTTGTCAAGTGTTTTCGCTTGACAATTCCACTCTTGGGTGGTTGGTTTGGCATTTGTTCCTGTAACTCGAATCCTAGCCCGGTATATCCCATTTTAATCTTACACCATTGTGAACCTTACGCCTTTTTTACTCTCTGATCGAGGTTATCGGCATTGAAAAATCTTCGTAAACTAAATCACACGTGTATATGTTGACATTTAAGAGATATACAGTGAAGAAAATCAAGGGCAATGGTGATATATATGCGGATTAGACACAAAAAAAAACTCAACAAATAGCTACAATTTAAGGAATGTGTTTAGTGACGGCATCAGATTCCTAATTGAGGTAGTAAGGTCTGCTGGCAAGAAAAGCTGATTCTAGGAGGTTGTCAAGTGTTTTCGCACGACGATTCCATTCTTGGGTGGTTGGTTTGGCCCTTGTTCCTGTAACTCGAATCCTAGCCCGGTATATCCCATTTTAATTTTACAACATTGTGAACCTTACGCCTTTTTTACTCTCTGATCGAGGTTCTCGGCATTGAAAAATCTTCGTAAACTAAATAACACGTGTATATGTTGACATTTAAGAGATATACAGTCAAGAAAATCAAGGGCGATGGTGATATATATGCGGATTAGACACCAAAAAAAAACTCAACAAATCACTACAATTTAAGGAATGTGTTTAGTGACGACATCGGATTCCTAATTGAGGTAGTAAGGTCTGGTGGCCAGAAAAGCTGCTTATAGGAGGTTGTCAAGTGTTTTCGCTCAACGATTCCATTCTAGGGTGGTTGGTTTGGCCCTTGTTCCTGTAACTCGAATCCTAGCCCGGTGTATCCCAATTTAATTTTACACCATTGTGAACCTTACGCCTTTTTTACTCTCTGATCGAGGTTCCCGGCAATGAAAAATATTCGTAAACTAAATCACACGTTTATATGTTGACATTTAAGAGATATACAGTCAAGAAAATCAAGGGCAATGGGGATATATATGCGGATTAGACACCAAAAAAAACACTCAACAAATGGCTACAATTTAAGGAATGTATTTAGTGACGGCATCAGATTCCTAATTGATGGAGAAATGTCTGGTGGTAAGAAAAAGCTGCTTCTAGGAGGTTGTCAAGTGTTTTCGCTCGACGATTCCATTCTTGGGTGTTTGGTTTGGCCCTTGTTCCTGTAACTCGAATCCTATCCCGGTATATCCCATTTTAATTTTACACCATTGTGAACCTTTCGCCTTTTTTACTCTCTGATCGAGGTTCTCGGCATTGAAAAATCTTCGTAAACTAAATCACACGTGTATATGTTGACATTTAAGAGATATACAGTCAAGAAAATCAAGGGCACTGTTGACATATATGCGGATTAGACACCAAAAAAAACACTCAATAAATGGCTACAATTTAAGGAATGTGTTTAGTGACGGCATCAGATTCCTAATTGATGGAGAAATGTCTGGTGGAAAGAAAAGCTGCTTCTAGGAGGTTGTCAAGTGTTTTCGCTTGACGATTCCATTCTTGGGTGATTGGTTTGGCATTTGTTCCTGTAACTCGAATCCTAGCCCGGTATATCCCATTTTAATCTTACACCACTGTGAACCTTACGCCTTTTTTACTCTCTGATCGAGGTTCTCGGCATTGAAAAATCTTCGTAAACTAAATCACACGTGTATATGTTGACATTTAAGAGATATACAGTCATGAAAATCAAGGGCAATGGTGATATATATGCGGATTAGACACCAAAAAAAAAACTCAACAAATCGCTACAATTTAAGGAATGTGTTTAGTGACGGCATCAGATTCCTAATTGAGGTAGTAAGGTCTGGTGGCAAGAAAAGCTGCTTATAGGAGGTTGTCAAGTGTTTTCGCTCAACGATTCCATTCTAGGGTGGTTGGTTTGGCCCTTGTTCCTGTAACTCGAATCCTCGCCCGGTATATCCCAATTTAATTTTACACCATTGTGAACCTTACGCCTTTTTTACTCTCTGATCGAGGTTCCCGGCAATGAAAAATCTTCGTAAACTAAATCACACGTTTATATGTTGACATTTAAGAGATATACAGTCAAGAAAATCATGGGCAATGGTGATATATATGCGGATTAGACACAAAAAAAAAACACTCAACAAATGGCTACAATTTAAGGAATGTATTTAGTGACGGCATCAGATTCCTAATTGAAGGAGAAAGGTCTGGTGGCAAGAAAAGCTGCTTCTAGGAGGTTGTCAAGTGTTTTCGCTCGACGATTCCATTCTTGGGTGTTTGGTTTGGCCCATGTTCCTGTAACTCGAATCCTAGCCCGGTATATCCCATTTTAATTTTACACCATTGTGAAGCTTACGCCTTTTTTACTCTCTGATCGAGGTTCTCGGCATTGAAAAAACTCTTCGTAAACTAAATCACACGTGTATATGTTGACATTTAAGAGATATACAGTCAAGAAAATCAAGGGCAATGGTGAGATATATGCGGATTAGACACCAAAAAAAAAAACACTCAACAAATCGCTACAATTTAAGGAATGTGTTTAGTGACGGCATCAGATTCCTAATTGATGGAGAAAGGTCTGGTGGCAAGAAAAGCTCCTTCTAGGAGGTTGTCAAGTGTTTTCGCTCGACGATTCCATTCTTGGGTGTTTGGTTTGGCCCTTGTTCCTGTAACTAGAATCCTAGCCCGGTATATCCCATTTTAATTTTACACCATTGTGAACCTTACGCCTTTTTTACTCTCTGATCGAGGTTCTCGGCATTGAAAAATCTTCATAAACTAAATCACACGTGTATATGTTGACATTTAAGAGATATACAGTTAAGAAAATCAAGGGCAATGGTGATATATATGCGGATTTGACAACAAAAAAATAAACTCAACAAATCGCTACAATTTAAGGAATATGTTTAGTGACGGCATCAGATTCATAATTGATGGAGAAAGGTCTGGTGGCAAGAAAAGCTGCTTCCTGGAGGTTGTCAAGTGTTTTCGCTCGACGATTCCATTCTTAGGTGTTTGGTTTGGCCCTTGTTTCTGTAACTCGAATCCTAGCCCGGTATATCCCATTTTAATTTTACACCATTGTGAAACCTACGCCTTTTTTACTCTCTGATCGAGGTTCTCGGCATTGAAAAATCTTCGTAAACTAAATCACACGTGTATATCTTGACATTTAAGAGATATACAGTCAAGAAAATCAAGGGCAATGGTGATATATATGCGGATTAGACAACAAAAAAATAAACTTAACAAATCGCTACAATTTAAGGAATGTGTTTAGTGACGGCATCAGATTCCTAATTGATGGAGAAAGGTCTGGTGGTAAGAAAAGCTGCTTCTAGGAGGTTGTCAAGTGTTTTCGCTCAACGATTCCATTCTTGGGTGGTTGGTTTGGCCCTTGTTCCTGTAACTCAAATCCTAGCCCGGTATATCCCAATTAAGATTTACACCATTGTGAACCTTACGCCTTTTTTACTCTCTGATCGAGGTTCTCGGCATTGAAAAATCTTCATAAACTAAATCACACGTGTATATGTTGACATTTAAGAGATATACAGTCAAGAAAATCAAGGGCAATGATGATATATATGCGGATTAGACACAAAAAAAAAAACACTCAACAAATCGCTACAATTTAAGGAATGTATGTAGTGACGGCATCAGATTCCTAATTGATGGAGAAAGGTCTGGTGGCAAGAAAAGTTGTTTCTTGGAGGTTGTCAAGTGTTTTCGCTTGACGATTCCATTCTTGGGTGTTTGGTTTGGCCCTTGTTTCTGTAACTCGAATCCTAGCCCGGTATATCCCATTTTAATTTTACACCATTGTGAACCTTCCTTACGCCTTTTTTACTCTCTGATCGAGGTTCTCGGCAATGAAAAATCTTCGTAAACTAAATCACACGTGTATATGTTGACATTTAAGAGATATACAGTCAAGAAAATCAAGGGCAATGGTGATATATATGCGGATTAGACAACAAAAAATAAACTCAACAAATCGCTACAATTTAAGGAATGTGTTTAGTGACGGCATCAGATTCCTAATTGATGGAGAAAGGTCTGGTGGTAAGAAAAGCTACTTCTAGGAGGTTTTCAAGTGTTTTCGCTCGAAGATTCCATTCTTGGGTGGTTGGTTTGGCCCTTGTTCCTGTAACTCGAATCCTAGCCTGGTATATCCCATTTAAAATTTACACCATTGTGAACCTTACGCCTTTTTTACTCTCTGATCGAGGTTCTCGGCATTGAAAAATCTTCGTAAACTAAATCACACGTGTATATGTTGACATTTAAGAGATATACAGTCAAGAAAATCAAGGGCAATGGTGATATATATGCGGATTAGACACAAAAAAAACACTCAATAAATCGCTACAATTTAAGGAATGTGTTTAGTGACGGCATCAGATTCCTAATTGAGGTAGTAAGGTCTGGTGGCAAGAAAAGCTGCTTCTAGGAGGTTGTCAAGTGTTTTCGCTCGACGATTCCATTCTAGGATGGATGGTTTGGCCCTTGTTCCTGTAACTCTAATCCTAGCCCGGTATATCCCAATTTAATTTTACACCATTGTGAACCTTACGCCTTTTTTACTCTCTGATCGAGGTTCTCGGCAATGAAAAATCTTCGTAAACTAAATCACACGTTTATATGTTGACATTTAAGAGATATACAGTCAAGAAAATCAAGGGCAATGGTGATATATATGCGGATTAGACACCAAAAAAACACTCAACAAATGGCTACAATTTAAGGAATGTGTTTAGTGACGGCATCAGATTCCCAATTAATGGAGAAAGGTCTGGTGGCAAGAAAAGCTGCTTCTAGGAGGTTGTCAAGTGTTTTCGCTCGACGATTCCATTCTTGGGTGGTGGGTTTGGCCCTTGTTCCTGTAACTCGAATCCTAGCCCGGTATATCCCAATTTAATTTTACACCATTGTGAACCTTACGCCTTTTTTACTCTCTGATCGAGGTTCTCGGCATTGAAAAATCTTCGTAAACTAAATCACACGTGTATATGTTGACATTTAAGAGATATACAGTCAAGAAAATCAAGGGCAATGGTGATATATATGCGGATTAGACACCAAAAAAACACTCAACAAATGGCTACAATTTAAGGAATGTGTTTAGTGACGGCATCAGATTCCCAATTAATGGAGAAAGGTCTGGTGGCAAGAAAAGCTGCTTCTAGGAGGTTGTCAAGTGTTTTCGCTCGACGATTCCATTCTTGGGTGGTGGGTTTGGCCCTTGTTCTTGTAACTCGAATCCTAGCCCGGTATATCCCAATTAAAATTTACACCATTGTGAACCTTACGCCTTTTTTACTCTCTGATCGAGGTTCTCGGCATTGAAAAATCTTCGTAAACTAAATCACACGTGTATATGTTGACATTTAAGAGATATACAGTCAAGAAAATCAAGGGCAATGGTGATATATATGCGGATTAGACACAAAAAAAACACTCAACAAATCGCTACAATTTAAGGAATGTGTTTAGTGACGGCATCAGATTCCTAATTGAGGTAGTAAGGTCTGGTGGCAAGAAAAGCTGCTTCTAGGAGGTTGTCAAGTGTTTTCGCTCGACGATTCCATTCTAGGATGGTTGGTTTGGCCCTTGTTCCTGTAACTCGAATCCTAGCCCGGTATATCCCAATTTAATTTTACACCATTGTGAACCTTACGCCTTTTTTACTCTCTGATCGAGGTTCTCGGCAATGAAAAATCTTCGTAATCTAAATCACACGTTTATATGTTGACATTTAAGAGATATACCGTCAAGAAAATCAAGGGCAATGGTGATATATATGCGGATTAGACACCAAAAAAAACACTCAACAAATGGCTACAATATAAGGAATGTGTTTAGTGACGGCATCAGATTCCTAATTAATGGAGAAAGGTCTGGTGGCAAGAAAAGCTGCTTCTAGGAGGTTGTCAAGTGTTTTCGCTCGACGATTCCATTCTTGGGTGGTGGGTTTGGCCCTTGTTCCTGTAACTCGAATCCTAGCCCGGTATATCCCAATTAAAATTTACACCATTGTGAACCTTACGCCTTTTTTACTCTCTGATCGAGGTTCTCGGCATTGAAAAATCTTCGTAAACTAAATCACACGTGTATATGTTGACATTTAAGAGATATACAGACAAGAAAATCAAGGGCAATGGTGATATATATGCGGATTAGACACAAAAAAAAAAACACTCAACAAATCGCTACAATTTAAGGAATGTGTTTAGTGACGGCATCAGATTCCTAATTGAGGTAGTAAGGTCTGGTGGCAAGAAAAGCTGCTTCTAGGAGGTTGTCAAGTGTTTTCGCTCGACGATTCCATTCTAGGGTGGTTGGTTTGGCCCTTGTTCCTGTAACTCGAATCCTAGCCCGGTATATCCCATTTTAATTTTACACCATTGTGAAACTTACGCCATTTTTACTCTCTGATCGAGGTTCTCGGCATTGAAAAATCTTCGTAAACTAAATCACACGTGTATATGTTGACATTTAAGAGATATACAGACAAGAAAATCAAGGGCAATGGTGATATATATGCGGATTAGACACAAAAAAAAACACTCAACAAATCGCTACAATTTAAGGAATGTGTTTAGTGACGGCATCAGATTCCTAATTGAGGTAGTAAGTTCTGGTGGCAAGAAAAGCTGCTTCTAGGAGGTTGTCAAGAGTTTTCGTTCGACGATTCCATTCTAGGGTGTTTGGTTTGGCCCTTGTTCCTGTAACTCGAATCCTAGCCCGGTATATCCCATTTTAATTTTACTCCATTGTGAACCTTACGCCTTTTTTACTCTCTGATCGAGGTTCTCGGCATTGAAAAATATTCGTAAATTAAATCACACTTGTATATGTTGACATTTAAGAGATATACAGTCAAGAAAATCAAGGGCAATGGTGATATATATGCGGATTAGACACAAAAAAAAACACTCAACAAATGGCTACAATTTAAGGAATGTGTTTAGTGACGGCCTCAGATTCCTAATCGATGGAGAAAGGTCTGGTGGCAAGAAAAGCTGCTTCTAGGAGGTTGTCAAGTGTTTTCGCTCGACGATTCCATTTTTGGGTGTTTGGTTTGGCCCTTGTTCCTGTAACTCGAATCCTAGCCCGGTATATCCCAATTTAATTTTACACCATTGTGAACCTTACGCCTTTTTTACTCTCTGATCGAGGTTCTCGGCATTGAAAAATCTTCGTAAACTAAATCACACGTGTATATGTTGACATTTAAGAGATATACAGTCAAGAAAATCAAGGGCAATGGTGATATATATGCGGATTAGACACCAAAAAAAAACACTCAACACATCGCTACAATTTAAGGAATGTGTTTAGTGATGGCATCAGATTCCTAATTGATGGAGAAAGGTCTGGTGGCAAGAAAAACTGCTTCTAGGAGGTTGTCAAGTGTTTTCGCTCGACGATTCCATTCTTGAGTGTTTGGTTTGGCCCTTGTTCCTGTAACTCGAATCCTAGCCCGGTATATCCCAATTAAGATTTACACCATTGTGAAACTTACGCCTTTTTTACTCTCTGGTCGAGGTTCCCGGCATTGAAAAATCTTCGTAAACTAAATCACACGTGTATATGTTGACATTTAAGAGATATACAGTCAAGAAAATCAAGGGCAATGGTGATATATATGCGGATTAGACACCAAAAAAAAAACACTCAACACATCGCTACAATTTAAGGAATGTGTTTAGTGACGGCATCAGATTTCTAATTGATGGAGAAAGGTCTGGTGGCAAGAAAAGCTGCTTCTTGTTAAGTGTTTTCGCTCGACGATTCCATTCTTGAGTGTTTGGTTTGGCCCTTGTTCCTGTAACTCGAATCCTAGCCCGGTATATCCCAATTAAGATTTACACCATTGTGAACCTTACGCCTTTTTTACTCTCTGGTCGAGGTTCTCGGCATTGAAAAATCTTCGTAAACTAAATCACACGTGTATATCTTGACATTTAAGAGATATACAGTCAAGAAAATCAAGGGCAATGGACATATATATGCGGATTAGACACCAAAAAAAACACTCAACAAATGGCTACAATTTAAGGAATGTGTTTAGTGACGGCATTAGATTCCTAATTGATGGAGAAAGGTCTGGTGGTAAGAAAAGCTGCTTCTAGAAGGTTGTCAAGTGTTTTCGCTCGACGATTCCATTCTTGGGTGGTTGCTTTGGCCCTTGTTCCTGTAACTCGAATCCTAGCCCGGTATATCCCAATTAAAATTTACACCATTGTGAACGTTACATCTTTTTTACTCTCTGATCGAGGTTCTCGGCATTGAAAAATCTTCGTATACTAAATCACACGTGTATATGTTGACATTTAAGAGATATACAGTCAAGAAAATCAAGGGCAATGGTGATATATATGCGGATTAGACACCAAAAAAAAACACTCAACACATCGCTACAATTTAAGGAATGTGTTTAGTGATGGCATCAGATTCCTAATTGATGGAGAAAGGTTTGGTGGCAAGAAAAGCTGCTTCTAGGAGGTTGTCAAGTGTTTTCGCTCGACGATTCCATTCTTGAGTGTTTGGTTTGGCCCTTGTTCCTGTAACTCGAATCCTAGCCCGGTATATCCCAATTAAGATTTACACCATTGTGAAACTTACGCCTTTTTTACTCTCTGATCGAGGTTCTCGGCATTGAAAAATCCCCGAACACTAAATCACACGTGTATATGTTGACATTTAAGAGATATACAGTCAAGAAAATCAAGGGAATGGTGATATATATGCGGATTAGACACCAAAAAAAAAACAATCAACAAATCGCTACAATTTAAGGAATGTGTTTAGTGACGGCATCAGATTGCTAATTGATGGAGAAAGGCTGGTGGTAAGAAAAGCTGCTTCTAGGAGGTTGTCAAGTGTTTTCGCTCGACGATTCCTTTCTTGGGTGGTTGGTTTGGCCCTTGTTCCAGTAACTCGAATCCTAGCACGGTATATCCCAATTTAATTTTACACCATTGTGAACCTTACGCCTTTTTTACTCTCTGATCGAGGTTCTCGGCATTGAAAAATCTTCGTAAACTAAATCACACGTGTATATGTTGACATTTAAGAGATATACAGTCAAGAAAATCAAGGGCAATGGTGATATATATGCGGATTAGACACCAAAAAAAAACACTCAACACATCGCTACAATTTAAGGAATGTGTTTAGTGATGGCATCAGATTCCTAATTGATGGAGAAAGGTCTGGTGGCAAGAAAAGCTGCTTCTAGGAGGTTGTCAAGTGTTTTCGCTTGACGATTCCATTCTTGAGTGTTTGGTTTGGCCCTTGTTCCTGTAACTCGAATCCTAGCCCGGTATATCCCAATTAAGATTTACACCATTGTGAAACTTACGCCTTTTTTACTCTCTGGTCGAGGTTCTCGGCATTGAAAAATCTTCGTAAACTAAATCACACGTGTATATGTTGACATTTAAGAGATATACAGTCAAGAAAATCAAGGGCAATGGTGATATATATGCGGATTAGACACCAAAAAAAAAACACTCAACACATCGCTACAATTTAAGGAATGTGTTTAGTGACGGCATCAGATTTCTAATTGATGGAGAAAGGTCTGGTGGCAAGAAAAGCTGCTTCTTGTTAAGTGTTTTCGCTCGACGATTCCATTCTTGAGTGTTTGGTTTGGCCCTTGTTCCTGTAACTCGAATCCTAGCCCGGTATATCCCAATTAAGATTTACACCATTGTGAACCTTACGCCTTTTTTACTCTCTGGTCGAGGTTCTCGGCATTGAAAAATCTTCGTAAACTAAATCACACGTGTATATCTTGACATTTAAGAGATATACAGTCAAGAAAATCAAGGGCAATGGACATATATATGCGGATTAGACACCAAAAAAAACACTCAACAAATGGCTACAATTTAAGGAATGTGTTTAGTGACGGCATCAGATTCCTAATTGATGGAGAAAGGTCTGGTGGTAAGAAAAGCTGCTTCTAGAAGGTTGTCAAGTGTTTTCGCTCGACGATTCCATTCTTGGGTGGTTGCTTTGGCCCTTGTTCCTGTAACTCGAATCCTAGCCCGGTATATCCCAATTAAAATTTACACCATTGTGAACGTTACATCTTTTTTACTCTCTGATCGAGGTTCTCGGCATTGAAAAATCTTCGTATACTAAATCACACGTGTATATGTTGACATTTAAGAGATATACAGTCAAGAAAATCAAGGGCAATGGTGATATATATGGGGATTGGACACAAAAAAAAAACACTCAACAAATCGCTACAATTTAAGGAATGTGTTTAGTGACGGCATCAGATTCCTAATTGAGGTAGTAAGGTCTGGTGGCAAGAAAAGCTGCTTCTAGGAGGTTGTCAAGTGTTTTCGCTCGACGATTCCATTCTAGGGTGGTTGGTTTGGCCCTTGTTCCTGTAACTCGAATCCTAGCCCGGTATATCCCAATTTAATTTTACACCATTGTGAACCTTACGCCTTTTTTACTCTCTGATCGAGGTTCTCGGCAATGAAAAATCTTCGTAAACTAAATCACACGTTTATATGTTGACATTTAAGAGATATACTGTCAAGAAAATCAAGGGCAATGGTGATATATATGCGGATTAGACAACAAAAAAAAACACTCAACAAATGGCTACAATTTAAGGAATGTGTTTAGTGACGGCATCAGATTCCTTATTGATGGAGAAAGGTCTGTTGGCAAGAAAAGCTGCTTCTAGGAGGTTGTCAAGTGTTTTCGCTCGACGATTCCATTCTTGGGTGTTTGGTTTGGCCCATGGTCCTGTAACTCGAATCCTAGCCCGGTATATCCCATTTTAATTTTATTCCATTGTGAACCTTACGCCTTTATTACTCTCTGATCGAGGTTCTCGGCATTGAAAAATATTCGTAAACTAAATCACACTTGTATATGTTGACATTTAAGAGATATACAGTCAAGAAAATCAAGGGCAATGGTGATATATATGCGGATTAGACACCAAAAAAAAACACTCAACAAATGGCTACAATTTAAGGAATGTGTTTAGTGATGGCATCAGATTCCTAATTGATGGAGAAAGGTCTGGTGGCAAGAAAAGCTGGTTCTAGGAGGTTGTCAAGTGTTTTCGCACGACGATTCCATTCTTGGGTGTTTGGTTTGGCCCTTGTTCCTGTATCTAGAATCCTAGCCCGGTATATCCCATTTTAATTTTACACCATTGTGAACCTTACGCCTTTTTTACCTCTGATCGAGGTTCTCGGCATTGAAAAATCCCCGTACACTAAATCACACGTGTATATGTTGACATTTAAGAGATATACAGTCAAGAAAATCAAGGGCAATGGTGATATATATGCGGACTAGACACAAAAAAAAAAACACTCAACAAATCGCTACAATTTAAGGAATGTGTTTAGTGACGGCATCAGATTCCTAATTGATGGAGAAAGGTCTGGTGGTAAGAAAAGCTGCTTCTAGGAGGTTGTCAAGTGTTTTCGCTCGACGATTCCATTCTTGGGTGGTTGGTTTGGCCCTTGTTCCTGTAACTCGAATCCTAGCCCGATATATCCCAATTTAATTTTACACCATTGTGAACCTTACGCCTTTTTTACTCTCTGATCGAGGTTCTCGGCATTGAAAAATCTTCGTAAACTAAATCACACGTGTATATGTTGATATCTAAGTGATATACAGTCAAGAAAATCAAGGGCAATGGTGATATATATGCGGATTAGACACAAAAAAAAAACACTCAACAAATCGCTACAATTTAAGGAATGTGTTTAGTGACGGCATCAGATTCCTAATTGATGGAGAAAGGTCTGGTGGCAAGAAAAGCTGCTTCTAGGAGGTTTTCAAGTGTTTTCGCTTGACGATTCCTTTCTTGGGTGTTTGGTTTGGCCCTAGTTCCTGTAACTCGAAACCTAGCCCGGTATATCCCAATTTAATTTTACACCATTGTGAAGCTTACGCCTTTTTTACTCTCTGATCGAGGTTCTCGACATTGAAAAATCTTCGTTAACTAAATCACACGTGTATATGTTGACATTTAAGAGATATGCAGTCAAGAAAATCAAGGGCAATGGTGATATATATGCGGATTAGACACCAAAAAAAACACTCAACAAATCGCTACAATTTAAGGAATGTGTTTACTGACGGCATCAAATTCCTAATTGAGGTAGTAAGGTCTGGTGGCAAGAAAAGCTGCTTCTAGGAGGTTGTCAGGTGTTTTCGCTCGACGATTCCATTCTAGGGTGGTTGGTTTATCCCTTGTTCCTGTAACTCGAATCCTAGCCCGGTATATCCCAATTTAATTTTACACCATTGTGAACCTTACGCCTTTTTTACTCTCTGATCGAGGTTCTCGGCAATGAAAAATCTTCGTAAACTAAATCACACGTTTATATGTTGACATTTAAGAGATATACAGTTAAGAAAATCAAGGGCAATGGTGATATATATGCGGATTAGACACAAAAAAAAAACACTCAACAAATCGCTACAATTTAAGGAATGTGTTTAGTGACGGCATCAGATTCCTAATTGAGGTAGTAAGGTCTGGTGACAAGAAAAGCTGCTTCTAAGAGGTTGTCAAGTGTTTTCGCTCGACGATTCCTTTCTAGGGTGGTTGGTTTGGCCCTTGTTCCTGTAACTCGAATCCTAGCCCGGTATATCCCAATTTAATTTTACACCATTGTGAACCTTACGCCTTTTTTACTCTCTGATCGAGGTTCTCGGCAATGAAAAATCTTCGTAAACTAAATCACACGTTTATATGTTGACATTTAAGACAAGAAAATCAAGGGCAATGGTGATATATATGCGGATTAGACACCAAAAAAAACACTCAACAAATCGCTACAATTTAAGGAATGTGTTTAGTGACGGCATCAGATTCCTAATTGATGGAGAAAGGTCTGGTGGCAAGAAAAGCTGCTTCTTGTCAAGTGTTTTCGCTCGACGATTCCATTCTTGGGTGTTTGGTTTGGCCCTTGTTCCTGTAACTCGAATCCTAGCCCGGTATATCCCATTTTAATTTTACACCATTGTGAACCTTACGCCTTTTTTACTCTCTGATCGAGGTTCTCGGCATTGTAAAATCTTCGTAAACTAAATCACACATGTATATGTTGACATTTAAGTGATATACAGTGAAGAAAATCAAGGGCAATGGTGATATATATGCGGATTAGACACAAAAAAAAAACACTTAAAAAATCGCTACAATTTAAGGAATGTGTTTAGTGACGGCATCAGATTCCTAATTGATGGGGAAAGGTCTGGTGGCAAGAAAAGCTGCTTCTAGGAGGTTTTCAAGTGTTTTCGCTTGACGATTCCTTTCTTGGGTGTTTGGTTTGGCCCTAGTTCCTGTAACTCGAATCCTAGCTCGGTATATCCCAATTTAATTTTACACCATTGTGAAGCTTACGCCTTTTTTACTCTCTGATCGAGGTTCTCGACATTGAAAAATCTTCGTAAACTAAATCACACGTGTATATGTTGACATTTAAGAGATATGCAGTCAAGAAAATCAAGGGCAATGGTGATATATATGCGGATTAGACACCAAAAAAAACACTCAACAAATCGCTACAATTTAAGGAATGTGTTTAGTGACGGCATCAAATTCCTAATTGAGGTAGTAAGGTCTGGTGGCAAGAAAAGCTGCTTCTAGGAGGTTGTCAGGTGTTTTCGCTCGACGATTCCATTCTAGGGTGGTTGGTTTGTCCCTTGTTCCTGTAACTCGAATCCTAGCCCGGTATATCCCAATTTAATTTTACACCATTGTGAACCTTACGCCTTTTTTACTCTCTGATCGAGGTTCTCGGCAATGAAAAATCTTCGTAAACTAAATCACATGTTTATATGTTGACATTTAAGAGATATACAGTTAAGAAAATCAAGGGCAATGGTGATATATATGCGGATTAGACACACAAAAAAAAACACTCAACAAATCGCTACAATTTAAGGAATGTGTTTAGTGACGGCATCAGATTCCTAATTGAGGTAGTAAGGTCTGGTGGCAAGAAAAGCTGCTTCTAAGAGGTTGTCAAGTGTTTTCGCTCGACGATTCCATTCTAGGGTGGTTGGTTTGGCCCTTGTTCCTGTAACTCGAATCCTAGCCCGGTATATCCCAATTTAATTTTACACCATTGTGAACCTTACGCCTTTTTTACTCTCTGATCGAGGTTCTCGGCAATGAAAAATCTTCGTAAACTAAATCACACGTTTATATGTTGACATTTAAGACAAGAAAATCAAGGGCAATGGTGATATATATGTGGATTAGACACCAAAAAAAACACTCTACAAATGGCTACAATTTAAGGAATGTGTTTAGTGACGGCATCAGATTCCTAATTGACGGAGAAAGGTCTGGTGGCAAGAAAAGCTGCTTCTAGGAGGTTGTCAAGTGTTTTCGCTCGACAATTCCATTCTTGGGTGTTTGGTTTGGGCCTTATTCCTGTAACTAGAATCCTAGCCCGGTATATCCCATTTTAATTTTACACCATTGTGAACCTTACGCCTTTTTTACCTCTGATCGAGGTTCTCGGCATTGAAAAATCCCCGCACACTAAATCACACGTGTATATGTTGACATTTAAGAGATATACAGTCAAGAAAATCAAGGGCAATGGTGATATATATGCGGATTAGACACCAAAAAAAACACTCAACAAATCGCTACAATTTAAGGAATGTGTTTAGTGACGACATCAGATTCCTAATTGATGGAGAAAGGTCTGGTGGTAAGAAAAGCTGCTTCTAGGAGGTTGTTAAGTGTTTTCGCTCGACGATTCCATTCTTGGGTGGTTGTTTTGGCCCTTGTTCCTGTAACTCGAATCCTAGCCCGATATATCCCAATTTAATTTTACTTCATTGTGAACCTTACGCCTTTTTTACTCTCTGATCGAGGTTCTCGGCATTGAAAAATCTTCGTAAACTAAATCACACGTGTATATGTTGACATTTAAGAGATATACAGTCAAGAAAATCAAGGGCAATGGTGATATATATGCGGATTAGACACCAAAAAAAACACTCAACAAATCGCTACAATTTAAGGAATGTGTTTAGTGACGGCATCAGATTCCTAATTGATGGAGAAAGGTCTGGTGGCAAGAAAAGCTGCTTCTTGTCAAGTGTTTTCGCTCGACGATTCCATTCTTGGGTGTTTGGTTTGGCCCTTGTTCCTGTAACTCGAATCCTAGCCCGGTATATCCCATTTTAATTTTACACCATTGTGAACCTTACGCCTTTTTTACTCTCTGATCGAGGTTCTCGGCATTGAAAAATCTTCGTAAACTAAATCACACGTGTATATGTTGACATTTAAGTGATATACAGTCAAGAAAATCAAGGGCAATGGTGATATATATGCGGATTAGACACCAAAAAAAAACACTCAAAAAATCGCTACAATTTAAGGAATGTGTTTAGTGACGGCATCAGATTCCTAATTGATGGGGAAAGGTCTGGTGGCAAGAAAAGCTGCTTCTAGGAGGTTTTCAAGTGTTTTCGCTTGACGATTCCTTTCTTGGGTGTTTGGTTTGGCCCTAGTTCCTGTAACTCGAATCCTAGCTCGGTATATCCCAATTTAATTTTACACCATTGTGAAGCTTACGCCTTTTTTACTCTCTGATCGAGGTTCTCGACATTGAAAAATCTTCGTAAACTAAATCACACGTGTATATGTTGACATTTAAGAGATATGCAGTCAAGAAAATCAAGGGCAATGGTGATATATATGCGGAGTAGACACCAAAAAAAACACTCAACAAATCGCTACAATTTAAGGAATGTGTTTAGTGACGGCATCAAATTCCTAATTTAGGTAGTAAGGTCTGGTGGCAAGAAAAGCTGCTTCTAGGAGGTTGTCAGGTGTTTTCGCTCGAAGATTCCATTCTAGGGTGGTTGGTTTATCCATTGTGAACCTTGCGCCTTTTTTACTCTCTGATCGAGGTTCTCGGCAATGAAAAATCTTCGTAAACTAAATCACACGTTTATATGTTGACATTTAAGAGATATACAGTCAAGAAAATCAAGGGCAATGGTGATATATATGCGGATTAGACACCAAAAAAAAAACACTCAACAAATGGCTACAATTTAAGGAATGTGTTTAGTGACGGCATCAGATTCCTAATTGATGGAGAAAGGTCTGGTGGCAAGAAAAGCTGCTTCTAGGAGGTTGTCAAGTGTTTTCGCTCGACGATTCCATTCTTGGGTGTTTGGTTTAGCCCATGTTCCTGTAACTCGAATCCTAGCCCGGTATATCCCATTTTAATTTTACTCCATTGTGAACCTTACGCCTTTTTACTCTCTGATCGAGGTTCTCGGCATTGAAAAATATTCGTAAACTTAATCACATTTGTATATGTTGACATTTAAGAGATATACAGCCAAGAAAATCAAGGGCAATGGTGATATATATGCGGATTAGACACCAAAAAAAACACTCAACAAATGGCTACAATTTAAGGAATGTGTTTAGTGACGGCATCAGATTCCTAATTGATGGAGAAAGGTCTGGTGGCAAGAAAAGCTGCTTCTAGGAGGTTGTCAAGTGTTTTCGCTCGACGATTCCATTCTTGGGTGTTTGGTTTGGCCCTTGTTCCTGTAACTAGAATCCTAGCCCGGTATATCCCATTTTAATTTTACACTATTGTGAACCTTACGCCTTTTTACCTCTGATCGAGGTTCTCGGCATTGAAAAATCCCCGTACACTAAATAACACGTGTATATGTTGACATTTAAGAGATATACAGTCAAGAAAATCAAGGGCAATGGTGATATATATGCGGATTAGACACAAAAAAAAAACACTCAACAAATCGCTACAATTTAAGGAATGTGTTTAGTGACGGCATCAGATTCCTAATTGATGGAGAAAGGTCTGGTGGTAAGAAAAGCTGCTTCTAGGAGGTTGTCAAGTGTTTTCGCTCGACGATTCCATCTTGGGTGGTTGGTTTGGCCCTTGTTCCTGTAACTCGAATCCTAGCCCGATATATCCCAATTTAATTTTACACCATTGTGAACCTTATGCCTTTTTTACTCTCTGATCGAGGTTCTCGGCATTGAAAAATCTTCGTAAACTAAATCACACGTGTATATGTTGACATTTAAGAGATATACAGTCAAGAAAATCAAGGGAAATGGTGATATATATGCGGATTAGACACCAAAAAAAAACACTCAACAAATCGCTACAATTTAAGGAATGTGTTTAGTGACGGCATCAGATTCCTAATTGATGGAGAAAGGTCTGGTGGCAAGAAAAGCTGCTTCTTGTCAAGTGTTTTCGCTCGACGATTCCATTCTTGGGTGTTTGGTTTGGCCCTTGTTCCTGTAACTCGAATCCTAGCCCGGTATATCCCATTTTAATTTTACACCATTGTGAACCTTACGCCTTTTTTACTCTCTGATCGAGGTTCTCGGCATTGAAAAATCTTCGTAAACTAAATCACACGTGTATATGTTAACATTTAAGAGATATACAGTCATGAAAATCAAGGGCAATGGTGATATATATGCGGATTAGAAAACAAAAAAAAACTCAACAAATCGCTACAATTTAAGGAATGTGTTTAGTGACGGCATCAGATTTCTAATTCATGGAGAAAGGTCTGGTGGTAAGAAAAGCTGCTTCTAGGAGGTTGTCAAGTGTTTTCGCTCGACGATTCCATTCTTGGGTGGTTGGTTTGGCCCTTGTTCCTGTAACTCGAATCCTAGCCCGGTATATCCCAATTAAAATTTACACCATTGTGAACCTTACGCCTTTTTTACTCTCTGATCGAGGTTCTTGGCATTGAAAAATCTTCGTAAACTAAATCACACGTGTATATGTTGACATTTAAGAGATATACAATCAAGAAAATCAAGGGCAATGGTGATATATACGAGGATTAGACACCAAAAAAACACTCAACAAATCGCTACAATTTAAGGAATGTTTAGTGACGGCATCAGATTCCTTATTGATGGAGAAAGGTCTGGTGGCAAGAAAAGCTGCTTCTAGGAGGTTGTCAAGTGTTTTCGCTCGACGATTCCATTCTTGGGTGTTTGGTTTGGACCTAGTTCCTGTAACTCGAATCCTAGCCCGGTATATCCCAATTTAATTTTACACCATTGTGAACCTTACGCCTTTTTTACTCTCTGATCGAGGTTCTAAGCATAGGAAAATCTTCGTAAACTAAATAACATGTGTATATGTTGACATTTAAGAGATATACAGTTAAGAAAATCAAGGGCAATGGTGATATATATGCGGATTAGACACAAAAAAAAAACACTCAACAAATGGCTACAATTTAAGGAATGTGTTTAGTGACGGCATCAGATTCCAAATTGATGGAGAAATGTCTGGTGGCAAGAAAAACTGCTTCTAGGAGGTTGTCAAGTGTTTTCGCTCGACGATTCCATTCTTGGTTGTTTGGTTTGGCCCTTGTTCCTGTAACTCGAATCCTAGCCCGGTATATCCCATTTTAATTTTACACCATTGTGAACCTTACGCCTTTTTTTCTCTCTGATCGAGGTTCTCGGCATTGAAAAATCTTCGTAAACTAAATCACACGTGTATATGTTGACATTTAAGAGATATACAGTCAAGAAAATCAAGGGCAATGGTGATATATATGCGGATTAGACAACAAAAAAAAAAACTCAACAAATCGCTACAATTTAAGGAATGTGTTTAGTGACGGCATCAGATTCCTAATTGATGGAGAAAGGTCTGGTGGTAAGAAAAGCTGCTTCTAGGAGGTTGTAAAGTGTTTTCGCTCGACGATTCCATTCTTTGGTGGTTGGTTTAGCCCTTGTTCCTGTAACTCGAATCCTAGCCCGATATTTCCCATTTTAATTTTACACCATTGTGAACCTTATGCCTTTTTTACTATCTGATCGAGGTTCTCGGCATTGAAAAATCTTCGTAAACTAAATCACACGTGTATATGTTGACATTTAAGAGATATACAGTCAAGAAAACCAAGGGCAATGGTGATATATATGCGGATTAGACACCAAAAAAAAACACTCAACAAATCGCTACAATTTAAGGAATGTGTTTAGTGACGGCATCAGATTCCTAATTGATGGAGAAATGACTGGTGGCAAAAAAGGCTGCTTCTAGGAGGTTGTCAAGTGTTTTCGCTAGACGATTCCATTCTTGGGTGTTTAGTATGGCCCTTGTTCCTGTAACTCGAATCCTAGCCCGGTATACCCATTTTAATTTTACACCATTGTGAACCTTACGCCTTTTTAACTCTCTGATTGAGGTTCTCGGCATTGAAATATCTTCGTAAACTAAATCACACGTGTATATGTTGACATTTAAGAGATATACAGTCAAGAAAATCAAGGGCAATGCTGATATATATTCGGATTAGACACAAAAAAAAAAACACTCAACAAATCGCTACAATTTAAGGAATGTGTTTAGTGACGGCATCAGATTCCTAATTGATCGACAAAGGTCTGGTGGCAAGAAAAGCTGCTTCTAGGAGGTTGTCAAGTGTTTTCGCTCGACGATTCCATTATTGGGTGTTTGGTTTGGCCCTTGTTCCTGTAACTCGAATCCTAGCCCGGCATATCCCATTTTAATTTTACACCATTGTGAACCTTACACCTTTTTTACTCTCTGATAGAGGTTCTCGGCATTGAAAAATCTTCGTAAACTAAATCACACGTGTATATGTTGACATTTAAGAGATATACAGTTAAGAAAATCAAGGGCAATGGTGATATATATGCGGATTATACACCAAAAAAAAACACTCAACAAATGACTACAATTTAAGGAATGTGTTTAGTGACGGCATCAGATTCCAAATTGATGGAGAAAGGTCTGGTGGCAAGAAAAGCTGCTTCCAGGAGGTTGTCAAGTGTTTTCGCTCGACGATTCCATTCTTGGTTGTTTGGTTTGGCCCTTGTTCCTGTAACTCGAATCCTAGCCCGGTATATCCCATTTTAATTTTACACCATTGTGAACCTTACGCCTTTTTTTCTCTCTGATCGAGGTTCTCGGCATTGAAAAATCTTCGTAAACTAAATCACACGTGTATATGTTGACATTTAAGAGATATACAGTCAAGAAAATCAAGGGCAATGGTGATATATATGCGGATTAGACAACAAAAAAAAACTCAACAAATCGCTACAATTTAAGGAATGTGTTTAGTGACGGCATCAGATTCCTAATTGATGGAGAAAGGTCTGGTGGTAAGAAAAGCTGCTTCTAAGAGGTTGTCAAGTGTTTTCGCTCGACGATTCCATTCTTTGGTGGTTGGTTTAGCCCTTGTTCCTGTAACTCGAATCCTAGCCCGATATTTCCCATTTTAATTTTACACCATTGTGAACCTTACGCCTTTTTTACTATCTGATCGAGGTTCTCGGCATTGAAAAATCTTCGTAAACTAAATCACACGTGTATATGTTGACATTTAAGAGATATACAGTCAAGAAAACCAAGGGCAATGGTGTTATATATGCGGATTAGACACAAAAAAAAAACACTCAACAAATCGCTACAATTTAAGGAATGTGTTTAGTGACGGCATCATATTCCTAATGGATGGAGAAATGACTGGTGGCAAAAAAGGCTGCTTCTAGGAGGTTGTCAAGTATTTTCGCTAGACGATTCCATTCTTGGGTGTTTAGTATGGCACTTGTTCCTGTAACTCGAATCCTAGCCCGGTATACCCATTTTAATTTTACACCATTGTGAACTTTACGCCTTTTTAACTCTCTGATCGAGGTTCTCGGCATTGAAATATCTTCATAAATTAAATCACACGTGTATGTGTTGACATTTAAGAGATATACAGTCAAGAAAATCAAGGGCAATGCTGATATATATTCGGAATAGACACAAAAAAAAACACTCAACAAATCGCTACAATTTAAGGAATGTGTTTAGTGACGGCTTCAGATTCCTAATTGATCGACAAAGGTCTGGTGGCAAGAAAAGCTGCTTCTAGGAGGTTGTCAAGTGTTTTCGCTCGACGATTCCATTATTGGGTGTTTGGTTTGGCCCTTGTTCCTGTAACTCGAATCCTAGCCCGGCATATCCCATTTTAATTTTACACCATTGTGAACCTTACACCTTTTTTACTCTCTGATAGAGGTTCTCGGCATTGAAAAATCTTCGTAAACTAAATCACACGTGTATATGTTGACATTTAAGAGATATACAGTTAAGAAAATCAAGGGCAATGGTGATATATATGCGGATTATACACCAAAAAAAAACTCAACAAATCGCTACAATTTAAGGAATGTGTTTAGTGACGGCATCAGATTCCTAATTGATGGAGAAAGGTCTGGTGGTAAGAAAAGCTGCTTCTAGGAGGTTGTCAAGTGTTTTCGCTCGACGATTCCATTCTTTGGTGGTTGGTTTAGCCCTTTTCCTGTAACTCGAATCCTAGCCCGATATTTCCCATTTTAATTTTACACCATTGTGAACCTTACGCCTTTTTTACTATCTGATCGAGGTTCTCGGCATTGAAAAATCTTCGTAAACTAAATCACACGTGTATATGTTGACATTTAAGAGATATACAGTCAAGAAAACCAAAGGCAATGGTGTTATATATGCGGATTAGACACCAAAAAAAACACTCAACAAATCGCTACAATTTAAGGAATGTGTTTAGTGACGGCATCAGATTCCTAATTGATGGAGAAATGACTGGTGGCAAAAAAGGCTACTTCTAGGAGGTTGTCAAGTGTTTTCGCTAGACGATTCCATTCTTGAGTGTTTAGTATGGCACTTGTTCCTGTAACTCGAATCCTAGCCCGGTATACCCATTTTAATTTTACACCATTGTGAACCTTACGCCTTTTTAACTCTCTGATTGAGGTTCTCGGCATTGAAATATCTTCGTAAACTAAATCACACGTGTATATGTTGACATTTAAGAGATATACAGTCAAGAAAATCAAGGGCAATGCTGATATATATGCGGATTAGGCACAAAAAAACACACTCAACAAATGGCTACAATTTAAGGAATGTGTTTAGTGACGGCATCAGATTCCAAATTGATGGAGAAAGGTCTGGTGGCAAGAAAAGCTGCTTCCAGGAGGTTGTCAAGTGTTTTCGCTCGACGATTCCATTCTTGGTTGTTTGGTTTGGCCCTTGTTCCTGTAACTCGAATCCTAGCCCGGTATATCCCATTTTAATTTTACACCATTGTGAACCTTACGCCTTTTTTTCTCTCTGATCGAGGTTCTCGGCATTGAAAAATCTTCGTAAACTAAATCACACGTGTATATGTTGACATTTAAGAGATATACAGTCAAGAAAATCAAGGGCAATGGTGATATATATGCGGATTAGACAACAAAAAAAAACTCAACAAATCGCTACAATTTAAGGAATGTGTTTAGTGACGGCATCAGATTCCTAATTGATGGAGAAAGGTCTGGTGGTAAGAAAAGCTGCTTCTAGGAGGTTGTCAAGTGTTTTCGCTCGACGATTCCATTCTTTGGTGGTTGGTTTAGCCCTTTTCCTGTAACTCGAATCCTAGCCCGATATTTCCCATTTTAATTTTACACCATTGTGAACCTTACGCCTTTTTTACTATCTGATCGAGGTTCTCGGCATTGAAAAATCTTCGTAAACTAAATCACACGTGTATATGTTGACATTTAAGAGATATACAGTCAAGAAAACCAAAGGCAATGGTGTTATATATGCGGATTAGACACCAAAAAAAACACTCAACAAATCGCTACAATTTAAGGAATGTGTTTAGTGACGGCATCAGATTCCTAATTGATGGAGAAATGACTGGTTGCAAAAAAGGCTACTTCTAGGAGGTTGTCAAGTGTTTTCGCTAGACGATTCCATTCTTGAGTGTTTAGTATGGCACTTGTTCCTGTAACTCGAATCCTAGCCCGGTATACCCATTTTAATTTTACACCATTGTGAACCTTACGCCTTTTTAACTCTCTGATTGAGGTTCTCGGCATTGAAATATCTTCGTAAACTAAATCACACGTGTATATGTTGACATTTAAGAGATATACAGTCAAGAAAATCAAGGGCAATGCTGATATATATGCGGATTAGGCACAAAAAAACACACTCAACAAATCGCTACAATTTAAGGAATGTGTTTAGTGACGGCATCAGATTCCTAATTGATCGACAAAGGTCTGGTGGCAAGAAAAGCTGCTTCTAGGAGGTTGTCAAGTGTTTTCGCTCGACGATTCCATTATTGGGTGTTTGGTTTGGCCCTTGTTCCTGTAACTCGAATCCTAGCCCGGTATATCCTATTTTAGTTTTACACCATTGTGAACTTTACGCCTTTTTAACTCTCTGATCGAGGTTCTCGGCATTGAAATATCTTCATAAATTAAATCACACGTGTATATGTTGACATTTAAGAGATATACAGTCAAGAAAATCAAGGGCAATGCTGATATATATTCGGATTAGACACAAAAAAAACACTCAACAAATCGCTACAATTTAAGGAATGTGTTTAGTGACGGCATCAGATTCCTAATTGATCGACAAAGGTCTGGTGGCAAGAAAAGCTGCTTCTAGGAGGTTGTCAAGTGTTTTCGCTCGACGATTCCATTATTGGGTGTTTGGTTTGGCCCTTGTTCCTGTAACTCGAATCCTAGCCCGGCATATCCCATTTTAATTTTACACCATTTTGAACCTTACACCTTTTTTACTCTCTGATAGAGGTTCTCGGCATTGAAAAATCTTCGTAAACTAAATCACACGTATATATGTTGACATTTAAGAGATATAGAGTTAAGAAAATGAAGGGCAATGGTGATATATATGCGGATTATACACCAAAAAAAAACACTCAACAAATGGCTACAATTTAAGGAATGTGTTTAGTGACGGCATCAGATTCCAAATTGATGGAGAAAGGTCTGGTGGCAAGAAAAGCTGCTTCCAGGAGGTTGTCAAGTGTTTTCGCTCGACGATTCCATTCTTGGTTGTTTGGTTTGGCCCTTGTTCCTGTAACTCGAATCCTAGCCCGGTATATCCCATTTTAATTTTACACCATTGTGAACCTTACGCCTTTTTTTCTCTCTGATCGAGGTTCTCGGCATTGAAAAATCTTCGTAAACTAAATCACACGTGTATATGTTGACATTTAAGAGATATACAGTCAAGAAAATCAAGGGCAATGGTGATATATATGCGGATTAGACAACAAAAAAAACTCAACAAATCGCTACAATTTAAGGAATGTGTTTAGTGACGGCATAAGATTCCTAATTGATGGAGAAAGGTCTGGTGGTAAGAAAAGCTGCTTCTAGGAGGTTGTCAAGTGTTTTCGCTCGACGATTCCATTCTTGGGTGGTTGGTTTAGCCCTTGTTACTGTAACTCGAATCCTAGCCCGATATTTCCCATTTTAATTTTACACCATTGTGAACCTTACGCCTTTTTTACTCTCTGATCGAGGTTCTCGGCATTGAAAAATCTTCGTAAACTAAATCACACGTGTATATGTTGACATTTAAGAGATATACAGTCAAGAAAACCAAGGGCAATGGTGATATATATGCGGATTAGACACCAAAAAAAAACACTCAACAAATCGCTACAATTTAAGGAATGTGTTTAGTGACGGCATCAGATTCCTAATTGATGGAGAAAGGTCTGGTGGTAAGAAAAGCTGCTTCTAGGAGGTTATCAAGTGTTTTCGCTAGACGATTCCATTCTTGGGTGGTTGGTTTGGCCCTTGTTCCTGTAACTCGAATTCTAGCCCGGTATATCCCAATTAAAATTTACACCATTGTGAACCTAACGCCTTTTTTACTCTCTGATCGAGGTTCTCGGCATTGAAAAATCTTCGTAAACTAAATCACACGAGTATATGTTGACATTTAAGAGATATACAGTCAAGAAAATCAAGGGCAATGGTGATATATATGCGGATTAGACAACAAAAAAAAACTCAACAAATCGCTACAATTTAAGGAATGTGTTTAGTGACGGCATCAGATTCCTAATTGATGGAGAAAGGTCTGGTGGTAAGAAAAGCTGCTTCTAGGAGGTTGTCAAGTGTTTTCGCTAGACGATTCCATTCTTGGGTGGTTGGTTTGGCCCTTGTTCCTGTAACTCGAATCCTAGCCCGATATATCCCAATTAAAATTTACACCATTGTGAACCTTACGCCTTTTTTACTCTCTGATCGAGGTTCTAAGCATAGGAAAATCTTCGTAAACTAAATCACACGTGTATATGTTGACATTTAAGAGATATACAGTCAAGAAAATCAATGGAAATGGTGATATATATGCGGATTAGACACAAAAAAAAAAACACTCAACAAATCGCTACAATTTAAGGAATGTGTTTAGTGACGGCATCAAATTCCTAATTGAGGTAGTAAGGTCTGGTGGGAAGAAAAGCTGCTTCTAGGAGGTTGTCAAGTGTTTTCACTCGACGATTCCATTCTTGGGTCTTTGGTTTGGCCCTTGTTCCTATAACTCGAATCCTAGCCCGGTATATCCCATTTTAATATTACACCATTGTGAACCTTACGCCTTTTTAACTCTCTGATTGAGGTTCTTGGCATTGAAAAATCTTTGTAAACTAAATCACACTTGTATATGTTGACATTTAAGAGATATACAGTCAAGAAAATCAAGGGCAATGGTGATATATATGCGGATTAGACACAAAAAAAAAACACTCAACAAATCGCTACAATTTAAGGAATGGGTTTAGTGACGGCATCAGATTCCTAATTAATGGAGAAAGGTCTGGTGGTAAGAAAAGCTGCTTCTAGGAGGTTGTCAAGTGTTTTCGCCCGACGATTCCATTCTTGGGTGGTTGGTTTGGCCCTTGTTCCTGTAACTCGAATCCTAGCCCGGTATATCCCATTTTAATTTTACACCATTGTGAACCTTACGCCTTTTTAACTCTCTGATCGAGGTTCTCGGCATTGAAATATCTTCGTAAACTAAATCACACGTGTATATGTTGGCATTTAAGAGATATACAGTCAAGAAAATCAAGGGCAATGCTGATATATATGCGGATTAGACACAAAAAAAAAACACTCAACAAGTCGCTACAATTTAAGGAATGTGTTTAGTGACGGCATCAGATTCCTAATTGATCGACAAAGGTCTGGTGGCAAGAAAAGCTGCTTCTAGGAGGTTGTCAAGTGTTTTCGCTCGACGATTCCATTATTGGGTGTTTGGTTTGGCCCTTGTTCCTGTAACTCGAATCCTAGCCCGGTATATCCCATTTGAATTTTACACCATTGTGAACCTTACACCTTTTTTACTCTCTGATAGAGGTTCTCGGCATTGAAAAATCTTCGTAAACTAAATCACACGTGTATATGTTGACATTTAAGAGATATACAGTTAAGAAAATCAAGGGCAATGGTGATATATATGCGGATTAGACACAAAAAAAAAACAATCAACAAATGGCTAGAATTTAAGGAATGTGTTTAGTGACGGCATCAGATTCCAAATTGATGGAGAAAGGTCTGGTGGCAAGAAAAGCTGCTTCTAGGAGGTTTTCAAGTGTTTTCGCTCGACGATTCCATTCTTGGTTGTTTGGTTTGGCCCTTGTTCCTGTAACTCGAATCCTAGCCCGGTATATCCCATTTTAATTTTACACCATTGTGAACCTTACGCCTTTTTTACTGTTTGATCGAGGTTCTCGGCATTGAAAAATCTTCGTAAACTAAATCACACGTGTATATGTTGACATTTAAGAGATATACAGTCAAGAAAATCAATGGAAATGGTGATATATATGCGGATTAGACACAAAAAAAACTCAACAAATCGCTACAATTTAAGGAATGTGTTTAGTGACGGCATCAAATTCCTAATTGAGGTAGTAAGGTCTGGTGGGAAGAAAAGCTGCTTCTAGGAGGTTGTCAAGTGTTTTCGCTCGACGATTCCATTCTTGGGTGTTTGGTTTGGCCCTTGTTCCTGTAACTCGAATCCTAGCCCGGTATATCCCATTTTAATCTTACACCATTGTAAACCTTACACCTTTTTAACTCTCTGATTGAGGTTCTTAGCATTGAAAAATCTTCGTAAACTAAATCACCCTTGTATATGTTGACATTTAAGAGATATACAGTCAAGAAAATCAAGGGCAATGGTAATATATATGCGGATTAGACACAAAAAAACACTCAACAAATCGCTACAATTTAAGGAATGGGTTTACTGACGGCATCCGATTCATAATTAATGGAGAAAGGTCTGGTGGCAAGAAAAGCTGCTTCTAGGAGGTTGTCAAGTGTTTTTGCCCGAGGATTCTATTCTTGGGTGGTTGGTTAGGCCCTTGTTCCTGTAACTCGAATCCTAGCCCGGTATATCCCATTTTAATTTTACACCATTGTGAACCTTACGCCTTTTTAACTCTCTGATCGAAGTTCTCGGCATTGAAATATCTTCGTAAACTAAATCACACATGTATATGTTGACATTTAAGAGATATACCGTCAAGAAAATGAAGGGCAATGGTGATATATATGCGGATTAGACACAAAAAAAAACACTCAACAAATCGCAACAATTTAAGGAATGTGTTTAGTGACGGCATCAGATTCCTAATTGGTCGACAAAGTTCTGGTGGCAAGAAAAGCATCTTCTAGGAGGTTGTCAAGTGTTTTCGCTCGACGAGTCCATTATTGGGTGTTTGGTTTGGCCCTTGTTCCTGTAACTCGAATCCTAGCCCGGTATATCCCAATTTAATTTTACACCATTGTGAACCTTACACCTTTTTTACTCTCTGATAGAGGTTCTCGGCATTGAAAAATCTTCGTAAACTAAATCACACGTGTATATGTTGACATTTAAGAGATATACAGTTAAGAAAATCAAGGGCAATGGTGATATATATGCGGATTAGACACCAAAAAAAAACACTCAACAAATGGCTACAATTTAAGGAATGTGTTTATGACGGCATCAGATTCCAAATTGATGGAGAAAGGTCTGGTGGCAAGAAAAGCTGCTTCTAGGAGGTTGTCAAGTGTTTTCGCTCGACGATTCCATTCTTGGTTGTTTGGTTTGGCCCTTGTTCCTGTAATTCGAATCCTAGCCCGGTATATCCCATTTTAATTTTACACCATTGTGAACCTTACGCCTTTTTTACTCTCTGATCGAGGTTCTCGGCATTGAAAAATCTTCGTAAACTAAATCACACGTGTATATGTTGACATTTAAGAGATATACAGTCAAGAAAATCAAGGGCAATGGTGATATATATGCGTATTAGACAACAAAAAAAAACTCAACAAATCGCTATAATTTAAGGAATGTGTTTAGTGACGGCATCAGATTCCTAATTGATGGAGAAAGGTCTGGTGGTAAGAAAAGCTGCTTCTAGGAGGTTGTCAAGTGTTTTCGCCCGACGATTCCATTCTTGGGTGGGTGGTTTGGCCCTTGTTCCTGTAACTCGAATCCTAGCCCGGTATATCCCATTTTAATTTTACACCATTGTGAACCTTACGCCTTTTTTACTATCTGATCGAGGTTCTCGGCATTGAAAAATCTTCGTAAACTAAATCACACATGTATATGTTGACATTTAAGAGATATACAGTCAAGAAAACCAAGGGCAATGGTGATATATATGCGGATTAGACACCAAAAAAAAAAACTCAACAAATCGCTACAATTTAAGGAATGTGTTTAGTAACGGTATCAGATTCCTAATTGACGGAGAAAGGTCTGGTGGCAAGCAAAGCTGCTTCTAGGAGGTTGTCAAGTGTTTTCGCTCGATGATTCCATTCTTGGGTGTTTGGTTTGGCCCTTGTTCCTGTAACTCGAATCCTAGCCCGGTATATCCCATTTTAATTTTACACCATTGTGAACCTTACACCTTTTTTACTCTCTGATAGAGGTTCTCGGCATTGAAAAATCTTTGTAAACTAAATCACACGTGTATATGTTGACATTTAAGAGATATACAATTAAGAAAATCAAGGGCAATGGTGATATATATGCGGATTAGACACAAAAAAAAACACTCAACAAATGGTCACAATTTAAGGAATGTGTTTAGTGACGGCATCAGATTCCAAATTGATGAAGAAAGGTCTGGTGGCAAGAAAAGCTGCTTCTTGGAGGTTGTCAAGTGTTTTCGCTCGACGATTCCATTCTTGGTTGTTTGGTTTGGCCCTTGTTCCTGTAACTCGAATCCTAGCCCGGTATATCCCATTTTAATTTTACACCATTGTGAACCTTACGCCTTTTTTACTCTCTGATCGAGGTTCTCGGCATTGAAAAATCTTCGTAAACTAAATCACACGTGTATATGTTGACATTTAAGAGGTATACAGTCAAGAAAATCAAGGGCAATGGTGATATATATGCGGATTAGACAACAAAAAAAAACTCAACAAATCGCTACAATTTAAGGAATGTGTTTAGTGACGGCATCAGATTCCTAATTGATGGAGAAAGGTCTGGTGGTAAGAAAAGCTGCTTCTAGGAGGTTGTCAAGTGTTTTCGCTCGACGATTCCATTCTTGGGTGGTTGGTTTAGCCCTTGTTCCTGTAACTCGAATCCTAGCCCGATTTTTCCCATTTTAATTTTACACCATTGTGAACCTTACGCCTTTTTTACTATCTGATCGAGGTTCTCGGTATTGAAAAATCTTCGTAAACTAAATCACACGTGTATATGTTGACATTTAAGAGATATACAGTCAAGAAAATCAAGGGCAATGGTGATATATATGCGGATTAGACACCAAAAAAAACACTCAACAAATCGCTACAATTTAAGGAATGTGTTTAGTGACGGCATCAGATTCCTAATTAATGGAGAAAGGTCTGGTGGCAAGAAAAGCTGCTTCTAGGAGGTTGTCAAGTGTTTTCGCTCGACTATTCCGTTCTTGGGTGTTTGGTTTAGCCCTTGTTCCTGTAACTCGAATCCTAGCCCGGTATATCCCAATTTAATTTTACACCATTGTGAACCTTACGCCTTTTTTACTCTCTGATCGAGGTTCTCGGCATTGAAAAATCTTTGTAAACTAAATCACACGTGTATATGTTGACATTTAAGAGATATGCAGTCAAGAAAATCAAGGGCAATGGTCATATATATGCGGATTAGACACAAAAAAAACTCTCAACAAATGGCTACAATTTAAGGAATGTGTTTAGTGACGGCCTCAGATTCCTAATTGATGGAGAAAGGTCTGGTGGCAAGAAAAGCTGCTTCTAGGAGGTTGTCAAGTGTTTTCGCCCGACGATTCCATTCTTGGGTGATTGGTTTGGCCCTTGTTCCTGTAACTCGAATCCTAGCCCGGTATATCCCATTTTAATTTTACACCATTGTGAAATTTACGCCTTTTTAACTCTCTGATCGAGGTTCTCAGCATTGAAAAATCTTCGTAAACTAAATCACACGTGTATATGTTGACATTTAAGAGATATACATTCAAGAAAATCAAGGGCAATGGTGATATATATGCAGATTAGACACCAAAAAAAACACTCAACATATCGCTACAATTTAAGGAATGTGTTTACTAACGGCATCAGATTCCTAATTGAGGTAGTAAGGTCTGGTGGCAAGAAAAGCTGCTTCTAGGTGGTTGTCAAGTGTTTTCGCTCGACGATTCCATTCTAGGGTGGTTGGTTTGGCTCTTGTTCCTGTAACTCGAATCCTAGCCCGGTATATCCCATTTTAATTTTACACCATTGTGAACCTTACGCCCTTTTTACTCTCTGATCGAGGTTCTCGGCATTGAAAAATCTTCGTAAACTAAATCACATGTGTATATGTTGATATTTAAGAGATATACAGTCAAGAAAATCAAGAGCAATGGTGATATATATGCGGATTAGACACCAAAAAAAAAATACTCGACAAATGGCTACAATTTAAGGAATGTGTTTAGTGACGGCATCAGATTCCTAATTGATGGAGAAAGGTCTGGTGGCAAGAAAAGCTGCTTCTAGGAGGTTGTCAAGAGTTTTCGCTCGACGATTCCTTTCTTGGGTGTTTGGTTTGGCCCTTGTTCCTGTTACTAGAATCCTAGCCCGGTATATCCCAATTTAATTTTACACCATTAGGAACCTTACGCCTTTTTTACCCTCTGATCGAGGTTCTCGGCATTGAAAAATCTCCGTACACTAAATCACACGTGTATATGTTGACAATTAAGAGATATACAGTCAAGAAAATCAAGGGCAATGGTGATATATATGCGGATTAGACAAAAAAAAAAAACACTCAACAAATCGTTGCAATTTAAGAAATGTGTTTAGTGACGGAATCAGATTCCTAATTGATGGAGAAAGGTCTGGTGGTAAGAAAAGCTGCTTCTAGGAGGTTGTCAAGTGTTTTCGCTCGACGATTCCATTCTTGTGTGGTTGGTTTGGCCCTTGTTCCTGTAACTCGAATCCTAGCCCGGTATATCCCAATTTAATTTTACACCATTGTGAACCTTACGCCTTTTTTACTCTCTGATCGAGGTTCTCGGCATTGAAAAAATCTTCGTAAACTAAATCACACGTGTATATGTTGACATTTAAGAGATATACAGTCAAGAAAATCACGGGCAATGGTGATATATATGCGGATTAGACAGCCAAAAAAAAACACTCAACAAATCGCTACAGTTTAAGGAATGTGTTTAGTAACGGCATCAGATTCCTAATTGAGGTAGTAAGGTCTGGTAGCTAGAAAAGCTGCTTCTAGGAGGTTGTCAAGTGTTTTCGCTCGACGATTCCATTCTAGGGTGGTTGGTTTGGCCCTTGTTCCTGTAACTCGAATCCTAGCCCGGTATATCCCAATTTAATTTTACACCATTGTGAACCTTACGACTTTTTCACTCTCTGATCGAGGTTCTCGGCATCGAAAAATCTTCGTACACTAAATCACACGTGTATATGTTGACAATTAAGAGATATACAGTCAAGAAAATCAAGGGCAATGGTGATACATATGCGGATTAGACACAAAAAAAACACTTAACAAATCGCTACAATTTAAGGAATGTGTTTAGTGACGGCATCAGATTCCTAATTGATGGAGAAAGGTCTGGTGGCAAGAAAAGCTGCTTCTAGGAGGTTGTCAAGTGTTTTCGCCCGACGATTCCATTCTTGGGTGGTTGGTTTGGCCCTTGCTCCTGTAACTCGAATCCTAGCCCGGTATATCCCATTTTAATTTTACACCATTGTGAACCTTACGCCTTTTTTACTCTCTGATCGAGGTTCTCGGCATTGAAAAATCTTCGTAAACTAAATCACACGTGTATATGTTGACATTTAAGAGATATACAGTCAAGAAAATCAAGGGCAATGGTGATATATATGCGGATTAGACACAAAAAAAAACACTCAACAAATCGCTACAATTTAAGGAATGTGTTTAGTAACGGTATCAGATTCCTAATTTAGGTAGTAAGGTCTGGTGGCAAGAAAAGCTGCTTCTAGGAGGTTGTCAAGTGTTTTCGCTCGACGATTCCATTATAGGGTGGTTGGTTTGGCCCTTGTCCCTGTAACCCGAATCCTAGCCCGGTATATCCCAATTTAATTTTACACCATTAAGAACCTTACGCCTTTTTTACTCTCTGATTAAGGTTCTCGGAAATGAAAAATCTTCGTAAACTAAATCACACGTGTATATGTTGACATTTAAGAGATATACAGTCAAGAAAATCAAGGGCAATGGAGATATATATGCGGATTAGACACCATTAAAACACTCAACAATTGGCTACAATTTAAGGAATGTGTTTAGTGACGGCATCAGATTCCTAATTGATGGAGAAAGGTCTGGTGGTAAGAAAAGCTGCTTCTAGGAGGTTGTCAAGTGTTTTCGCTCGACGATTCCATTCTTCGGCGTTTGGTTTGGCCCTTGTTCCTGAAACTCGAATCCTAGCCCGGTATATCCCATTTAAACTTTACACCATTGTGAACCTTACGCCTTTTTTACTCTCTGATCGAGGTTCTCGGCATTGAAAAATCTTTGTACACTAAATCACACGTGTATATGTTGACAATTAAGAGATATACAGTCAAGAAAATCAAGGGCAATGGTGATATATATGCGGATTAGACACAAAAAAAAACACTCAACAAATCGCTACAATTTAAGGAATGTGTTTAGTGACGGAATCAGATTCCTAATTGATGGAGAAAGGTCTGGTGGCAAGAAAAGCTGCTTCTAGGAGGTTGTCAAGTGTTTTCGCCCGACGATTCCATTCTTGGGTGGTTGGTTTGGCCCTTGTCCCTGTAACTCGAATCCTAGCCCGGTATATCCCATTTTAATTTTACACCATTGTGAAACTTACGCCTTTTTTACACTCTGATCGAGGTTCTCGGCATTGAAAAATCTTCGTACACTAAATCACACGTGTATATGTTGACAATTAAGAGATATACAGTCAAGAAAATCAAGGGCAATGGTGATACATATGCGGATTAGACACAAAAAAAAAAACACTCAACAAATCGCTACAATTTAAGGAATGTGTTTAGTGACGGCATCAGATTCCTAATTGATGGAGAAAGGTCTGGTGGCAAGAAAAGCTGCTTCTAGGAGGTTGTCAAGTGTTTTCGCCCGACGATTCCATTCTTGGGTGGTTGGTTTGGCCCTTGCTCCTGTAACTCGAATCCTAGCCCGGTATATCCCATTTTAATTTTACACCATTGTGAACCTTACGGCTTTTTTACTCTCTCATCGAGGTTCTCGGCATTGAAAAATCTTCGTAAACTAAATCACACGTGTATATGTTGACATTTAAGAGATATACAGTCAAGAAAATCAAGGGCAATGGTGCTATATATGCGGATTAGACACAAAAAAAACACTCAACAAATCGCTACAATTTAAGGAATGTGTTTAGTGACGGTATCAGATTCCTAATTTAGGTAGTAAGGTCTGGTGGCAAGAAAAGCTGCTTCTAGGAGGTTGTCAAGTGTTTTCGCTCGACGATTCCATTATAGGGTGGTTGGTTTGCCCTTGTCCCTGTAACCCGAATCCTAGCCCGGTATATCCCATTTTAATCTTACACCATTGTGAAACTTACGCCTTTTTTACACTCTGATCGAGGTTCTCGGCATTGAAAAATCTTCGTACACTAAATCACACGTGTATATGTTGACAATTAAGAGATATACAGTCAAGAAAATCAAGGGCAATGGTGATACATATGCGGATTAGACACAAAAAAAAAAACACTCAACAAATCGCTACAATTTAAGGAATGTGTTTAGTGACGGCATCAGATTCCTAATTGATGGAGAAAGGTCTGGTGGCAAGAAAAGCTGCTTCTAGGAGATTGTCAAGTGTTTTCGCTCGACGATTCCATTCTTGGGTGTTTGGTTTGGCCCTTGTTCCTGTAACTCGAATCCTAGCCCGGTATATCCCAATTTAATTTTACACCATTGTGAACCTTACGCCTTTTTTACTCTCTGATTGAGGTTCTCGGAAATGAAAAATCTTCGTAAACTAAATCACACGTGTATATGTTGACATTTAAGAGATATACAGTCAAGAAAATCAAGGGCAATGGAGATATATATGCGGATTAGACACCATTAAAACACTCAACAATTGGCTACAATTTAAGGAATGTGTTTAGTGACGGCATCAGATTCCTAATTGATGGAGAAAGGTCTGGTGGTAAGAAAAGCTGCTTCTAGGAGGTTGTCAAGTGTTTTCGCTCGACGATTCCATTCTTTGGCGTTTGGTTTGGCCCTTGTTCCTGAAACTCGAATCCTAGCCCGGTATATCCCATTTAAACTTTACACCATTGTGAACCTTACGCCTTTTTTACTCTCTGATCGAGGTTCTCAGCATTGAAAAATCTTTGTACACTAAATCACACGTGTATATGTTGACAATTAAGAGATATACAGTCAAGAAAATCAAGGGCAATGGTGATATATATGCGGATTAGACACAAAAAAAAACACTCAACAAATCGCTACAATTTAAGGAATGTGTTTAGTGACGGCATCAGATTCCTAATTGATGGAGAAAGGTCTGGTGGCAAGAAAAGCTGCTTCTAGGAGGTTGTCAAGTGTTTTCGCCCGACGATTCCATTCTTGGGTGGTTGGTTTGGCCCTTGTCCCTGTAACTCGAATCCTAGCCCGGTATATCCCATTTTAATTTTACACCATTGTGAAACTTACGCCTTTTTTACTCTCTGATCGAGGTTCTCGGCATTGAAAAATCTTCGTAAACTAAATCACACGTGTATATGTTGACATTTAAGAGATATACAATCAAGAAAATCAAGGGCAGTGGTGATATTTATGCGGATTAGACACCAAAAAAAAACACTCAACAAATCGCTACAATTTAAGGAATGTGTTTAGTAACGGCATCAGATTCCTAATTTAGGTAGTAAGGTCTGGTGGCAAGAAAAGCTGCTTCTAGGAGGTTGTCAAGTGTTTTCGCTCGACGATTCCATTCTAGGGTGGTTGGTTTGGCCCTTGTTCCTGTAACCCGAATCCTAGCCCGGTATATCCCAATTTAATTTTACACCATTGTGAACCTTACGCCTTTTTTACTCTCTGATTGAGGTTCTCGGAAATGAAAAACCTTCGTAAACTAAATCACACGTGTATATGTTGACATTTAAGAGATATACAGTCAAGAAAATCAAGGGCAATGGAGATATATATGCGGATTAGACACCAAAAAAACACTCAACAATTGGCTACAATTTAAGGAATGTGTTTAGTGACGGCATCAGATTCCTAATTGATGGAGAAAGGTCTGGTGGTAAGAAAAGCTGCTTCTAGGAGGTTGTCAAGTGTTTTCGCTCGACGATTCCATTCTTTGGTGTTTGGTTTGGCCCTTGTTCCTGTAACTCGAATCCTAGCCCGGTATATCCCATTTAAATTTTACACCATTGTGAACCTTACGCCTTTTTTACTCTCTGATCGGGGTTCTCGGCTTTGAAAAATCTTCGTAAACTAAATCACACGTGTATATGTTGACAATTAAGAGATATTCAGTCAAGAAAATCAAGGGCAATGGTGATATATATGCGGATTAGACACCAAAAAAAATACTCAACAAATAGCTACAATTTAAGGAATGTGTATAGTGACGGCATCAGATTCCTAATTGATGGAGAAAGGTCTGGTGGCAAGAAAAGCTGCTTCTAGGAGGTTGTCAAGTGTTTTCGTTCGACGATTCCTTTCTTGGGTGTTTGGTTTGGCCCTTGTTCCTGTAACTAGAATCCTAGCCCGGTATATCCCATTTTAATTTTACACCATTATGAACCTTACGCCTTTTTTACTCTCTGATCGAGGTTCTCGGCATTGAAAAATCTCCGTACACTAAATCACACGTGTATATGTTGATAATTAAGAGATATACACTCAACAAATCGCTGCAATTGAAGGAATGTGTTTAGTGACGGAATCAGATTCCTAATTGATGGAGAAAGGTCTGGTGGTAAGAAAAGCTGCTTCTAGGAGGTTGTCAAGTGTTTTCGCTCGACGATTCCATTCTTGGGTGGTTGGTTTGGCCCTTGGTCCTGTAACTCGAATCCTAGCCCGGTATATCCCAATTTAATTTTACACCATTGTGAACCTTACGCCTTTTTTACTCTCTGATCGAGGTTCTCGGCATTGAAAAATCTTCGTAAACTAAATCATACGTGTATTTGTTGACATTTAAGAGATATACAGTCAGGAAAATCAAGGGCAATGGAGATATATATGCGGATTAGACACCAAAAAAAAACGACTCAACAAATCGCTACACTTTAAGGAATGTGTTTAGTGACTGCATCAGATTCCTAATTGATGGAGAAAGGTCTGGTGGCAAGAAAAGCTGCTTCTAGGAGGTTGTCAAGTGTTTTCGCTCGACGATTCCATTCTTGGGTGTTTGGTTTGGCCCTTGTTCCTGTAACTCGAATCCTAGCGCGGTATATCCCATTTTAATTTTACACCATTGTGAACCTTACGCCTTTTTTACTCTCTGATCGAGGTTCTCGACATTGAAAAATCTTTATAAACTAAATCACACGTGTATATGTTGACATTTAAGAGATATACAGTCAAGAAAATCATGGGCAATGGTGATATATATGCGGATTAGACAACAAAAAAAAAACTCAACAAATCGCTACAATTTAAGGAATGTGTTTAGTGACGGAATCAGATTCCTAATTGATGGAGAAAGGTCTGGTGGTAAGAAAAGCTGCTTCTAGGAGGTTATCAAGTGTTTTCGCTCGACGATTGCATTCTTGGGTGGTTGGTTTGGCCCTTGTTCCTGTAACTCGAATTCTAGCCTGGTATATCCCAATTAAAATTTACACCATTGTGAACCTTACGCCTTTTTTACTCTCTGATCGAGGTTCTCGGCATTGAAAAATCTTCGTAAACTAAATCACACGTGTATATGTTGACATTTAAGAGATATACAGTCAAGAAAATCAAGGGCAATGGTGATATATATGCGGATTAGACACAAAAAAAAACACTCAACAAATCGCTACAATTTAAGGAATGTGTTTAGTGACGGCATCAGATTCCTAATTGATGGAGAAAGGTCTAGTGGCAAAAAAAGCTGCTTCTAGGAGGTTGTCAAGTGTTTTCGCTCGACGATTCCATTCTTGGGTGTTTGGTTTGGCCCTTGTTCCTGTAACTCGAATACTAGCCCGGTATATCCCAATTTAATTTTACATCATTGTGAACCTTACCCCTTTTTTACTCTCTGATCGAGGTTCTCGGCATTGAAAAATATTCGTAAACTAAATCACAAGTGTATATGTTGACCTTTGAGAGATATACAGTCAAGAAAATCAATGGCAATGGTGATATATATGCGGATTTGACACAAAAAAAAAACACTCAACAAATCGCTACAATTTAAGGAATGTGTTTAGTACCGGCATCAAATTCGTAATTGAGGTAGTAAGGTCTGGTGGGAAGAAAAGCTGCTTCTAGGAGGTTGTCAAGTGTTTTCGCTCGACGATTCCATTCTTGGGTGTTTGGTTTGGCCCTTGTTCCTGTAACTCGAATCCTTGCCCGGTATATCCCATTTTAATCTTACACCATTGTGAACCTTACGCCGTTTTTACTCTCTGATCGAGGTTCTTGGCATTGAAAACTCTTCGTAAACTAAATCACACTTGTATATGTTGACATTTAAGAGATATACAGTCAAGAAAATCAAGGGCAATGGTGATATATATGCGGATTAGACACCAAAAAAAAAACACTCAACAAATCGCTACAATTTAAGGAATGTGTTTAGTGACGGCATCACATTACTAATTGATGGAGAAAGGTCTGGTGGAAAGAAAAGCTGCTTCTAGGAGGTTGTCAAGTGTTTTCGCCCGACGATTCCATTCTTGGGTGGTTAGTTTGGCCCTTGTTCCTGTAACTCGAATCCTAGCCCGGTATATCCCATTTTAATTTTACACCATTGTGAACCTTACGCCTTTTTAACTCTCTGATCGAGGTTCTCGAAATTGAAAAATCTTCGTAAACTAAATCACACGTGTATATGTTGACATTTAAGAGATATACAGTCAAGAAAATCAAGGGCAATGGTGATATATATGCGGATTAGACACAAAAAAAAAACACTCAACAAATCGCTACAATTTAAGGAATGTGTTTAGTGACGGCATCAGATTCCTAATTGATCGACAAAGGTCTGGTGGCAAGAAAAGCTGCTTCTAGGAGGTTGTCAATTGTTTTCGCTCGACGATTCCATTCTTGGGTGTTTGGTTTGGCCCTTGTTCCTGTAACTCGAATCCTAGCCCGGTATATCCCATTTTAATTTTACACCATTGTGAACCTTACACCTTTTTTACTCTCTGATATAGGTTCTCGCATTGAAAAATCTTCGTAAACTAAATCACACGTGTATATGTTGACATTTAAGAGATATACAGTTAAGAAAATCAAGGGCAATGGTGATATATATGCGGATTAGACACCAAAAAAAACACTCAACAAATGCCTACAATTTAAGGAATGTGTTTAGTGACGGCATCAGATTCCTAATTGATGGAGAAAGGTCTGGTGGCAAGAAAAGTTGCTTTTAGGAGGTTGTCAAGTGTTTTCGCTCGACGATTCCATTCTAGGGTGGTTGGTTTGGCCCTTTATTCCTGTAACTCGAACAGTAGCAAGTATAACTGTACGAAGGTTTTACGTACGTGCCCTTCAATCCGAGGACATTAGTAAGTATAACTGTACGTAGGTTTTACGTACGTGCCCTTCAATCCGAGGACAGTAGTAAGTAGTTTAATAGTAATAGTTGTACGAGTAGTTATTCAATCCCATTCCCAACCCACCGGGAATCCTATGCCTTGGCTAGTGTGAACTCACCTTGGTTTGCTCGGTATGTTTTATTTCTTTGTTTCACAGTGATCAACCATACCCTACCATAGTTACCAAACACAATCAGTTTAATATTCACGTTTGCCACGTATTTTACATTCATGTCATATAAGTAACATACAAGTACAACACTTATACTTATACAATTTGTAATCGTTAATCATGCGACATACTGGTTCATAGCATCTATCGTAAAGTCTCATAGCAAGTGTTTGGTTTCATATCACGTAACAATTATCCAATAATGTGAACATGCGTAACAGCAAATCGTTCATTAACCAGCAACGCTCGATTTTAAACAAACAACCCGATGAATATCTACAAACAATGAATCAGTTTATCAAATATATTAGCCTATCACTGACAAGTCCGATTGAAACCATAAGCACCACCATTTACATGTACACGTCTCAAATACCATATTCACATAAACAATCCATCCTTATCAAAACAAACACAAAGGTCAACAACTGTTACAGCATTTGAAGTTATAATTGGGCCGATTTATTTAGTAGGCTTACAATATATTGGGCCACTAAACAATATGTATATTAATGAATCCCACTAAATCATGTGATCATACTGGAACTATATAATCCTCGTTCACGGGAAACCGTCCAACAAGACTATTCTATCAGCTAATCATTATCATCAACATAAGTTTGGCACATGTTACTAATAAATATCACTGACAACATTGATTAGTTCCCCATGGGCCGCCATTTTGATATTCAAAGTTATAAAACTATTTCAGCCATTGAACTTCCATTCCATTGGACCGATAGCTACTGTTACATCAAAACCCATTATGAATCACAACCTAAGTATCATATATTAAAGTTGTAAACACATTCATGCACATCGATGATACCCATATAATCATACACTATAGTCACAAATATTAATTAATTCACACACAACAATATCATCAAATAAGAACTTCAATAGATATGAAACTACTAACCAAGAATTTAATCGAACGAGCTGTTATCTCGAAGGGGGGGGGGGGTGCCTGCCGTCGCCAATTAGGAGGAGCAATAGGGACTCTAGGGTTCGGCGATTAAACTTTTCGTAATAGTGGGGAACAAGATATAAAAACATTGCTACTGGGCCCGAGGCCCTTGTGTTGATTTCGTCGGCCCACCGGTTGAGGAAAACACTTTTGTGTTTTCGTGATGGGTGATTTCGCAGGGGGGGGGGTTCGGCTAGAGTGTTTTCGAGTGGGGTAGGGTAATCGGCCCAAGGTTCCATGTTTGTTCCATGTTTTAATTGTACCATCATAACATAAATACTAAATTGTATTGTTAACCTATACACATATAATGCACACCATACATAAACACAAAAACAACACTTGCATTGCACATCAAGTAATTATAAAAACACACTTGCAAATAAGTAATAAGTTAAGTCGAATAGAGACCTTGAAACTCGGGTTGTCACATTATCCCCAACTTGAAAGAAATTTCGTCCCGAAATTTTGCACGTAGTTACTGAGGAAGCTAGTTGTGTTGTGTAGTATACTGGTTTTCCTGGGGTGTCACATCATCCCCCTGTTGATTTGGAATTTCGTCTCGAAATTCTGTAGTAGCTTCAGCCTCAGTAGTGGTTGCACTGTTTCCGAACAACTGGGGATACTTGAGTTTCATTTGATCTTCTCGTTCCCAGGTGAACTCTGGGCCACGACGGGAGTTCCAACGAACTCGAACAAGAGGTATTCTGGTGTGCTTGAGGACCTTAACGTCCCGGTCCGTGATTTCAACTGGTTCCTCGACGAATCACAACTGATCGTCGATAGTGAGCTCCTTCAAAGGAACTATGAGGGTCTCATCTGACAGACACTTCTTCAGATTTGACACGTGAAAGACGTTGTGAACTGCACTGAGCTCTGCGGGTAGGTTTAGTTTGTAGGCCACCTTGCCTATTTTCTCAATGATTTCGAACGGCCCGACATAACGCGGATTGAGTTTGCCCCTTTTTCCAAAACGAACCACACCCTTCCAGGGTGAAACTTTGAGTAGCACTCGATCCCCAACTTGGAACTCGAGTGGTTTCCGGCGCTTGTTTGCGTAGGCTTTCTGACGGGTGCGAGCTGCCGCCATGCGTTGTCATATCTGAACAATTCTTTCCGTTACGTCTACCACCAGTTTTGGACCCGTGATCTGACTGTCACCCACCTCTGCCCAACAAAGAGGTGATCGGCATTTACGCCCGTACAATGCCTCGAATGGAGCGGCTTGAATGCTGGTGTGGTAACTGTTGTTATACAAAAACTCCACTAACGGGAGGTGTTTTTCCCAGCCGTTGCCTAAATCGATTACACATGCACGAAGCATGTCTTCTAGAGGTTGGATGGTGCGTTCAGACTGCCCATCTGTTTACGGATGGTAAGCTGTGCTCATGTCTAATCATGAGCCAAAAGATTTGTGCATCGCTTGCCACGGTTCTGAAGTAAATCGCGCATCACGATCAGAGATAATAGAGGTCGGCACCCCGTGCCTCGAAACCACTTCCTTTAAATAAACGTCTGCAAAAGTGGAGAACTTATCTGTTTCCTTGATAGCCAAGAAGTGTGCAGACTTTGTGAGTCGATCCACGATCACCCAAATAGTATCATTTCCACGTTGAGATCTAGGCAGGCCAGTAACAAAATCCATGGAAATTTTCTCCCATTTCCATTGTGGTATCTCTGGTTGTTGAAGTAGGCCTGAGGGTTTCTGGTATTCGACTTTGACTCTCACACAAGTCAAACATTTACTAACGTAAGTTGCTGTGTGAGCTTTCATGCTAGGCCACCAATACGTAGTTTTCAAGTCGTGGTACATCTTATCCGAACCAGGATGTACTGAGTAGCGAGACTTATGTGCTTCATCCATCACCAGCTCGCGTAAGTTTCCATAGTGTGGGACCCAAATGCACCCTGTAACGTAGTAAGCGTCGTCTTCCTTTTGTTCTAATCGTTGCCTTGAGCCGCGTAGGGCTTCAACCCTGACGTTGTCTGGTTTCAATGCTTCTACCTGAGCATCTCGTATCTGTGTAGGAAGACTAGACTGGATGGTAAGTTGTAATGCTCGTACATGCCTAGGTGTAGTATCCTTTCGACTGAGGGCATCGGCCACCACATTGGCTTTGCCCGGATGGTACTTGATGGCACATTCGTAATCATTCAAGAGCTCGACCCATCGACGTTGACGCATGTTTAACTCCTTCTGCTTGAAGATATGCTCGAGGCTCCTGTGATCGGTGTAGATGGTGCACTTGGTACCGTACAGGTAATGTCTCCATATCTTGAGTGCGAAGACAACAGCTCCCAGCTCCAAATCGTGTGTAGTGTAATTTCTCTCGTGAATCTTAAGTTGGCGCGATGCGTAGGCTCTGACCGTGTCACGTTGCATCAACACACATCCAAGACCCTGAATGGATGCGTCGCAATAGACCACAAAATCGTCTGTGCCCTCGGGCAATGAGAGAATAGGTGCGCTACAGAGTCTATCCTTTAAGTACTGAAATGCTGATTCTTGTGCATTTCCCCAACGATAAATAACGCCTTTCTGAGTTAATGAGGTGAGGGGTTGTGCAATCTTGGAGAAGTCTTTGATGAACCTTCTGTAATAGCCCGCCAAACCCAAGAATTGGCAGATATCTGTTGGTGTACGCGGTGCAGGCCAGTTCTTGATCGAGTCTACCTTGGATGGATCAACATGAATCCCATCCTTGTTTACCACGTGGCCTAGAAAGTGGACTTCACGAAGCCAGAAGTCGCATTTTGAAAACTTGGCGTACAGCTGTTCAGTTCGAAGGAGTTCTAGAATGAGTCGTAAATGCTGCTCGTGTTCCTCCCGACTCCTAGAGTAGATCAGAATGTCGTCGATGAATACGATCACAAACTTATCCAAGTAAGGATTGAACACTCTGTTCATAAGATCCATGAAGACTGCAGGCGTGTTTGTTAGCCCGAATGGCATGACCAGAAACTCGTAATGGCCGTAGCGCGTTCTGAACGCTGTTTTGGAGACGTCCTCGTCCCGGACTCTCAGTTGATGGTAGCCTGACCTCAGATCAATCTTTGAATAATAGCTCGACCCTTGCAGTTGGTCGAACAAGTCGTCAATGCATGGAAGAGGATAGCGATTCTTCACGGTCACCTTGTTCAGTTCGCGGTAATCTATGCACATGCGGAAGGTACCATCTTTCTTCTTCACAAATAATATTGGAGCTCCCCAAGGTGAAGAGCTAGGACGAAAGAAACCCTTTTCCAAGAGTTCTTGCAACTGCTTGGACAGTTCTTCTAGTTCGGTTGGAGCTAAGCGATAAGGCGCTCGAGCTATGGGTGCTGCTCCAGGAGCTAGCTCGATCTGAAATTCGACCTGGCGATGAAGCGGTAGACCAGGTAATTCCTCAGGAAACACTTGAGGAAAGTCGTGTACAATTGGAATATCCTCAATCTTCTTCTCTTTCGTTGATGCGTCAGTAACAAGCGCTAAGATAGCGGTGTGGCCCTTTCGCAAACACTTCTGGGCCTTAAGGAAGGAGATGATGCCCACTACAGCACCACTCTTGTCACCTTGAATTTCTAGAGGTTCTTTGCCAGAACGGGGAATACGAACAATCTTCTCTTTGCATAGAATCTCTGCTTGCTGTTGGGATAACCAATCCATCCCAATGACGATGTCGAAACTACCCAAAACTATAGGAATGAGATCGATAGAGAAAGTCTGACCGGCGAGGATAAGATTACAACCCTTAACTATGTGTGTGGCCTCTAGACTTTTACCATTTGCTAATTCCACGACATGCTTGGTGTTCAATAGTGTTGGTGTGCACTTGAGCATCTGACTAACTTTTAGAGGTACATAACTGGTATCGGCACCCGAATCAAATAAGACAGTAACATAAAAGTCATCAAGAAGGAACTTACCCATCACTACGTTAGGATCATTCCTTGCGTCACCCTGACCCATCACGAACGCTTGACCTCGGGCGCCATTGTTTCCCCCGTTGTTGTTCCCATTGCCCTGATTATTGTTGTTGTTGTTGGTTCTAATTCGCAGGTCGTGAGCTCCTGCAATCCTTAGCTTCATGACCCATCTTGAGACACCTTTGGCAATGACCCCTGTTGCACTGACCACTGTGGTGTCTGTTGCATCTATTGCACTTTGGGTGATTTCCCCGATATCCACCCTGCCCTTGACTACCAGAAGATTGCTGACCAGGGCTCTGATAGGCATCAATCTTTCGCTGCTGTGCCTGGGACTGAACTGAAGTCGAACCCTTGCTGGAGGTTCTATCCCACTTTCTCTTGTTGTCACTGAGAACAGCAGAAGTAGTAGTAGTAGCACCAATACATTTAGGCAGCTTGTTCTGTTCCACTGCTTGGTCTGTGAGACGATGAACAAAACGAGTAACATCCTGGATAGTAGCAAGGTTAGCAGCAGTCACATAGCTTTGAATTTATGGTACTAAGCCTTTGAGGTACAGCTCAATGCGCTTGATGGGAGGATCCACCATAGTTGGACACAAAATTGCCAGTTCGTTAGATCGCTTCGTATACGCCTCTATCTCTGACCCCGTCATCTTCAAGTTAAAGAACTCCACTTCCAGTTTGTGGATGTCATCACGGTTACAGTATTCTCGCTTGATCAGTTCCTTAAAATCATTCCATGGGGTGGCATTAGCAGCCGCTAGCCCCAGCATCTGAACTTGCGTGTTCCACCAAGTTAGCGCAGTGCCTTCGAGAGTACCAGTGGCGTACTTCACCCTACGAGCCTCAGGTCATTCACACATCTCGAAGACCGATTCGAGCTTCTCAAACCAGTGGAGGAGTCCAACGGCCCCTTCAGTGCCACTAAAAGTACTAGGACGATAGTCCATGAAAGTTTTGAACGTGCACACAGGTGGCTGAGCGTGTTGACCTGTCGTGTGCGTAAGAATAAACATACTTAAGCACGAGTGTTGGTTTACGAGAGTAGGATCTAAAGATCCTAGAGTAAGTGGTGATGGCAGGTTATACCTCCTGCCTGGGCAGCTGCGAGTACTGCAGTAACTTGTTCAGTGATCAAAGCCGCCAACTGGGCTTGAGTTAGGTTAACGTGTCCACTCATGATCTTCATATCAAAAGAAACTTGAGTGAGGAAGGTTCGCGAAAGCGCGATGACAGAAGAGAGTAAGCACACAAAGTTTTCAAGCAGTAGTTACTACGTTATCTAAGCATACCATGAGCAATGTTCTATGTAACTAGCAAGTAGGCAATGTAAACATAATTCATATCACCTAGAATGTCGAGTCTTGCACGTGGAGCGAAGCGTCGTTGTGGATCGTTGAGCACTGTACAGGTTATAGTCTGGTTTTAACAAAAACTTTTTCCCTTATTAAGACCAAGTTCACTATAACCAATGGCTCTGATACCAGTCTGTCACACCCCCAAAATCCACACGCGGAGTATCACCGCTTGTAAGCGTGACTGACCAGGATCCAGCCACCAATCATATTGAACAAGCATGTAAGTAAACATAATTCAAACAAACAATATGAAAGGTGTTCAAAAACCAAAGCATAGTTAAGTGTTTAGCGGAAGCATAATTGTAAAACCCATTGTAAGTATAAAATACGAAATGATGTAATGTTTATAGCATGGCAAACTCTGCCATATCCCACAACGACCGTTCCTCCCTATGCAAGCTCCATAAGTACCTAATGACCTGCAAGGCATGTAGCAACGAATCAACAACAAAGTTGAGCGAGTTCACAGTTGGTTGTGTAGTTATAATGTTCGTTTTGTAAATCGTATATCGTTTGTAAACCATGTATCGTATTAATTCGTATCGCGGTCATCCTGACATGTTTGTGAAAATTAGTGGGGGCTTCCAATGTGTTACTAGACCACGCGACTGCTACGAAAATGTAAGAGGTGCCCTAAGTCAATGTCTATCAGCATTGGCCCTTTGTCCATAGTCCATTAGTACACGCCCGTCCGACTGGCACGGTTTGAGGTTTGTTAAACCAAATAGCGCTATTAACTAATGACCCGCTCGCCATAGGCCTCGGCGATTAAGTCGATAAATGAGGGACTTCAATTGATAGAGTTGATGGTCTTATGATTGTGTACGTAGGTTTTACGTACGTGCCCTTCAATCCGAGGACAGTAGTAAGTAGTTTAATAGTAATAGTTGTACGAGTAGTTATTCAATCCCATTCCCAACCCACCGGGAATCCCATGCCTTGGCTAGTGTGAACTCACCTTGGTTTGCTCGGTATGTTTTATTACTTTGTTTCACAGTGATCAACCATACCCTACCGTAGTTACCAAAGACAGTCAATTTAATATTCACGTTCGCCACGTATTTAACATTCATGTCATATAAGTAACATACAAGTACAACACTTATACTTATACAATTTGTAATCGTTAATCATGCGACATACTGGTTCATAGCATCTATCGTAAAGTCTCATAGCAAGTGTTTGGTTTCATATCACGTAACAGTTATCCAAAAATGTGAACATGCGTAACAGCAAATCGTTCATTAACCAGCAACGCTCGATTTTAAACAAACAACCCGATGAATTTCTACAAACAATCAATCAGTTTATGAAATATATTAGCCTATCGCTAACAAGTCCGATTGAAACCATAAGCACCACCATTTACATGTACACGTCTCAAATACCATGTGCACACAAACAATCCATCCTCATCAAAACAAACACAAAGGTCGACAACTGTTAAAGCATTTGAAGTTATAATTGGGCCGATTTATTTAGTAGGCTTACAATATATTGGGCCACTAAACAATATGTATATTAATGAATCCCACTAAATCATGTGATCATACTGGAACTATATAATCCTCGTTCACGGCAAACCGTCCAACAAGACTATTCTATCAGCTAATCATTATCATCAACATAAGTTTGGCACATGTTACTAATAAATATCACTGTCAACATTGATTAGTTCCACATGGGCCGCCATTTTGATATTCAAAGTTATAAAACTATTTCAGCCATTAAACTTCCATTCCATTGGACCGATAGCTACTGTTACATCAAAACCCATTATGAATCACAACCTAAGTATCATATATTAAAGTTGCAAACACATTCATGCACATCGATGATACCCATATAATCATACACTATAGTCACAAATATTAATTAATTCACACACAACAATATAATCAAATAAGAACTACAATAGATATGAAACTACCAACCAAGAATTTAATCGAACGAGTTGTTATCTCGAGGGGGGGTGCCTGCCGTCGCCAATTAGGAGGAGCAATAGAGACTCTAGGGTTCGGCGATTAAACTTTTCGTAATAGTGGGGAACAAGATATAAAAACATTGCTACTGGGCCCGAGGCCCTTGTGTTGATTTCGTCGGCCCACCGGTTGACGTTGTGTTTTCGTGATGGGTGATTTCGCAGGGGGGGGGGGGTTCGGCTAGAGTGTTATCGAGTGGGATAGGGTAATCGGCCCAAGGTTCCATGTTTGTTCCATGTTTTAATGGTACCATCATAACATAAATACTAAAATGTATTGTTAACCTATACACATATAATGCACACCATACATAAACACAAAAACAACACTTGCATTGCACATCAAGTAATTATAAAAACACACTTGCAAATAAGTAATAAATTAAGTCGAATAGAGACCATGAAACTCGGGTTGTCACAAGATATACAGTCAAGAAAATCAAGGGCAATGGTGATATATATGTGGATTAGACACCAAAAAAAACACTCAACAAATCGCTACAATTTCAGGAATGTGTTTACTGACGGCATCAGATTCCTAATTGATGGAGAAAGGTCTGGTGGCAAGAAAAGCTGCTTCTAGGAGGTCGTCAAGTGTTTTCGCTCGACGATTCCATTCTTGGGTGGTTGGTTTGGCCCTTGTTCCTGTAACTCGAATCCTAGCCCGGTATATCCCATTTTAATTTTACACCATTGTGAACCTTACGCCTTTTTTACTCTCTGATCGAGGTTCTCGGCATTGAAAAATCTTTGCAAACTAAATCACACGTGTATATGTTGATATTTAAGAGATATACAGTCAAGAAAATCAAGGGCAATGGTGATATATATGCGGATTAGACAAAAAAAAACACTCAACAAATCGCTACAATTTAAGGAATGTGTTTAGTGACGGCATCAGATTCCTAATTGATGGAGAAAGGTCTGGTGGCAAGAAAAGCTGCTTCTAGGAGGTTGTCAAGTGTTTTCTCTCGATGATTCCATTCTTGGGTGTTTGGTTGGGCCTTTGTTCCTGTAACTCGAATCCTAGCCCGGTATATCCCATTTTAATCTTACACCATTTTGAACCTTACACCTTTTTTACACTCTGATCGAGGTTCTCGGCATTGAAAAATCTTCGTAAACTAAATCACACGTGTATATGTTGACATTTAAGAGATATACAGTCAAAAAAATCAAGTGCAATGGTGATATATATGCGAATTAGACACAAAAAAAAAACACTCAACAAATCGCTACAATTTAAGGAATGTGTTTAGTGACGGCATCAGATTCCTAATTGATGGAGAAAGGTCTGGTGGCAAGAAAAGCTGCTTCTAGGAGGTTGTCAAGTGTTTTCGCTCGACGATTCCATTCTTGGGTGTTTGGTTTGGCCCTTGTTCCTGTAACTCGAATCCTAGCTCGGTATATCCCATTTTAATTTTACACCATTGTGAACCTTACGCCTTTTTTACTCTCTGATCGAGGTTCTCGGCATTGAAAAATCTTCGTAAACTAAATCACACGTGTATATGTTGACATTTAAGAGATATACAGTCAAGAAAATCAAGGGCAATGGTGATATATATGCGGAGTAGACACCAAAAAAAACACTCAACAAATCACTACAATTTAAGGAATGTGTTTAGTGACGGCATCAGATTCCTAATTGATGGAGAAAGGTCTGGTGGCAAGAAAAGCTGCTTCTAGGAGGTTGTCAAGTGTTTTCGATCGACGATTCCATTCTAGGGTGGTTGGTTTGGACCTTGTTCCTGTAACTCGAATCCTAGCCCGGTATATTCCATTTTAATTTTACACCATTGTGAACCTTACGCCTTTTTTACTCTCTGATCGAGGTTCTCGGCATTAATAAATCTTCGTAAACTAAATCACACGTGTATATGTTGACATTTAAGAGATACACAGTCAAGAAAATCAAGGGCAATGGTGATATATATGCAGATTAGACACCAAAAAAAACACTCAACAAATCGCTATAATTTAAGGAATGTGTTTAGTTACTGCATCAGATTCCTAATTGATGGAGAAAGTTCTGGTGGCAAGAAAAGCTGCTTCTAGGAGGTTGTCAAGTGTTTTCGCTCGACGATTCCATTCTTGGGTGTTTGGTTTGGCCCTTGATCCTGTAACTCGAATCCTAGCCCGGTATATACCATTTTAATTTTACACCATTGTGAACCTTACGCCTTTTTTACTCTCTGATCGAGGTTCTCGGCATTGAAAAATCTTCGTAAACTAAATCACACGTGTATATGTTGTCTTTGTTCCTGTAACTCGAATCCTAGCCCGGTATATCCCATTTTAATTTTACACCATTGTGAACCTTACGCCTTTTTTACTCTCTGATCGAGGTTCTCGACATTGAAAAATCTTCGTAAACTAAATCACACGTGTATATGTTGACATTTAAGAGATATACAATCAAGAAAATCAAGGGAACTGTTGATATATATGCGGATTAGACACCAAAAAAAAAACACTCACCAAATCGCTACAATTTAAGGAATGTGTTTAGTGACGGCATCATATTCCTAATGATGGAGAAAGGTCTGGTGGCAAGAAAAGCTGCTTCTAGGAGGTTGTCAAGTGTTTTCGCTCCACGATTCCATTCTTGGGTGTTTGGTTTGGCCCTTGTTCCTATAACTCGAATCCTAGCCCGGTATATCCCATTTTAATTTTACACCATTGTGAACCTTACACCTTTTTTACTCTTTGATCGAGGTTCTCGGCATTGAAAAATCTTCATAAACTAAATCACAGGTGTATATGTTGACATTTAAGAGATATACAGTATAGAAAATGAAGGGCAATGGTGATATATATGCGGCTTAGACACTAAAAAAAACACTCAACAAATCGCTACAATTTAAGGAATGTGTTTAGTGACGGCATCAGATTCCTAATTGATGGAGAAAGGTCTGGTGACAAGAAAAGCTGCTTCTAGGAGGTTGTCAAGTGTTTTCGCTCGACGATTCCATTCTTGGGTGTTTGGTTTGGCCCTTGATCCTGTAACTCGAATCCTAGCCCGGTATATACCATTTTAATTTTACACCATTGTGAACCTTACGCCTTTTTTACTCTCTGATCGAGGTTCTCGGCATTGAAAAATCTTCGTAAACTAAATCACACGTGTATATGTTGACATTTAAGAGATATACACTCAAGAAAATCAAGGGCAATGGTGATATATATGCAGATTAGACACCAAAAAAAACACTCAACAAATCGCTATAATTTAAGGAATGTGTTTAGTGACGGCATCAGATTCCTAGTTGATGGAGAAAGGTCTGGAGGCAAGAAAAGCTGCTTCTAGGAGGTTGTCAAGTGTTTTCGCTGGACGATTCCATTCTCGGGTGTTTGGTTTGGCCCTTGTTCCTGTAACTCGAATCCAAGCCCGGTATATCCCATTTTAATTTTACAGCATTGTGAACCTTACGCCTTTTTTACTCTCTGATCGAGGTTCTCGGCATTGAAAAATCTTTGTAAACTAAATCACACGTGTATATGTTGACATTTAAGAGATATACAGTCAAGAAAATCAAGGGCAATGGTGATATATATGCAGATTAGACACCAAAAAAAACACTCAACAAATCGCTAAAATTTAAGGAATGTGTTTAGTGACGGCATCAGATTCCTAATTGATGGAGAAAGTTCTGGTGGCAAGAAAAGCTGCTTCTAGGAGGTTGTCAAGTGTTTTCGCTCGACGATTCCATTCTTGGGTGTTTGGTTTGGCCCTTGATCCTGTAACTCGAATCCTAGCCCGGTATATACCATTTTAATTTTACACCATTGTGAACCTTACGCCTTTTTTACTCTCTGATCGAGGTTCTCGGCATTGAAAAATCTTCGTAAACTAAATCACACGTGTATATGTTGCCTTTGTTCCTGTAACTCGAATCCTAGCCCGGTATATCCCATTTTAATTTTTCACCATTGTGAACCTTACGCCTTTTTTACTCTCTGATCGAGGTTCTCGACATTGAAAAATCTTCGTAAACTAAATCACACGTGTATATGTTGACATTTAAGAGATATACAATCAAGAAAATCAAGGGAACTGTTGATATATATGCGGATTAGACACAAAAAAAAAACACTCACCAAATCGCTACAATTTAAGGAATGTGTTTAGTGACGGCATCAGATTCCTAATGATGGAGAAAGGTCTGGTGGCAAGAAAAGCTGCTTCTAGGAGGTTGTCAAGTGTTTTCGCTCCACGATTCCATTCTTGGGTGTTTGGTTTGGCCCTTGTTCCTATAACTCGAATCCTTGCCCGGTATATCCCATTTTAATTTTACACCATTGTGAACCTTACACCTTTTTTACTCTTTGATCGAGGTTCTCGGCATTGAAAAATCTTCATAAACTAAATCACACGTGTATATGTTGACATTTAAGAGATATACAGTATAGAAAATCAAGGGCAATGGTGATATATATGCGGCTTAGACACTAAAAAAAACACTCAACAAATCGCTACAATTTAAGGAATGTGTTTAGTGACGGCATCAGATTCCTAATTGATGGAGAAAGGTCTGGTGACAAGAAAAGCTGCTTCTAGGAGGTTGTCAAGTGTTTTCGCTCGACGATTCCATTCTTGGGTGTTTGGTTTGGCCCTTGTTCCTGTAAATCGAATCCTAGCCCGGTATATCCCATTTTAATTTTACACCATTGTGAACCTTACGCCTTTTTTACTCTCTGATCGAGGTTCTCGGCATTGAAAAATCTTCGTAAATTAATCACACGTGTATATGTTGACATTTAAGAGATATACAGTTAAGAAAATCAAGGGCACCGTTGATATATATGCGGATTAGACACCAAAAAAAAAACACTCAACAAATCGCTACAATTTAAGGAACGTGTTTAGTGACGGCATCAGATTCCTAGTTGATGGAGAAAGGTCTGGTGGCAAGAAAAGCTGCTTCTAGGAGGTTATCAAGTGTTTTCGCACGACGATTGCATTCTTGGGTGGTTGGTTCGGCCCTTGTTCCTGTAACTCGAATCCTAGCCCGGTATTTCCCATTTTAATCTTACACCATTGTGAACCTTATGCCTTTTTTACCCTCTGATCGAGGTTCTCGGCATTGAAAAATATTCGTAAACTAAATCACACGTGTATTTAGTGACGGCATCAGATTCCTAGTTGATGGAGAAAGGTCTGGTGGCAAGAAAAGCTGCTTCTAGGAGGTTGTCAAGTGTTTTCGCTCGACGATTCCATTCTCGGGTGTTTGGTTTGGCCGTTGTTCCTGTAAATCGAATCCTAGCCCGGTATATCCCATTTTAATTTTTCACCATTGTGAACCTTACGCCTTTTTTACTCTCTGATCGAGGTACTCGGCATTGAAAAATCTTCGTAAACTAAATCACACGTGTATATGTTGACATTTAAGAGATATACAGTTAAGAAAATCAAGGGCACTGTTGATATATATGCGGATTAGACACCAAAAAAAAACACTCAACAAATCGCTACAATTTAAGGAATGTGTTTAGTGACGGCATCAGATTCCTAGTTGATGGAGAAAGGTCTGGTGGCAAGAAAAGCTGCTTCTAGGAGGTTATCAAGTGTTTTCGCACGACGATTCCATTCTTGGGTGGTTGGTTTGGCCCTTGTTCCTGTAACTCGAATCCTAGCCCGGTATTTCCCATTTTAATCTTACACCATTGTGAACCTTATGCCTTTTTTACCCTCTGATCGAGGTTCTCGGCATTGAAAAATATTCGTAAACTAAATCACACGTGTATTTAGTGACGGCATCAGATTCCAAGTTGATGGAGAAAGGTCTGGTGGCAAGAAAAGCTGCTTCTTGGAGGTTGTCAAGTGTTTTCGCTCGACGATTCCATTCTCGGGTGTTTGGTTTGGCCCTTGTTCCTGTAACTCGAATACAAGCCCGATATATCCCATTTTAATTTTACAGCATTGTGAACCTTACGCCTTTTTTACTCTCTGATCGAGGTTCTCGGCATTGAAAAATCTTCGTAAACTAAATCACACGTGTATATGTTGACATTTAAGAGATATACAGTCAAGAAAATCAAGGGCAATGGTGATATATATGCAGATTAGACACCAAAAAAAACACTCAAGAAATCGCTATAATTTAAGGAATGTGTTTAGTGACGGCATCAGATTCCTAATTGATGGAGAAAGTTCTGGTGGCAAGAAAAGCTGCTTCTAGGAGGTTGTCAAGTGTTTTCGTTCGACGATTCCATTCTTGGGTGTTTGGTTTGGCCCTTGATCCTGTAACTCGAATCCTAGCCCGGTATATACCATTTTAATTTTACACCATTGTGAGCCTTACGCCTTTTTTACTCTCTGATCGAGGTTCTCGGCATTGAAAAATCTTCGTAAACTAAATCACACGTGTATATGTTGCCTTTGTTTCTGTAGCTCGAATCCTAACCCGGTATATCCCATTTTAATTTTTCACCATTGTTAACCTTACGCCTTTTTTACTCTCTGATCGAGGTTCTCGACATTGAAAAATCTTCGTAAACTAAATCACACGTGTATATGTTGACATTTAAGAGATATACAATCAAGAAAATCAAGGGAACTGTTGATATATATGCGGATTAGACACAAAAAAAAAATACTCACCAAATCGCTACAATTTAAGGAATGTGTTTAGTGACGGCATCAGATTCCTAATTGATGGAGAAAAGTCTGGTGGCAAGAAAACTTGCTTCTAGGAGGTTGTCAAGTGTTTTCGCTCCACGATTCCATTCTTGGGTGTTTGGTTTGGCCCTTGTTCCTATAACTCGAATCCTAGCCCGGTATATCCCATTTTAATTTTACACCATTGTGAACCTTACACCTTTTTTACTCTCTGATCGAGGTTCTCGGCATTGAAAAATATTCATAAACTAAATCACACGTGTATATGTTGACATTTAAGAGATATACAGTATAGAAAATCAAGGGCAATGGTGATATATATGCGGCTTAGACACCAAAAAAAACACTCAACAAATCGCTACAATTTAAGGAATATGTTTAGTGACGGCATCAGATTCCTAATTGATAGAGAAAGGTCTGGTGGCAAGAAAAGCTGCTTCTAGGAGGTTGTCAAGTGTTTTCGCTCGACGCTTCCATTCTTGGGTGTTTGGTTTGGCCCTTGTTCCTGTAACTCGAATCCTAGCCCGGTATATCCCATTTTAATTTTACACCATTGTGAACCTTACGCCTTTTTTACTCTCTGATCGAGGTTCTCGGCATTGAAAAATCTTCGTAAACTAAATCACACGTGTATATGTTGACATTTAAGAGATATACAGTTAAGAAAATCAAGGGAACTGTTGATATATATGCGGATTAGACACCAAAAAAAAAACACTCAACAAATCACTACAATTTAAGGAATGTGTTTAGTGACGGCATCAGATTCCTAGTTGATGGAGAAAGGTCTGGTGGCAAGAAAAGCTGCTTCTAGGAGGTTATCAAGTGTTTTCGCACGACGATTCCATTCTTGGGTGGTTGGTTTGGCCCTTGTTCCTGTAACTCGAATCCTAGCCCGGTATTTCCCATTTTAATCTTACACCATTGTGAACCTTATGCCTTTTTTACCCTCTGATCGAGGTTCTCGGCATTGAAAAATATTCGTAAACTAAATCACACGTGTATTTAGTGACGGCATCAGATTCCTAGTTGATGGAGAAAGGTCTGGTGGCAAGAAAAGCTGCTTCTAGGAGGTTGTCAAGTGTTTTCGCTCGACGATTCCATTCTCGGGTGTTTGGTTTGGCCCTTGTTCCTGTAACTCGAATACAGGCCCGATATATCCCATTTTAATTTTACAGCATTGTGAACCTTACGCCTTTTTTACTCTCTGATCGAGGTTCTCGGCATTAAAAAATCTTCGTAAACTAAATCACACGTGTATATGTTGACATTTAAGAGATATACAGTCAAGAAAATCAAGGTCAATGGTGATATATATGCAGATTAGACACCAAAAAAAACACTCAACAAATCGCTATAATTTAAGGAATGTGTTTAGTGACGGCATCAGATTCCTAATTGATGGAGAAAGTTCTGGTGGCAAGAAAAGCTGCTTCTAGGAGGTTGTCAAGTGTTTTCGCTCGAGGATTCCATTCTTGGGTGTTTGGTTTGGCCCTTGATCCTGTAACTCGAATCCTAGCCCGGTATATACCATTTTAATTTTACACCATTGTGAACCTTACGCCTTTTTTACTCTCTGATCGAGGTTCTCGGCATTGAAAAATCTTCGTAAACTAAATCACACGTGTATATGTTGCCTTTGTTCCTGTAACTCGAATCCTAGCCCGGTATATCCCATTTTAATTTTTCACCATTGTGAACCTTACGCCTTTTTTACTCTCTGATCGAGGTTCTCGGCATTGAAAAATCTTCGTAAACTAAATCACACGTGTATATGTTGACATTTAAGAGATATACAGTTAAGAAAATCAAGGGCACTGTTGATATATATGCGGATTAGACACCAAAAAAAAAACACTCAACAAATCGCTACAATTTAAGGAATGTGTTTAGTGACGGCATCAGATTCCTAGTTGATGGAGAAAGGTCTAGTGGCAAGAAAAGCTGCTTCTAGGAGGTTGTCAAGTGTTTTCGCTCCACGATTCCATTCTTGGGTGTTTGGTTTGGCCCTTGTTCCTATAACTCGAATCCTAGCCCGGTATATCCCATTTTAATTTTACACCATTGTGAACCTTACACCTTTTTTACTCTCTGATCGAGGTTCTCGGCATTGAAAAATATTCATAAACTAAATCACACGTGTATATGTTGACATTTAAGAGATATACAGTATAGAAAATCAAGGGCAATGGTGATATATATGCGGCTTAGACACCAAAAAAAACACTCAACAAATCGCTACAATTTAAGGAATGTGTTTAGTGACGGCATCAGATTCCTAATTGATGGAGAAAGGTCTGGTGGCAAGAAAAGCTGCTTCTAGGAGGTTGTCAAGTGTTTTCGCTCGACGATTCCATTCTTGGGTGTTTGGTTTGGCCCTTGCTCCTGTAACTCGAATCCTAGCCCGGTATATCCCATTTTAATTTTACACCATTGTGAACCTTACGCCTTTTTTACTCTCTGATCGAGGTTCTCGGCATTGAAAAATCTTCTTAAACTAAATCACACGTGTATATGTTGCCTTTGTTCCTGTAACTCGAATCCTAGCCCGGTATATCCCATTTTAATTTTTCACCATTGTGAACCTTACGCCTTTTTTACTCTCTGATCGAGGTTCTCGACATTGAAAAATCTTCGTAAACTAAATCACACGTGTATATGTTGACATTTAAGAGATATACAATCAAGAAAATCAAGGGAACTGTTGATATATATGCGGATTAGACACCAAAAAAAACACTCAACAAATCGCTACAATTTAAGGAATGTGTTTAGTGACGGCATCAGATTCCTAATTGATGGAGAAAGGTCTGGTGGCAAGAAAAGTTGCTTCTAGGAGGTTGTCAAGTGTTTTCGCTCGACGATTCCATTCTTGGGTGTTTGGTTTGGCCCTTGTTCCTGTAACTCGAATCCTAGCCCGGTATATCCCATTTTAATTTTACACCATTGTGAACCTTACGCCTTTTTTACTCTCTGATCGAGGTTCTCGGCATTGAAAAATCTTCATAAACTAAATCACACGTGTATATGTTGACATTTAAGAGATATACAGTTAAGAAAATCAAGGGCAATGTTGATATATATGCGGATTAGACACCAAAAAAAAACACTCAACAAATCGCTACAATTTAAGGAATGTGTTTAGTGATGGCATCAGATTCCTAGTTGATGGAGAAAGGTCTGGTGGCAAGAAAAGCTGCTTCTAGGAGGTTATAAAGTGTTTTCGCACGACGATTCCATTCTTGGGTGGTTGGTTTGGTCCTTGTTCCTGTAACTCGAATCCAAGCCCGGTATTTCCCATTTTAATCTTACACCATTGTGAACCTTATGCCTTTTTTACCCTCTGATCGAGGTTCTCGGCATTGAAAAATATTCGTAAACTAAATCACACGTGTATTTAGTGACGGCATCAGATTCCTAGTTGATGGAGAAGGGTCTGGTGGCAAGAAAAGCTGCTTCTAGGAGGTTGTCAAGTGCTTTCGCTCGACAATTCCATTCTCGGGTGTTTGGTTTGGCCCTTGTTCCTGTAACTCGAATCCAAGCCCGGTATATCCCATTTTAATTTTACAGCATTGTGAACCTTACGCCTTTTTTACTCTCTGATCGAGGTTCTCGGCATTGAAAAATCTTCGTAAACTAAATCACATGTGTATATGTTGACATTTAAGAGGTATACAGTCAAGAAAATCAAGGGCAATGGTGATATATATGCAGATTAGACACCAAAAAAAACACTCAACAAATCGCTATAATTTAAGGAATGTGTTTAGTGACGGCATCAGATTCCTAATTGATGGAGAAAGTTCTGGTGGCAAGAAAAGCTGCTTCTAGGAGGTTGTCAAGTGTTTTCGCTCGACGATTCCATTCTTGGGTGTTTGGTTTGGCCCTTGATCCTGTAACTCGAATCCTCGCCCGGTATATACCATTTTAATTTTACACCATTGTGAACCTTACGCCTTTTTTACTCTCTGATCGAGGTTTTCGGCATTGAAAAATCTTCGTAAACTAAATCACACGTGTATATGTTGCCTTTGTTCCTATAACTCGAATCCTAGCCCGGTATATCCCATTTTAATTTTTCACCATTGTGAACCTTACGCCTTTTTTACTCTCTGATCGAGGTTCTCGACATTGAAAAATCTTCGTAAACTAAATCACACGTGTATATGTTGACATTTAAGAGATATACAATCAAGAAAATCAAGGGAACTGTTGATATATATGCGGATTAGACACCAAAAAAAAAAACACTCACCAAATCGCTACAATTTAAGGAATGTGTTTAGTGACGGCATCAGATTCCTAATTGATGGAGAAAGGTCTGGTGGCAAGAAAAGCTGCTTCTAGGAGGTTGTCAAGTGTTTTCGCTCCACGATTCCATTCTTGGGTGTTTGGTTTGGCCCTTGTTCCTATAACTCGAATCCTAGCCCGGTATATCCCATTTTAATTTTACACCATTGTGAACCTTACACCTTTTTTACACTCTGATCGAGGTTCTCGGCATTGAAAAATATTCATAAACTAAATCACACGTGTATATGTTGACATTTAAGAGATATACAGTATAGAAAATCAAGGGCAATGGTGATATATATGCGGCTTAGACACCAAAAAAAACACTCAACAAATCGCTACAATTTAAGGAATGTGTTTAGTGTCGGCATCAGATTCCTAATTGATGGAGAAAGGTCTGGTGGCAAGAAAAGCTGCTTCTAGGAGGTTGTCAAGTGTTTTCGCTCGACGATTCCATTCTTGGGTGTTTGGTTTGGCCTTGTTCCTGTAACTCGAATCCTAGCCCGGTATATCCCATTTTAATTTTACACCATTGTGAACCTTACTCCTTTTTTACTCTCTGATCGAGGTTCTCGGCATTGAAAAATCTTCGTAAACTAAATCACACGTGTATATGTTGACATTTAAGAGATATACAGTTAAGAAAATCAAGGGCACTGTTGATATATATGCGGATTAGACACCAAAAAAAAAACACTCAACAAATCGCTACAATTTAAGGAATGTGTTTAGTGACGGCATCAGATTCCTAGTTGATGGAGAAAGGTCTAGTGGCAAGAAAAGCTGCTTCTAGGAGGTTGTCAAGTGTTTTCGCTCCACGATTCCATTCTTGGGTGTTTGGTTTGGCCCTTGTTCCTATAACTCGAATCCTAGCCCGGTATATCCCATTTTAATTTTACACCATTGTGAACCTTACACCTTTTTTACTCTCTGATCGAGGTTCTCGGCATTGAAAAATATTCATAAACTAAATCACACGTGTATATGTTGACATTTAAGAGATATACAGTATAGAAAATCAAGGGCAATGGTGATATATATGCGGCTTAGACACCAAAAAAAACACTCAACAAATCGCTACAATTTAAGGAATGTGTTTAGTGACGGCATCAGATTCCTAATTGATGGAGAAAGGTCTGGTGGCAAGAAAAGCTGCTTCTAGGAGGTTGTCAAGTGTTTTCGCTCGACGATTCCATTCTTGGGTGTTTGGTTTGGCCCTTGCTCCTGTAACTCGAATCCTAGCCCGGTATATCCCATTTTAATTTTACACCATTGTGAACCTTACTCCTTTTTTACTCTCTGATCGAGGTTCTCGGCATTGAAAAATCTTCGTAAACTAAATCACACGTGTATATGTTGACATTTAAGAGATATACAGTTAAGAAAATCAAGGGCACTGTTGATATATATGCGGATTAGACACCAAAAAAAAACACTCAACAAATCGCTACAATTTAAGGAATGTGTTTAGTGACGGCATCAGATTCCTAGTTGATGGAGAAAGGTCTAGTGGCAAGAAAAGCTGCTTCTAGGAGGTTGTCAAGTGTTTTCGCTCCACGATTCCATTCTTGGGTGTTTGGTTTGGCCCTTGTTCCTATAACTCGAATCCTAGCCCGGTATATCCCATTTTAATTTTACACCATTGTGAACCTTACACCTTTTTTACTCTCTGATCGAGGTTCTCGGCAATGAAAAATATTCATAAACTAAATCACACGTGTATATGTTGACATTTAAGAGATATACAGTATAGAAAATCAAGGGCAATGGTGATATATATGCGGCTTAGACACCAAAAAAAACACTCAACAAATCGCTACAATTTAAGGAATGTGTTTAGTGACGGCATCAGATTCCTAATTGATGGAGAAAGGTCTGGTGGCAAGAAAAGCTGCTTCTAGGAGGTTGTCAAGTGTTTTCGCTCGACGATTCCATTCTTGGGTGTTTGGTTTGGCCCTTGCTCCTGTAACTCGAATCCTAGCCCGGTATATCCCATTTTAATTTTACACCATTGTGAACCTTACGCCTTTTTTACTCTCTGATCGAGGTTCTCGGCATTGAAAAATCTTCTTAAACTAAATCACACGTGTATATGTTGCCTTTGTTCCTGTAACTCGAATCCTAGCCCGGTATATCCCATTTTAATTTTTCACCATTGTGAACCTTACGCCTTTTTTACTCTCTGATCGAGGTTCTCGACATTGAAAAATCTTCGTAAACTAAATCACACGTGTATATGTTGACATTTAAGAGATATACAATCAAGAAAATCAAGGGAACTGTTGATATATATGCGGATTAGACACCAAAAAAAACACTCAACAAATCGCTACAATTTAAGGAATGTGTTTAGTGACGGCATCAGATTCCTAATTGATGGAGAAAGGTCTGGTGGCAAGAAAAGTTGCTTCTAGGAGGTTGTCAAGTGTTTTCGCTCGACGATTCCATTCTTGGGTGTTTGGTTTGGCCCTTGTTCCTGTAACTCGAATCCTAGCCCGGTATATCCCATTTTAATTTTACACCATTGTGAACCTTACGCCTTTTTTACTCTCTGATCGAGGTTCTCGGCATTGAAAAATCTTCATAAACTAAATCACACGTGTATATGTTGACATTTAAGAGATATACAGTTAAGAAAATCAAGGGCAATGTTGATATATATGCGGATTAGACACCAAAAAAAAACACTCAACAAATCGCTACAATTTAAGGAATGTGTTTAGTGATGGCATCAGATTCCTAGTTGATGGAGAAAGGTCTGGTGGCAAGAAATGCTGCTTCTAGGAGGTTATCAAGTGTTTTCGCACGACGATTCCATTCTTGGGTGGTTGGTTTGGCCCTTGTTCCTGTAACTCGAATCCAAGCCCGGTATTTCCCATTTTAATCTTACACCATTGTGAACCTTATGCCTTTTTTACCCTCTGATCGAGGTTCTCGGCATTGAAAAATATTCGTAAACTAAATCACACGTGTATTTAGTGACGGCATCAGATTCCTAGTTGATGGAGAAGGGTCTGGTGGCAAGAAAAGCTGCTTCTAGGAGGTTGTCAAGTGCTTTCGCTCGACAATTCCATTCTCGGGTGTTTGGTTTGGCCCTTGTTCCTGTAACTCGAATCCAAGCCCGGTATATCCCATTTTAATTTTACAGCATTGTGAACCTTACGCCTTTTTTACTCTCTGATCGAGGTTCTCGGCATTGAAAAATCTTCGTAAACTAAATCACATGTGTATATGTTGACATTTAAGAGATATACAGTCAAGAAAATCAAGGGCAATGGTGATATATATGCAGATTAGACACCAAAAAAAATACTCAACTAATCGCTATAATTTAAGGAATGTGTTTAGTGACGGCATCAGATTCCTAATTGATGGAGAAAGTTCTGGTGGCAAGAAAAGCTGCTTCTAGGAGGTTGTCAAGTGTTTTCGCTCGACGATTCCATTCTTGGGTGTTTGGTTTGGCCCTTGATCCTGTAACTCGAATCCTAGCCCGGTATATACCATTTTAATTTTACACCATTGTGAACCTTACGCCTTTTTTACTCTCTGATCGAGGTTTTCGGCATTGAAAAATCTTCGTAAACTAAATCACACGTGTATATGTTGCCTTTGTTCCTATAACTCGATTCCTAGCCCGGTATATCCCATTTTAATTTTTCACCATTGTGAACCTTACGCCTTTTTTACTCTCTGATCGAGGTTCTCGACATTGAAAAATCTTCGTAAACTAAATCACACGTGTATATGTTGACATTTAAGAGATATACAATCAAGAAAATCAAGGGAACTGTTGATATATATGCGGATTAGACACCAAAAAAAAAACACTCACCAAATCGCTACAATTTAAGGAATGTGTTTAGTGACGGCATCAGATTCCTAATTGATGGAGAAAGGTCTGGTGGCAAGAAAAGCTGCTTCTAGGAGGTTGTCAAGTGTTTTCGCTCCACGATTCCATTCTTGGGTGTTTGGTTTGGCCCTTGTTCCTATAACTCGAATCCTAGCCCGGTATATCCCATTTTAATTTTACACCATTGTGAACCTTACACCTTTTTTACACTCTGATCGAGGTTCTCGGCATTGAAAAATATTCATAAACTAAATCACACGTGTATATGTTGACATTTAAGAGATATACAGTATAGAAAATCAAGGGCAATGGTGATATATATGCGGCTTAGACACCAAAAAAAACACTCAACAAATCGCTACAATTTAAGGAATGTGTTTAGTGTCGGCATCAGATTCCTAATTGATGGAGAAAGGTCTGGTGGCAAGAAAAGCTGCTTCTAGGAGGTTGTCAAGTGTTTTCGCTCGACGATTCCATTCTTGGGTGTTTGGTTTGGCCTTGTTCCTGTAACTCGAATCCTAGCCCGGTATATCCCATTTTAATTTTACACCATTGTGAACCTTACTCCTTTTTTACTCTCTGATCGAGGTTCTCGGCATTGAAAAATCTTCGTAAACTAAATCACACGTGTGTATGTTGACATTTAAGAGATATACAGTTAAGAAAATCAAGGGCACTGTTGATATATATGCGGATTAGACACCAAAAAAAAACACTCAACAAATCGCTACAATTTAAGGAATGTGTTTAGTGACGGCATCAGATTCCTAGTTGATGGAGAAAGGTCTAGTGGCAAGAAAAGCTGCTTCGAGGAGGTTATCAAGTGTTTTCGCACGACGATTCCATTCTTGGGTGGTTGGTTTGGCCCTTGTTCCTGTAACTCGAATCCTATCCCGGTATTTCCCATTTTAATCTTACACCATTGTGAACCTTATGCCTTTTTTACCCTCTGATCGAGGTTCTCGGCATTGAAAAATATTCGTAAACTAAATCACACGTGTATTTAGTGACGGCATCAGATTCCTAGTTGATGGAGGAAGGTCTGGTGTCAAGAAAAGCTGCTTCTAGGAGGTTGTCAAGTGTTTTCGCTCGACGATTCCATTCTTGGGTGTTTGGTTTGGCCCTTGTTCCTGTAACTCGAATCCAAGCCCGGTATATCCCATTTTAATTTTACAGCATTGTGAACCTTACGCCTTTTTTACTCTCTGATCGAGGTTCTCGGCATTGAAAAATCTTCGTAAACTAAATCACACGTGTATATGTTGACATTTAAGAGATATACAGTCAAGAAAATCAAGGGCAATGGTGATATATATGCGGATTAGACACCAAAAAAAAACACTCAACAAATGGCTACAATTTAAGGAATGTGTTTAGTGACGGCATCAGATTCCTAATTGATGGAGAAAGGTCTGGTGGCAAGAAAACCTGCTTCTAGGAGGTTGTCAAGTGTTTTCGCTCGACGATTCCATTCATGGGTGTTTGGTTTGGCCCTTGTTCCTCTAACTCGAATCCTAGCCCGGTATATCCCATTTTAATTTTACACCATTGTGAACCTTACGCCTTTTTTACTCTCTGATCGAGGTTCTCGGCATTGAAAAATCTTCGTAAACTAAATCACACGTGTATATGTTGACATTTAAGAGATATCAGTCAAGAAAATCAAGGGCAATGGTGATATATATGCGGATTAGACACCAAAAAAACCCCTCAACAAATAGCTACAACTTAAGAAATGTGTTTAGTGAAGGCATCAGATTCCTAATTGAGGGAGAAATGTCTGGTGGCAAGAAAAGCTGCTTCTAGGAGGTTGTCAAGTGTTTTCGCTCGACGATTCCATTCTTGGGTGGTTGGTTTGGCCCTTGTTCCTGTAACTCGAATCCTAGCCCGGTATATCCAAATTTAATTTTACACCATTGTGAACCTTACGCCTTTTTTACTCTCTGATCGAGGTTCTCGGCATTGAAAAATCTTCGTAAACTAAATCACACGTGTATATATTGACATTTAAGAGATATACAGTCAAGAAAATCAAGGGCAATGGTGATATATATGCTTATTAGACACCAAAAAAAAATCACTCAACAAATGGCTTCAATTTAAGGAATGTGTTTAGTAACGGCATTAGATTCCTAATTGATGGTCTGGTGGTAAGAAAAGCTGCTTCTAGGAGGTTGTCAAGTGTTTTCGCTCGACGATTCATTCTTGGGTGGTTGGTTTGGCCCTTGTTCCTGTAACTCGAATTCTAGCCCGGTATATCCCATTTTAATCTTACACCATTGTGAACCTTACGCCTTCTTTACTCTCTGATCGAGGTTCTCGGCATTGACAAATCTTCGTAAACTAAATCACACGTGTATATGTTGACATTTAAGAGATATACAGTCAAGGAAATCAAGGGCAATGGTGATATATATGCGGATTAGACACACAAAAAAAAAAAAAAAAAACTCAACAAATGGCTACAATTTAAGGAATGTGTTTAGTGACAGCATTAGATTCCTAATTAATGGAGAAAGGTCTGGTGGCAAGAAAAGCTGCTTCTAGGAGGTTGTCAAGTGTTTTCGCTCGACGATTCCATTCTTGGGTGTTTGGTTTGGCCCTTGTTCCTGTAACTCGAATCCTAGCCCGGTATATCCCATTTTAATTTTACACCATTGTGAACCTTACGCCTTTTTTACTCTCTGATTGAGGTTCTCGGCATTGAAAAATCTTCGTAAACTAAATCACACGTGTATATATTGACATTTAAGAGATATACAGTCAAGAAAATCAAGGTCAATGGTGATATATATGCTGATTAGACACCAAAAAAAATCACTCAACAAATGGCTACAATTTAAGGAATGTGTATAGTGACGGCATCAGATTCCTAATTGATGGAGAAAGGTCTAGTGGTAAGAAAAGCTGCTTCTAGGAGGTTGTCAAGTGTTTTCGCTCGACGATTCCATTCTTGGGTGGTTGGTTTGGCCCTTGTTCCTGTAACTCGAATCCTAGCCCGGTATATCCCATTTTAATCTTACACCATTGTGAACCTTACGCCTTCTTTACCCTCTGATCGAGGTTCTCGGCATTGACAAATCTTCGTAAACTAAATCACACGTGTATATGTTGACATTTAAGAGATATACAGTCAAGAAAATCAAGGGCAATGGTGATCTATATGCGGATTAGACACCAAAAAAAAAACACTCAACAAATGGCTACAATTTAAGGAATGTGTTTAATGACAGCATTAGATTCCTAATTGATGGAGAAAGGTCTGGTGGCAAGAAAAGCTGATTCTAGGAGGTTGTCAAGTGTTTTCGCTCGACGATTCCATTCTTGGGTGTTTGGTTTGGCCCTTGTTCCTGTAACTCGAATCCTAGCCCGGTATATCCCATTTTAATTTTACACCATTGTTAACCTTACGCCTTTTTTACTCTCTGATCGAGGTTCTCGGCATTGAAAAATCTTTGTAAACTAAATCACACGTGTATATGTTGACATTTAAGAGATATACAGTCAAGAAAATCAAAGCCAACGGTGATATATATGCGGATAAGACACCAAAATAAAACAGTCAACAAATCGCTACACTTTAAGGAATGTGTTTAGTGACGGCATCAGATTCCTAATTGATGGAGAAAGGTCTGGTGGCAAGAAAAGCTGCTTCTAGGAGGTTGTCAAGTATTTTCGCTCGACGATTCCATTCTTGGGTGTTTGGTTTGGCCCTTGTTCCTGTAACTCGAATCCTAGCACGGTATATCCCATTTTAATTTTACACCATTGTGAACCTTACTCCTTTTTTACTCTCTGATCGAGGTTCTCGGCATTGAAAAATCTTCGTAAACTAAATCACACGTGTATATGTTGACATTTAAGAGATATACAGTCAAGAAAATCAAGGGCAATGGTGATATTTATGCGGATTAGACACCAAAAAAAAAACACTCAACAAATCGCTACAATTTAAGGAATGTGTTTAGTGACAGCATTAGATTCCTAATTGATGGAGAAAGGTCTGGTGGCAAGAAAAGCTGCTTCTAGGAGGTTGTCAAGTGTTTTCGCTCGACGATTCCATTCTTGGGTGGTTGGTTTGGCCCTTGTTCCTGTAACTCGAATCCTAGCCCGGTATATCCCATTTTAATCTTACACCATTGTGAACCTTACGCCTTCTTTACTCTCTGATCGAGGTTCTCGGCAATGACAAATCTTCGTAAACTAAATCACACGTGTATATGTTGACATTTAAGAGATATACAGTCAAGAAAATCACGGGCAATGGTGATATATATGCGGATTAGACACCAAAAAAAAAACACTCAACAAATGGCTACAATTAAAGGAATGTGTTTAATGACATCATTAGATTCCTAATTGATGGAGAAAGGTCTGGTGGCAAGAAAAGCTGATTCTAGGAGGTTGTCAAGTGTTTTCGCTCGACGATTCCATTCTTGGGTGTTTGGTTTGGCCCTTGTTCCTGTAACTCGAATCCTAGACCGGTATATCCCATTTTAATTTTACACCATTGTGAACCTTACGCCTTTTTTACTCTCTGATCGAGGTTCTCGGCATTGAAAAATCTTTGTAAACTAAATCACACGTGTATATGTTGACATTTAAGAGATATACAGTCAAGAAATTCAAAGCCAATGGTGATATATATGCGGATAAGACACCAAAATAAAACACTCAACAAATCGCTACAATTTAAGGAATGTGTTTAGTGACGGCATCAGATTCCTAATTGATGGAGAAAGGTCTAGTGGCAAGAAAAGCTGCTTCTAGGAGGTTGTCAAGTATTTTCGCTCGACGATTCCATTCTTGGGTGTTTGGTTTGGCCCTTGTTCCTGTAACTCGAATCCTAGCACGGTATATCCCATTTTAATTTTACACCATTGTGAACCTTACTCCTTTTTTACTCTCTGATCGAGGTTCTCGGCATTGAAAAATCTTCGTAAACTAAATCACACGTGTATATGTTGACATTTAAGAGATATACAGTCAAGAAAATCAAGGGCAATGGTGATATATATGCGGATTAGACACCAAAAAAAAACACTCAACAAATGGCTACAATTTAAGGAATGTGTTTAGTGACGGCATCAGATTCCTAATTGATGGAGAAAGGTGTGGTGGTAAGAAAAGCAGCTTCTAGGAGGTTGTCAAGTGTTTTCGCTCGACGATTCCATTCTTGGGTGGTTGGTTTGGCCCTTGTTCCTGTAACTCGAATCCTAGCCCGGTATATCCCATTTTAATCTTACACCATTGTGAACCTTCCGCCTACTTTACTCTCTGATCGAGGTTCTCGGCATTGACAAATCTTCGTAAACTAAATCACACGTGTATATGTTGACATTTAAGTGATATACAGTCAAGAAAATCAAGGGCAATGGTGATATATATGCGGATTAGACACCAAAAAAAAAACACTCAACAAATGGCTACAATTTAAGGAATGTGTTTAATGACAGCATTAGATTCCTAATTGATGGAGAAAGGTCTGGTGGCAAGAAAAGCTGCATCTAGGAGATTGTCAAGTGTTTTCGCTCGACGATTCCATTCTTGGGTGTTTGGTTTGGCCCTTGTTCCTGTAACTCGAATCCTAGCCCGGTATATCCCATTTTAATTTAACACCATTGTGAACCTTACGCCTTTTTTACTCTCTGATCGAGGTTCTCGGCATTGAAAAATCTTCGTAAACTAAATCACACGTGTATATGTTGACATTTAAGAGATATACAGTCAAGAAAATCAAACTCAATGGTGATATATATGCGGATTAGACACCAAAATAAAACACTCAACAAATCGCTACACTTTAAGGAATGTGTTTAGTGACGGCATCAGATTCCTAATTGATGGAGAAAGGTATGGTGGCAAGAAAAGCTGCTTCTAGGAGGTTGTCAAGTATTTTCGCTCGACGATTCCATTCTTGGGTGTTTGGTTTGGCCCTTGTTCCTGTAACTCGAATCCTAGCACGGTATATCCCATTTTAATTTTACACCATTGTGAACCTTACTCCTTTTTTACTCTCTGATCGAGGTTCTCGGCATTGAAAAATCTTCGTAAACTAAATCACACGTGTATATGTTGACATTTAAGAGATATACAGTCAAGAAAATCAAGGGCAATGGTGATATTTATGCGGATTAGACACCAAAAAAAAAACACTCAACAAATGGCTACAATTTAAGGAATGTGTTTAGTGACAGCATTAGATTCCTAATTGATGGAGAAAGGTCTGGTGGCAAGAAAAGCTGCTTCTAGGAGGTTGTCAAGTGTTTTCGCTCGACGATTCCATTCTTGGGTGGTTGGTCTGGCCCTTGTTCCTGTAACTCGAATCCTAGCCCGGTATATCCCATTTTAATCTTACACCATTGTGAACCTTACGCCTTCTTTACTCTCTGATCGAGGTTCTCGGCAATGACAAATCTTCGTAAACTAAATCACACGTGTATATGTTGACATTTAAGAGATATACAGTCAAGAAAATCACGGGCAATGGTGATATATATGCGGATTAGACACCAAAAAAAAAACACTCAACAAATGGCTACAATTTAAGGAATGTGTTTAATGACATCATTAGATTCCTAATTGATGGAGAAAGGTCTGGTGGCAAGAAAAGCTGATTCTAGGAGGTTGTCAAGTGTTTTCGCTCGACGATTCCATTCTTGGGTGTTTGGTTTGGCCCTTGTTCCTGTAACTCGAATCCTAGCCCGGTATATCCCATTTTAATTTTACACCATTGTGAACCTTACGCCTTTTTTACTCTCTGATCGAGGTTCTCGGCATTGAAAAATCTTTGTAAACTAAATCACACGTGTATATGTTGACATTTAAGAGATATACAGTCAAGAAATTCAAAGCCAATGGTGATATATATGCGGATAAGACACCAAAATAAAACACTCAACAAATCGCTACACTTTAAGGAATGTGTTTAGTGACGGCATCAAATTCCTAATTGATGGAGAAAGGTCTGGTGGCAAGAAAAGCTGCTTCTAGGAGGTTGTCAAGTATTTTCGCTCGACGATTCCATTCTTGGGTGTTTGGTTTGGCCCTTGTTCCTGTAACTCGAATCCTAGCACGGTATATCCCATTTTAATTTTACACCATTGTGAACCTTACTCCTTTTTTACTCTCTGATCGAGGTTCTCGGCATTGAAAAATCTTCGTAAACTAAATCACACGTGTATATGTTGACATTTAAGAGATATACAGTCAAGAAAATCAAGGGCAATGGTGATATTTATGCGGATTAGACACCAAAAAAAAAACACTCAACAAATGGCTACAATTTAAGGAATGTGTTTAGTGACAGCATTAGATTCCTAATTGATGGAGAAAGGTCTGGTGGCAAGAAAAGCTGCTTCTAGGAGGTTGTCATGTGTTTTCGCTCGACGATTCCATTCTTGGGTGGTTGGTTTGGCCCTTGTTCCTGTAACTCGAATCCTAGCCCGGTATATCCCATTTTAATCTTACACCATTGTGAACCTTACGCCTTCTTTACTCTCTGATCGAGGTTCTCGGCAATGACAAATCTTCGTAAACTAAATCACACGTGTATATGTTGACATTTAAGAGATATACAGTCAAGAAAATCACGGGCAATGGTGATATATATGCGGATTAGACACCAAAAAAAAAACACTCAACAAATGGCTACAATTTAAGGAATGTGTTTAATGACATCATTAGATTCCTAATTGATGGAGAAAGGTCTGGTGGCAAGAAAAGCTGATTCTAGGAGGTTGTCAAGTGATTTCGCTCGACGATTCCATTCTTGGGTGTTTGGTTTGGCCCTTGTTCCTGTAACTCGAATCCTAGACCGGTATATCCCATTTTAATTTTACACCATTGTGAACCTTACGCCTTTTTTACTCTCTGATCGAGGTTCTCGGCATTGAAAAATCTTTGTAAACTAAATCACACGTGTATATGTTGACATTTAAGAGATATACAGTCAAGAAATTCAAAGCCAATGGTGATATATATGCGGATAAGACACCAAAATAAAACACTCAACAAATCGCTACACTTTAAGGAATGTGTTTAGTGACGGCATCAGATTCCTAATTGATGGAGAAAGGTCTGGTGGCAAGAAAAGCTGCTTCTAGGAGGTTGTCAAGTATTTTCGCTCGACGATTCCATTTCTTGGGTGTTTGGTTTGGCCCTTGTTCCTGTAACTCGAATCCTAGCACGGTATATCCCATTTTAATTTTACACCATTGTGAACCTTACTCCTTTTTTACTCTCTGATCGAGGTTCTCGGCATTGAAAAATCTTCGTAAACTAAATCACACGTGTATATGTTGACATTTAAGAGATATACAGTCAAGAAAATCAAGGGCAATGGTGATATATATGCGGATTAGACACCAAAAAAAAACACTCAACAAATGGCTACAATTTAAGGAATGTGTTTAGTGACGGCATCAGATTCCTAATTGATGGAGAAAGGTGTGGTGGTAAGAAAAGCTGCTTCTAGGAGGTTGTCAAGTGTTTTCGCTCGACGATTCCATTCTTGGGTGGTTGGTTTGGCCCTTGTTCCTGTAACTCGAATCCTAGCCCGGTATATCCCATTTTAATCTTACACCATTGTGAACCTTACGCCTACTTTACTCTCTGATCGAGGTTCTCGGCATTGACAAATCTTCGTAAACTAAATCACACGTGTATATGTTGACATTTAAGTGATATACAGTCAAGAAAATCAAGGGCAATGGTGATATATATGCGGATTAGACACCAAAAAAAAAACACTCAACAAATGGCTACAATTTAAGGAATGTGTTTAGTGACAGCATTAGATTCCTAATTGATGGAGAAAGGTCTGGTGGCAAGAAAAGCTGCTTCTAGGAGATTGTCAAGTGTTTTCGCTCGACGATTCCATTCTTGGGTGTTTGGTTTGGCCCTTGTTCCTGTAACTCGAATCCTAGCCCGGTATATCCCATTTTAATTTTACACCATTGTGAACCTTACGCCTTTTTTACTCTCTGATCGAGGTTCTCGGCATTGAAAAATCTTCGTAAACTAAATCACACGTGTATATGTTGACATTTAAGAGATATACAGTCAAGAAAATCAAAGTCAATGGTGATATATATGCGGATTAGACACCAAAATAAAACACTCAACAAATCGCTACACTTTAAGGAATGTGTTTAGTGACGGCATCAGATTCCTAATTGATGGAGAAAGGTATGGTGGCAAGAAAAGCTGCTTCTAGGAGGTTGTCAAGTATTTTCGCTCGACGATTCCATTCTTGGGTGTTTGGTTTGGCCCTTGTTCCTGTAACTCGAATCCTAGCACGGTATATCCCATTTTAATTTTACACCATTGTGAACCTTACTCCTTTTTTACTCTCTGATCGAGGTTCTCGGCATTGAAAAATCTTCGTAAACTAAATCACACGTGTATATGTTGACATTTAAGAGATATACAGTCAAGAAAATCAAGGGCAATGGTGATATTTATGCGGATTAGACACCAAAAAAAAAATACTCAACAAATGGCTACAATTTAAGGAATGTGTTTAGCGACAGCATTAGATTCCTAATTGATGGAGAAAGGTCTGGTAGCAAGAAAAGCTGCTTCTAGGAGGTTGTCAAGTGTTTTCGCTCGACGATTCCATTCTTGGGTAGTTGGTTTGGCCCTTGTTCCTGTAACTCGAATCCTAGCCCGGTATATCCCATTTTAATCTTACACCATTGTGAACCTTACGCCTTCTTTACTCTCTGATCGAGGTTCTCGGCAATGACAAATCTTCGTAAACTAAATCACACGTGTATATGTTGACATTTAAGAGATATACAGTCAAGAAAATCACGGGCAATGGTGATATATATGCGGATTAGACACCAAAAAAAAACACTCAACAAATGGCTACAATTTAAGGAATGTGTTTAATGACATCATTAGATTCCTAATTGATGGAGAAAGGTCTGGTGGCAAGAAAAGCTGATTCTAGGAGGTTGTCAAGTGTTTTCGCTCGACGATTCCATTCTTGGGTGTTTGGTTTGGCCCTTGTTCCTGTAACTCGAATCCTAGCCCGGTATATCCCATTTTAATTTTACACCATTGTGAACCTTACGCCTTTTTTACTCTCTGATCGAGGTTCTCGGCATTGAAAAATCTTTGTAAACTAAATCACACGTGTATATGTTGACATTTAAGAGATATACAGTCAAGAAATTCAAAGCCAATGGTGATATATATGCGGATAAGACACCAAAATAAAACACTCAACAAATCGCTACACTTTAAGGAATGTGTTTAGTGACGGCATCAGATTCCTAATTGATGGAGAAAGGTCTGGTGGCAAGAAAAGCTGCTTCTAGGAGGTTGTCAAGTATTTTCGCTCGACGATTCCATTCTTGGGTGTTTGGTTTGGCCCTTGTTCCTGTAACTCGAATCCTAGCACGGTATATCCCATTTTAATTTTACACCATTGTGAACCTTACTCCTTTTTTACTCTCTGATCGAGGTTCTCGGCATTGAAAAATCTTCGTAAACTAAATCACACGTGTATATGTTGACATTTAAGAGATATACAGTCAAGAAAATCAAGGGCAATGGTGATATATATGCGGATTAGACACCAAAAAAAAACACTCAACAAATGGCTACAATTTAAGGAATGTGTTTAGTGACGGCATTAGATTCCTAATTGATGGAGAAAGGTGTGGTGGTAAGAAAAGCTGCTTCTAGGAGGTTGTCAAGTGTTTTCGCTCGACGATTCCATTCTTGGGTGGTTGGTTTGGCCCTTGTTCCTGTAACTCGAATCCTAGCCCGGTATATCCCATTTTAATCTTACACCATTGTGAACCTTACGCCTACTTTACTCTCTGATCGAGGTTCTCGGCATTGACAAATCTTCGTAAACTAAATCACACGTGTATATGTTGACATTTAAGTGATATACAGTCAAGAAAATCAAGGGCAATGGTGATATATATGCGGATTAGACACCAAAAAAAAACACTCAACAAATGGCTACAATTTAAGGAATGTGTTTAGTGACAGCATTAGATTCCTAATTGATGGAGAAAGGTCTGGTGGCAAGAAAAGCTGCTTCTAGGAGGTTGTCAAGTGTTTTCGCTCGACGATTCCATTCTTGGGTGTTTGGTTTGGCCCTTGTTCCTGTAACTCGAATCCTAGCCCGGTATATCCCATTTTAATTTTACACCATTGTTAACCTTACGCCTTTTTTACTCTCTGATCGAGGTTCTCGGCATTGAAAAATCTTTGTAAACTAAATCACACGTGTATATGTTGACATTTAAGAGATATACAGTCAAGAAAATCAAAGCCAATGGTGATATATATGCGGATAAGACACCAAAATAAAACACTCAACAAATCGCTACACTTTAAGGAATGTGTTTAGTGACGGCATCAGATTCCTAATTGATGGAGAAAGGTCTGGTGGCAAGAAAAGCTGCTTCTAGGAGGTTGTCAAGTATTTTCGCTCGACGATTCACTTCTTGGGTGTTTGGTTTGGCCCTTGTTCCTGTAACTCGAATCCTAGCACGGTATATCCCATTTTAATTTTACACCATTGTGAACCTTACTCCTTTTTTACTCTCTGATCGAGGTTCTCGGCATTGAAAAATCTTCGTAAACTAAATCACACGTGTATATGTTGACATTTAAGAGATATACAGTCAAGAAAATCAAGGGCAATGGTGATATTTATGCGGATTAGACACCAAAAAAAAAACACTCAACAAATGGCTACAATTTAAGGAATGTGTTTAGTGACAGCATTAGATTCCTAATTGATGGAAAAAGGTCTGGTGGCAAGAAAAGCTGCTTCTAGGAGGTTGTCAAGTGTTTTCGCTCGACGATTCCATTCTTGGGTGGTTGGTTTGGCCCTTGTTCCTGTAACTCGAATCCTAGCCCGGTATATCCCATTTTAATCTTACACCATTGTGAACCTTACGCCTTCTTTACTCTCTGATCGAGGTTCTCGGCAAAGACAAATCTTCGTAAACTAAATCACACGTGTATATGTTGACATTTAAGAGATATACAGTCAAGAAAATCACGGGCAATGGTGATATATATGCGGATTAGACACCAAAAAAAAACACTCAACAAATGGCTACAATTTAAGGAATGTGTTTAATGACATCATTAGATTCCTAATTGATGGAGAAAGGTCTGGTGGCAAGAAAAGCTGATTCTAGGAGGTTGTCAAGTGTTTTCGCTCGACGATTCCATTCTTGGGTGTTTGGTTTGGCCCTTGTTCCTGTAACTCGAATCCTAGCCCGGTATATCCCATTTTAATTTTACACCATTGTGAACCTTACGCGTTTTTTACTCTCTGATCGAGGTTCTCGGCATTGAAAAATCTTTGTAAACTAAATCACACGTGTATATGTTGACATTTAAGAGATATACAGTCAAGAAATTCAAAGCCAATGGTGATATATATGCGGATAAGACACCAAAATAAAACACTCAACAAATCGCTACACTTTAAGGAATGTGTTTAGTGACGGCATCAGATTCCTAATTGATGGAGAAAGGTCTGGTGGCAAGAAAAGCTGCTTCTAGGAGGTTGTCAAGTATTTTCGCTCGACGATTCCATTCTTGGGTGTTTGGTTTGGCCCTTGTTCCTGTAACTCGAATCCTAGCACGGTATATCCCATTTTAATTTTACACCATTGTGAACCTTACTCCTTTTTTACTCTCTGATCGAGGTTCTCGGCATTGAAAAATCTTCGTAAACTAAATCACACGTGTATATGTTGACATTTAAGAGATATACAGTCAAGAAAATCAAGGGCAATGGTGATATATATGCGGATTAGACACCAAAAAAAAACACTCAACAAATGGCTACAATTTAAGGAATGTGTTTAGTGACGGCATCAGATTCCTAATTGATGTAGAAAGGTGTGGTGGTAAGAAAAGCTGCTTCTAGGAGGTTGTCAAGTGTTTTCGCTCGACGATTCCATTCTTGGGTGGTTGGTTTGGCCCTTGTTCCTGTAACTCGAATCCTAGCCCGGTATATCCCATTTTAATCTTACACCATTGTGAACCTTACGCCTACTTTACTCTCTGATCGAGGTTCTCGGCATTGACAAATCTTCGTAAACTAAATCACACGTGTATATGTTGACATTTAAGTGATATACAGTCAAGAAAATCAAGGGCAATGGTGATATATATGCGGATTAGACACCAAAAAAAAAACACTCAACAAATGGCTACAATTTAAGGAATGTGTTTAGTGACAGCATTAGATTCCTAATTGATGGAGAAAGGTCTGGTGGCAAGAAAAGCTGCTTCTAGGAGGTTGTCAAGTGTTTTCGCTCGACGATTCCATTCTTGGGTGTTTGGTTTGGCCCTTGTTCCTGTAACTCGAATCCTAGCCCGGTATATCCCATTTTAATTTTACACCATTGTGAACCTTACGCCTTTTTTACTCTCTGATCGAGGTTCTCGGCATTGAAAAATCTTCGTAAACTAAATCACACGTGTATATGTTGACATTTAAGAGATATACAGTCAAGAAAATCAAAGCCAATGGTGATATATATGCGGATTAGACACCAAAATAAAACACTCAACAAATCGCTACACTTTAAGGAATGTGTTTAGTGACGGCATCAGATTCCTAATTGATGGAGAAAGGTCTGGTGGCAAGAAAAGCTGCTTCTAGGAGGTTGTCAAGTGTTTTCGCTCGATGATTCCATTCTTGGGTGTTTGGTTTGGCCCTTGTTCCTGTAACCCGAATCCTAGCACGGTATATCCCATTTTAATTTTACACCATTGTGAACCTTACGCCTTTTTTACTCTCTGATCGAGGTTCTCGGAATTGAAAAATCTTCGTAAACTAAATCACACGTGTATATGTTGACATTTAAGAGATATACAGTCAAGGAAATCAAAGGCAATGGTGATATATATGCGGATTAGACACCAAAAAAAATACTCAACAAATGGCTACAATTTAAGGAATGTGTTTAGTGACGGCATCAGATTCCTAATTGATGGAGAAAGGTCTGGTGGCAAGAAAAGCTGCTTCTAGGAGGTTGTCAAGTGTTTTCGCTCGACGATTCCATTCTTGGGTGGTTGGTTTGGCCCTTGTTCCTGTAACTCGAATCCTAGCCCGGTATATCCCATTTTAATCTTACACCATTGTGAACCTTACGCCTTCTTTACTCTCTGATCGAGGTTCTCGGCATTGACAAATCTTCGTAAACTAAATCACACGTGTATATGTTGACATTTAAGAGATATACAGTCAAGAAAATCAAGGGCAATGGTGATATATATACGGATTAGACACCAAAAAAAAACACTCAACAAATGGCTACAATTTAAGGAATGTGTTTAGTGACAGCATTAGATTCCTAATTGATGGAGAAAGGTCTGGTGGCAAGAACAGCTGCTTCTAGGAGGTTGTCAAGTGTTTTCGCTCGACGATTCCATTCTTGGTGGTTGGTTTGGCCCTTGTTCCTGTAACTCGAATCCTAGCCCGGTATATCCCATTTTATTCTTACACCATTGTGAACCTTACGCCTTCTTTACTCTCTGATCGAGGTTCTCGGCATTGACAAATCTTCGTAAACTAAATCACACGTGTATATGTTGACATTTAAGAGATATACAGTCAAGAAAATCAAGGGCAATGGTGATATATATGCGGATTAGACACCAAAAAAAACACTCAACAAATCGCTACACTTTAAGGAATGTGTTTAGTGACGGCATCAGATTCCTAATTGATGGAGAAAGTTCTGGTGGCAAGAAAAGCTGCTTCTAGGAGGTTGTCAAGTGTTTTCGCTCGATGATTCCATTCTTGGGTGTTTGGTTTGGCCCTTGTTCCTGTAACTCGAATCCTAGCACGGTATATCCCATTTTAATTTTACACCATTGTGAACCTTACGCCTTTTTTACTCTCTGATCGAGGTTCTCGGAATTGAAAAATCTTCGTAAACTAAATCACATGTGTATATGTTGACATTTAAGAGATATACAGTCAAGAAAATCAAGGGCAATGGTGATATATATGCTGATTAGACACCAAAAAAAATCACTCAACAAATGGCTACAATTTAAGGAATGTGTTTAGTGACGGCATCAGATTCCTAATTGATGGAGAAAGGTCTGGTGGTAAGAAAAGCTGCTTCTAGGAGGTTGTCAAGTGTTTTCGCTCGACGATTCCATTATTGGTGGTTGGTTTGGCCCTTGTTCCTGTAACTCGAATCCTAGCCTGGTATATCCCATTTTATTCTTACACCATTGTGAACCTTACGCCTTCTTTACTCTCTGATCGAGGTTCTCGGCATTGACAAATCTTCGTAAACTAAATCACACGTGTATATGTTGACATTTAAGAGATATACAGTCAAGAAAATCAAGGGCAATGGTGATATATATGCGGATTAGACACCAAAAAAAAAACTCAACAAATCGCTACACTTTAAGGAATGTGTTTAGTGACGGCATCAGATTCCTAATTGATGGAGAAAGGTCTGGTGGCAAGAAAAGCTGCTTCTAGGAGGTTGTCAAGTGTTTTCTCTCGATGATTCTATTCTTGGGTGTTTGGTTTGGCCCTTGTTCCTGTAACTCGAATCCTAGCACGGTATATCCCATTTTAATTTTACACCATTGTGAACCTTACGCCTTTTTACTCTCTGATCGAGGTTCTCGGCATTGAAAAATCTTCGTAAACTAAATCACACGTGTATATGTTGACATTTAAGAGATATACAGTCAAGAAAATCAAGGGCAATGGTGATATATATGCTGATTAGACACCAAAAAAAATCACTCAACAAATGGCTACAATTTAAGGAATGTGTTTAGTGACGGCATCAGATTCCTAATTGATGGAGAAAGGTCTGGTGGTAAGAAAAGCTGCTTCTAGGAGGTTGTCAAGTGTTTTCGCTCGACGATTCCATTCTTGGTGGTTGGTTTGGCCCTTGTTCCTGTAACTCGAATCCTAGCCCGGTATATCCCATTTTAATCTTACACCATTGTGAACCTTACGCCTTCTTTACTCTCTGATCGAGGTTCTCGGCATTGACAAATCTTCGTAAACTAAATCACACGTGTATATGTTGACATTTAAGAGATATACAGTCAAGAAAATTAAGGGCAATGGTGATATATATGTGGATGAGACACCAAAAAAAAAACACTCAACAAATGGCTACAATTTAAGGAATGTGTTTAGTGACAGCATTAGATTCCTAATTGATGGAGAAAGGTCTGGTGGCAAGAAAAGCTGCTTCTAGGAGGTTGTCAAGTGTTTTCGCTCGACGATTCCATTCTTGGGTGTTTGGTTTGGCCCTTGTTCCCGTAACTCGAATCCTAGCCCGGTATATCCCATTTTAATTTTACACCATTGTGAACCTTACGCCTTTTTTACTCTCTGATCGAGGTTCTCGGCATTGAAAAATCTTCGTAAACTAAATCACACGTGTATATGTTGACATTTAAGAGATATACAGTCAAGAAAATAAAAGGCAATGGTGATATATATGCGGATTAGACACCAAAAAAAACACTCAACAAATCGCTACACTTTAAGGAATATGTTTAGTGACGGCATCAGATTCCTAATTGATGGAGAAAGGTCTGGTGGCCATAAAAGCTGCTTCTAGGAGGTTGTCAAGTGTTTTCGCTCGACGATTCCATTCTTGGGTGTTTGGTTTGGCCCTTGTTCCTGTAACTCGAATCCTAGCACGGTATTTCCCATTTTAATTTTACACCAATGTGAACCTTACGCCTTTTTTACTCTCTGATCGAGGTTCTCGGCATCGAAAAATCTTCGTAAACTAAATCACACGTGTATATGTTGACATTTAAGAGATATACAGTCAAGAAAATCAAGGGAAATGGTGATATATATGCTGATTAGACACCAAAAAAAATCACTCAACAAATGGCTACAATTTAAGGAATGTGTTTAGTGACGGCATCAGATTCCTAATTGATGGAGAAAGGTCTGTTGGCAAGAAAAGCTGCTTCTAGGAGGTTGTCAAGTGTTTTTGCTCGACGATTCCATTCTTGGGTGGTTGGTTTGGCCCTTGTTCCTTTAACTCGAATCCTAGCCCGGTATATCCCATTTTAATCTTACACCATTGTGAACCTTACGCCTTCTTTACTCTCTGATCGAGGTTCTCGGCATTGACAAATCTTCGTAAACTAAATCACACGTGTATATGTTGACATTTAAGAGATATACAGTCAAGAAAATCAAGGGCAATGGTGATATATATACGGATATCAAGAAAATCAAGGGCAATGGTGATATATATGCGGATTAGTCACCAAAAAAAATACTCAACAAATGGCTACAATTTAAGGAATGTGTTTAGTGACGGCATCAGATTCCTAATTGATGGAGAAAGGTCTGGTGGCAAGAAAAGCTGCTTCTAGGAGGTTGTCAAGTGTTTTCGCTCGACGATTCCATTATTGGGTGGTTGGGTTGGCACGTGTGATTTAGTTTACGAAGATTTTTCAATGCCGATAACCTCGATCAGAGAGTAAAAAAGGCGTAAGGTTCACAATGGTGTAAAATTAAAATGGGATATACCGGGCTAGGATTCGAGTTACAGGAACAAGGGCTAAACCAACCACCCAACAATGGAATCGTCGAGCGAAAACACTTGACAACCTCCTAGAAGCAGCTTTTCTTGCCACCAGACCTTTCTCCATCAATTAGGAATTTGATGCCGTCACTAAACACATTCCTTAAATTGTAGCCATTTGTTGAGTGTTTTTTTTGGTGTCTAATCCGCATATATATCACCATTGCCCTTGATTTTCTTGATTGTATATCTCTTAAATGTCAACATATACATGTGTGATTTAGTTTACGAAGATTTTTCAATGCCGAGAACCTCGATCAGAGAGTAAAAAAGGCGTAAGGTTCCAAATGGTGTAAAATTAAAATGGGATATACCGGGCTAGGATTCGAGTTACAGGAAGAAGGGCCAAACCAAACACTCAAGAATGGAATCGTCAGGCGAAAACACATAACAACCTCCTAGAAGCAGCTTTTCTTGCCCCCAGACCTTTCTCCATCAATTAGGAATCTGATGCCGTCACTAAACACATTCCTTAAATTGTAGTGATTTGTTGAGTGTTTTTTTTTTTTTGTGTCTAATCCGCATATATATCACCAGTGCCCTTGATTTTCTTGACTGTATATCTCTTAAATGTCAAAATATACACGTGTGATTTAGTTTACAAAGATTTTTCAATGCCGAGAACCTCTATCAGAGAGTAAAAAAGGCGTAAGGTTCACAATGTTGTAAGATTAAAATGGGATATACCGGGCTAGGATTCGAGTTACAGGAACAAATGCCAAACCAACCACCCAAGAATGGAATCATCAAGCGAAAACACTTGACAACCTCCTAGAAGCAACTTTTCTTTCCACCAGACCTTTCTCCATCAATTAGGAATCTGATGCCGTCACTAAACACATTCCTTAAATTTTAGCGATTTGTTGAGTGTTTTTTTTTGGTGTCTAATCCGCATATATATCACCATTGCCCTTGAGTTTCTTGACTGTATATCTCTTAAATGTCAACATATACACGTGTGATTTAGTTTACGAAGATTTTTCAATGCCGAGAACCTCGATCAGAGAGTAAAAAAGGCGTAAGGTTCACAATGGTGTAAAATTAAAATGGGATATACCGGGCTAGGATTCGAGTTACAGGAACAAGAGCCAAACCAAACACCCAAGAATGGAATCGTCGAGCGAAAACACTTGACAACCTCCTAGAAGCAGCTTTTCTTGCCACCAAACCTTTCTCCATCAATTAGGAATCTGATGCCGTCACTAAACACATTACTTAAATTGTAGCCATTTATTGAGTGTTTTTTTTTTTGGTGTCTAATCCGCATATATATAACCAATGCACTTGATTTTCTTGACTGTATATCTCTTAAATGTCAACATATACACGTGTGATTTAGTTTACGAAGATTTTTCAATGCCGAGAACCTCGATCAGAGAGTAAAAATGGCGTAAGGTTCACAATGGTGTAAAATTAAAATGGGATATAGCGGGCTAGGATTCGAGTTACAGGAACAAGAGCCAAACCAAACACCCAAGAATGGAATCGTCGAGCGAAAACACTTGACAACCTCCTAGAAGCAGCTTTTCTTGCCACCAGACCTTTCTCCATCAATTAGGAATCTGTTGCCGTCACTAAACACATTACTTAAATTGTAGCCATTTGTTGAGTGTTTTTTTTTGGTGTCTAATCCGCATATATATCACCATTGCCCTTGATTTTATTGACTGTATATCACTTAAATGTCAACATATTCACGTGTGATTTAGTTTACGAAGATTTTTCAATGCCGATAACCTCGATCAGAGAGTAAAAAAGGCGTAAGTTCACAATGGTGTAAAATTAAAATGGGATATACCGGGCTAGGATTCGAGTTACAGGAACAAGGGCTAAACCAACCACCCAAGAATGGAATCGTCGAGCGAAAACACTTGACAACCTCCTAGAAGCATATTTTCTTGCCACCAGACCTTTCTCCATCAATTAGGAATCTGATGTCGTCACTAAACACATTCCTTAAATTGTAGCGATTTCTTGAGTGTTTTTTTTTGGTGTCTAATCCGCATATATATCACTATTGCCCTTGATTTTCTTGACTGTATATCTCTTAAATGTCAACATATACACGTGTGATTTAGTTTACGAAGATTTTTCAATGCCGATAACCTCGATCAGAGAGTAAAAAAGGCGTAAGGTTCACAATGGTGTAAAATTAAAATGGGATATACCGTGCTAGGATTCGAGTTACAGGAACAAGGGCTAAACCAACCACCCAAGAATGGAATCGTCGAGCGAAAACACTTGACAACGTCCTAGAAGCAGCTTTTCTTGCCACCAGACCTTTCTCCATCAATTAGGAATTTGATGCCGTCACTAAACACATTCCTTAAATTGTAGCCATTTGTTGAGTGTTTTTTTTGGTGTCTAATCCACATATATATCACCATTGCCCTTGATTTTCTTGATTGTATATCTCTTAAATGTCAACATATACACGTGTGATTTAGTTTACGAAGATTTTTCAATGTCGAGAACCTCGATCAGAGAGTAAAAAAGGCGTAAGGTTCCAAATGGTGTAAAATTAAAATGGGATATACCGGGCTAGGATTCGAGTTACAGGAAGAAGGGCCAAACCAAACACCCAAGAATGGAATCGTCGAGCGAAAACACTTGACAACCTCCTAGAAGCAGCTTTTCTTGCCCCCAGACCTTTCTCCATCAATTAGGAATCTGATGCCGTCACTAAACACATTCCTTAAATTGTAGTGATTTGTTGAGTGTTTTTTTTTTGTGTCTAATCCGCATATATATCACCAGTGCCCTTGATTTTCTTGACTGTATATCTCTTTAATGTCAAAATATACACGTGTGATTTAGTTTACAAAGATTTTTCAATGCCGAGAACCTCTATCAGAGAGTAAAAAAGCCGTAAGGTTCACAATGTTGTAAGATTAAAATGGGATATACCGGGCTAGGATTCGAGTTACAGGAACAAATGCCAAACCAACCACCCAAGAATGGAATCATCAAGCGAAAACACTTGACAACCTCCTAGAAGCAACTTTTCTTACCACCAGACCTTTCTCCATCAATTAGGAATCTGATGCCGTCACTAAACACATTCCTTAAATTGTAGCGATTTGTTGAGTGTTTTTTTTTGTGTCTAATCCGCATATATATCACCATTGCCCTTGAGTTTCTTGACTGTATATCTCTTAAATGTCAACATATACACGTGTGATTTAGTTTACGAAGATTTTTCAATGCCGAGAACCTCGATCAGAGAGTAAAAAAGGCGTAAGGTTCACAATGGTGTAAAATTAAAATGGGATATACCGGGCTAGGATTCGAGTTACAGGAACAAGAGCCAAACCAAACACCCAAGAATGGAATCGTCGAGCGAAAACACTTGACAACCTTCTAGAAGCAGCTTTTCTTGCCACCAAACCTTTCTCCATCAATTAGGAATCTGATGCCGTCACTAAACACATTACTTAAATTGTAGCCATTTATTGAGTGTTTTTTTTTGGTGTCTAATCCGCATATATATCACCAATGCCCTTGATTTTCTTGACTGTATATCTCTTAAATGTCAACATATACACGTGTGATTTAGTTTACGAAGATTTTTCAATGCCGAGAACCTCGATCAGAGAGTAAAAATGGCGTAAGGTTCACAATGGTGTAAAATTAAAATGGGATATAGCGGGCTAGGATTCGAGTTACAGGAACAAGAGCCAAACCAAACACCCAAGAATGGAATCGTCGAGCGAAAACACTTGACAACCTCCTAGAAGCAGCTTTTCTTGCCACCAGACATTTCTCCATCAATTAGGAATCTGTTGCCGTCACTAAACACATTACTTAAATTGTAGCCATTTGTTGAGTGTTTTTTTTTTGGTGTCTAATCCACATATATATCACCAGTGCCCTTGATTTTCTTCACTGTATATCTCTTAAATGTCAAAATATACACTTGTGATTTAGTTTACGAAGATTTTTCAATGCCGAGAACCTCTATCAGAGAGTAAAAAAGGCGTAAGGTTCACAATGGTGTAAGATTAAAATGGGATATACCGGGCTAGGATTCGATTTACAGGAACAAATGCCAAACCAACCACCCAAGAATGGAATCATCAAGCGAAAACACTTGACAACCTCCTAGAAGTAGCTTTTCTTGCCACCAGACCTTTCTCCATCAATTAGGAATCTGATGCCGTCACTAAACACATTACTTAAATTGTAGCCATTTGTTGAGTGTTTTTTTTTGGAGTCTAATCCGCATATATATCACCATTGCCCTTGATTTTCTTGACTGTATATCTCTTAAATGTCAACTTATACACGTGTGATTTAGTTTACGAAGATTTTTCAATGCCGAGAACCTCGATCAGAGAGTAAAAAAGGCGTAAGGTTCACAATGGTGTAAGATTAAAATGAGATATACCGGGCTAGAATTCGAGTTACAGGAACAAGGGCCAAACCAAACACCCAAGAATTGAATCGTCGAGCGAAAACACTTGATAACCTCCTAGAAGCAGCTTTTCTTACCACCAGACCTTTCTCCATCAATTAGGAATCTGAAGCCGTCACTAAACACATTCCTTCAATTGTAGCCATTTGTTGAGTGTTTTTTTTTGTGTCTAATCCGCATATATATCACCATTACCCTTGATTTTCTTTACTGTATATCTCTTAAATGTCAACATATACACGTGTGATTTAGTTTACGAAGATTTTTCAATGCCGAGAAACTCGATCAGAGAGTAAAAAAGGCGTAAGGTTCACAATGGTGTAAGATTAAAATGGGATATACCGGGCTAGGATTCGAGTTACAGGAACAAGGGCCAAACCAAACACCCAAGAATGGAATCGTCGAGCGAAAACACTTGACCACCTCCTAGAAGCAGCTTTTCTTACCAGCAAACATTTCTCCATCAATTAGGAATCTGATGCCGTCACTAAACACATTCCTTAAATTGTAGCAATTTGTTGAGTATTTTTTTTGGTGACTAATCCGCATATATATCACCATTGCCCTTGATTTTCTTGACTGTATATCTCTTAAATGTCAACATATACACGTGTGATTTAGTTTACGAAGATTTTTCAATGCCGAGAAACTCGATCAGAGAGTAAAAAAGGCGTAAGGTTCACAATGGTGTAAGATTAAAATGGGATATACCGGGCTAGGATTCGAGTTACAGGAACAAGGGCCAAACCAAACACCCAAGAATGGAATCGTCGAGCGAAAACACTTGACCACCTCCTAGAAGCAGCTTTTCTTACCAGCAGACATTTCTCCATCAATTAGGAATCTGATGCCGTCACTAAACACATTCCTTAAATTGTAGCGATTTGTTGAGTGTTTTTTTTGGTGACTAATCCGCATATATATCACCATTGCCCTTGATTTTCTTGACTGTATATCTCTTAAATGTCAACATATACACGTGTGATTTAGTTTACGAAGATTTTTCAATGCCGAGAACCTCGATCAGAGAGTAAAAATGGCGTAAGGTTCACAATGGTGTAAAATTAAAATGGGATATAGCGGGCTAGGATTCGAGTTACAGGAACAAGAGCCAAACCAAACACCCAAGAATGGAATCGTCGAGCGAAAACACTTGACAACCTCCTAGAAGCAGCTTTTCTTGCCACCAGACATTTCTCCATCAATTAGGAATCTGATGCCGTCACTAAACACATTACTTAAATTGTAGCCATTTATTGAGTGTTTTTTTTTGGTGTCTAATCCGCATATATATCACCAATGCCCTTGATTTTCTTGACTGTATATCTCTTAAATGTCAACATATACACGTGTGATTTAGTTTACGAAGATTTTTCAATGCCGAGAACCTCGATCAGAGAGTAAAAATGGCGTAAGGTTCACAATGGTGTAAAATTAAAATGGGATATAGCGGGCTAGGATTCGAGTTACAGGAACAAGAGCCAAACCAAACACCCAAGAATGGAATCGTCGAGCGAAAACACTTGACAACCTCCTAGAAGCAGCTTTTCTTGCCACCAGACATTTCTCCATCAATTAGGAATCTGTTGCCGTCACTAAACACATTACTTAAATTGTAGCCATTTGTTGAGTGTTTTTTTTTGGTGTCTAATCCACATATATATCACCAGTGCCCTTGATTTTCTTCACTGTATATCTCTTAAATGTCAAAATATACACTTGTGATTTAGTTTACGAAGATTTTTCAATGCCGAGAACCTCTATCAGAGAGTAAAAAAGGCGTAAGGTTCACAATGGTGTAAGATTAAAATGGGATATACCGGGCTAGGATTCGATTTACAGGAACAAATGCCAAACCAACCACCCAAGAATGGAATCATCAAGCGAAAACACTTGACAACCTCCTAGAAGTAGCTTTTCTTGCCACCAGACCTTTCTCCATCAATTAGGAATCTGATGCCGTCACTAAACACATTACTTAAATTGTAGCCATTTGTTGAGTGTTTTTTTTTGGAGTCTAATCCGCATATATATCACCATTGCCCTTGATTTTCTTGACTGTATATCTCTTAAATGTCAACTTATACACGTGTGATTTAGTTTACGAAGATTTTTCAATGCCGAGAACCTCGATCAGAGAGTAAAAAAGGCGTAAGGTTCACAATGGTGTAAGATTAAAATGAGATATACCGGGCTAGAATTCGAGTTACAGGAACAAGGGCCAAACCAAACACCCAAGAGTTGAATCGTCGAGCGAAAACACTTGATAACCTCCTAGAAGCAGCTTTTCTTACCACCAGACCTTTCTCCATCAATTAGGAATCTGAAGCCGTCACTAAACACATTCCTTCAATTGTAGCCATTTGTTGAGTGTTTTTTTTGTGTCTAATCCGCATATATATCACCATTACCCTTGATTTTCTTTACTGTATATCTCTTAAATGTCAACATATACACGTGTGATTTAGTTTACGAAGATTTTTCAATGCCGAGAAACTCGATCAGAGAGTAAAAAAGGCGTAAGGTTCACAATGGTGTAAGATTAAAATGGGATATACCGGGCTAGGATTCGAGTTACAGGAACAAGGGCCAAACCAAACACCCAAGAATGGAATCGTCGAGCGAAAACACTTGACCACCTCCTAGAAGCAGCTTTTCTTACCAGCAAACATTTCTCCATCAATTAGGAATCTGATGCCGTCACTAAACACATTCCTTAAATTGTAGCAATTTGTTGAGTATTTTTTTTGGTGACTAATCCGCATATATATCACCATTGCCCTTGATTTTCTTGACTGTATATCTCTTAAATGTCAACATATACACGTGTGATTTAGTTTACGAAGATTTTTCAATGCCGAGAAACTCGATCAGAGAGTAAAAAAGGCGTAAGGTTCACAATGGTGTAAGATTAAAATGGGATATACCGGGCTAGGATTCGAGTTACAGGAACAAGGGCCAAACCAAACACCCAAGAATGGAATCGTCGAGCGAAAACACTTGACCACCTCCTAGAAGCAGCTTTTCTTACCAGCAGACATTTCTCCATCAATTAGGAATCTGATGCCGTCACTAAACACATTCCTTAAATTGTAGCGATTTGTTGAGTGTTTTTTTTGGTGACTAATCCGCATATATATCACCATTGCCCTTGATTTTCTTGACTGTATATCTCTTAAATGTCAACATATACACGTGTGATTTAGTTTACGAAGATTTTTCAATGCCGAGAACCTCGATCAGAGAGTAAAAAAGGCGTAAGGTTCACAATGGTGTAAGATTAAAATGGGATATACCGGGCTAGAATTCGAGTTACAGGAACAAGGGCCAAACCAAACACCCATGAATGGAATCGTCGAGCGAAAACACTTGATAACCTCCTAGAAGCAGCTTTTCTTACCACCAGACCTTTCTCCATCAATTAGGAATCTGATGCCGTCACTAAACACATTCCTTAAATTGTAGCCATTTGTTGAGTGTTTTTTTTTTGTGTCTAATCCGCATATATATCACCAGTGCCCTTGATTTTCTTGACTGTATATCTCTTAAATGTCAAAATATACACGTGTGATTTAGTTTACAAAGATTTTTCAATGCCGGGAACCTCTATCAGAGAGTAAAAAAGGCGTAAGGTTCACAATGTTGTAAGATTAAAATGGGATATACCGGGCTAGGATTCGAGTTACAGGAACAAATGCCAATCCAACCACCCAAGAATGGAATCATCAAGCGAAAACACTTGACAACCTCCTAGAAGCAACTTTTCTTACCACCAGACCTTTCTCCATCAATTAGGAATCTGATGCCGTCACTAAACACATTCCTTAAATTGTTGCGATTTGTTGAGTGTTTTTTTTTTGTGTCTAATCCGCATATATATCACCATTTCCCTTGAGTTTCTTGACTGTATATCTCTTAAATGTCAACATATACACGTGTGATTTAGTTTACGAAGATTTTTCAATGCCGAGAACCTCGATCAGAGAGTAAAAAAGGCGTAAGGTTCATAATGGTGTAAAATTAAAATGGGATATACCGGGCTAGGATTCAAGTTACAGGAACAAGAGCCAAACCAAACACCCAAGAATGGAATCGTCGAGCGAAAACACTTGACAACCTTCTAGAAGCAGCTTTTCTTGCCACCAAACCTTTATCCATCAATTAGGAATCTGATGCCGTCACTAAACACATTACTTAAATTGTAGCCATTTATTGAGTGTTTTTTTTTGTGTCTAATCCACATATATATCACCATTGCCCTTGATTTTCTTGACTGTATATCTCTTAAATGTCAACATATACACGTGTGATTTAGTTTACGAAGATTTTTCAATGCCGAGAACCTCGATCAGAGAGTAAAAAAGGCGTAAGGTTCACAATGGTTTAAAATTAAAATGGGATATACCGGGCTAGGATTCGAGTTACAGGAACAAGAGACAAACCAAACACCCAAGAATGGAATCGTCGAGCGAAAACACTTAACAACCTTCTAGAAGCAGCTTTTCTTGCCACCAAACCTTTCTCTATCAATTAGGAATCTGATGTCGTCACTAAACATATTACTTAAATTGTAGCCATTTATTGAGTGTTTTTTTTTGGTGTCTAATCCGCATATATATCACCATTGCCCTTGATTTTCTTGACTGTATATCTCTTAAATGTCAACATATACACGTGTGATTTAGTTTACAAAGATTTTTCAATGCCGAGAACCTCGATCAGAGAGTAAAAAAGGCGTAAGGTTCACAATGGTGTAAAATTAAAATGGGATATAGCGGACTAGGATTCGAGTTACAGGAACAAGAGCCAAACCAAACACCCAAGAATGGAATCGTCGAGCGAAAACACTTGACAACCTCCTAGAAGCAGCTTTTCTTGCCACCAGACCTTTCTCCATCAATTAGGAATCTGATGCCGTCACTAAACACATTACTTAAATTGTAGCCATTTGTTGAGTGTTTTTTTGGTGTCTAATCCGCATATATATCACCATTGCCATTGATTTTCTTGATTGTATATCTCTTAAATGTCAACATATACACGCGTGATTTAGTTTACGGAGATTTTTCAATGCCGAGAACCTTGATCAGAGAGTAAAAAAGGCGTAAGGTTCACAATGGTGTAAAATTAAAATGGGATATACCGGGCTAGGATTCGAGTTACAGGAGCAAGAGCCAAACCAAACACCCAAGAATGGAATCGTCGAGGGAAAACACTTGACAACCTCTTAGAAGCAGCTTTTCTTGCCACCAGACCTTTCTCCATCAATTAGGAATCTGATGCCGTCACTAAACACATTACTTAAATTGTAGCTATTTGTTGAGTGTTTTTTTTGGAGTCTAATCCACATATATATATCACCATTGCCCTTGATTTTCTTGACTGTATATCTCTTAAATGTCAACATATACACGTGTGATTTAGTTTACGAAGATTTTTCAATGCCAAGAACCTCGATCAGAGAGTAAAAAAGGCGTAAGGTTCACAATGGTGTAAGATTAAAATGGGATATACCGGGCTAGAATTCGAGTTACAGGAACAAGGGCCAAACCAAACACCCAAGAATGGAATCGTCGAGCGAAAACACTTGATAACCTCCTAGAAACAGTTTTTCTTACCACCAGACCTTTCTCCATCAATTAGGAATCTGATGCCGTCACTAAACACATTCCTTAAATTGTAGCCATTTGTTGAGTGTTTTTTTTTATGTCTAATCCGCATATATATCACCAGTGCCCTTGATTTTCTTGACTGTATATCTCTTAAATGTCAAAATATACACGTGTGATTTAGTTTACAAAGATTTTTCAATGCCGGGAACCTCTATCAGAGAGTAAAAAAGGCGTAAGGTTCACAATGTTGTAAGATTAAAATGGGATATACCGGGCTAGGATTCGAGTTACAGGAACAAATGCCAATCCAACCACCCAAGAATGGAATCATCAAGCGAAAACACTTGACAACCTCCTAGAAGCAACTTTTCTTACCACCAGACCTTTCTCCATCAATTAGGAATCTGATGCCGTCACTAAACATATTCCTTAAATTGTAGCGATTTGTTGAGTGTTTTTTTGGTGTCTAATCCGCATATATATCACCATTGCCCTTGATTTTCTTGACTGTATATCTCTTAAATGTCAACATATACACGTGTGATTTAGTTTACGAAGATTTTTCAATGCCGAGAACCTCGATCAGAGAGTAAAAAAGGCGTAAGGTTCACAATGGTGTAAGATTATAACGGGATATACCGGGCTAGGATTCGAGTTACAGAAACAAGTGCCGAACCAAACACCCAAGAATGGAATTGTTGAGCGAAAACACTTGACAACCTCCTAGAAGCAGCTTTTCTTACCACTAAACATTTCTCCATCAATTAGGAATCTGATTCCGTTACTAAACACATTCCATAAATTGTATCAATTTGTTGGGTGTTTTTTTTGGTGTCTAATCCGCATATATATCACCATTGCCCTTGATTTTCTTGACTGTATATCTCTTAAATGTCTACATATACACGTGTGATTTAGTTTACGAAGATTTTTCAATGCCAAGAACCTCGATCAGAGAGTAAAAACGGCGTAAGGTTCACAATGGTGTAAAATTAAAATGGGATATACCGAGCTAGGACTCGAGTTACAGGAACAAGGGCCAAACCAAACACCTAAGAATGGAATCGTCAAGCGAAAACACTTGACAACTTCCTAGAAGCAACTTTTCTTGCCACCAGACCTTTCTCCATCAATTAGGAATCTGATGCGGTCACTAAACACATTCCTTAAATTGTAGCGATTTGTTGAGTGTTTCTTTTGGTGTCTAATACGCATATATATCACCATTGCCCTTGATTTTCTTGACTGTATATCTCTTAAATGTCAACATATACACGTGTGATTTAGTTTACGAAGATTTTTCAATGCCGAGAACCTCGATCAGAGAGTAAAAAAGGCGTAAGGTTCACAATGGTTTAAAATTAAAATGGGATATACCGGGCTAGGATTCGAGTTACAGGAACAAAGGCCAAACGAAACACCCAAGAATGGAATCGTCAAGCGAAAACACTTCACAACCTCCTAGAAGCAGTTTTTCTTGCCACCAAACCTTTCTCCATCAATTAGGAATCTGATGCCGTCACTAAACACATTCCTTAAATTGTAGCGATTTGTTGAGTGTTTTTTTTGGTGTCTAATCCGCATATATATCACCATTGCCCTTGATTTTCTTGACTGTATATCTCTTAAATTCCAACATATACACGTGTGATTTAGTTTACGAAGATGTTTCAATGCCGAGAACCTCGATCAGAGAGTAAAAAAGGCGTAAGGTTCACAATGGTGTAAAATTAAATTGGGATATACCGGGCTAGGATTCGAGTTACAGGAACAAGGGCCAAACCAACCACCCTAGAATGGAATCGTCGAGCGAAAACACTTGACAGCCTTCTAGAAGCAGCTTTACTTACCACCAGACCTTACTACCTTAATTAGGAATCTAATGCCGTCACTAAACACATTCCTTAAATTGTAGCCATTTGTTGAGTGTTTTTTTTGGTGTCTAATCCGCTTATATATCACCATTGCCCTTGATTTTCTTGACTGTATATCTCTTAAATGTCAACATATACACGTGTGATTTAGTTTACGAAGATTTTACAATTCCGAGAACCTCGATCAGAGAGTAAAAAAGCCGTAAGGTTCACAATGGTGTAAAATTAAAATGGGATATACCGGGCTAGGATTCGAGTTACAGGAACAAGGGCCAAACCAACCACCCAAGAATGGAATCGTCGAGCGAAAACACTTGACAACCTCCTAGAAGCAGCTTTTCTTGCCACCAGACATTTCTCCATCAATTAGGAATCTGATGCAGTCACTAAACACATTCTTTAAATTGTAGCGATTTGTTGAGTGTTTTTTTTGGTGACTAATCCGCATATATATCACCATTGCCCTTGATTTTCTTGACTGTATATCTCTTAAATGTCAACATATACACGTGTGATTTAGTTTACGAAGATTTTTCAATGCCGAGAACCTCGATCAGAGAGTAAAAAAGGCGTAAGGTTCACAATGGTGTAAGATTATAACGGGATATACCGGGCTAGGATTCGAGTTACAGAAACAAGTGCCGAACCAAACACCCAAGAATGGAATTGTCGAGCGAAAAAACTTGACAACCTCCTAGAAGCAGCTTTTCTTACCACTAGACATTTCTCCATCAATTAGGAATCTGATTCCGTTACTAAACACATTCCATAAATTGTAGCAATTTGTTGGGTGTTTTTTTTGGTGTCTAATCCGCATATATATCACCATTGCCCTTGATTTTCTTGACTGTATATCTCTTAAATGTCTACATATACACGTGTGATTTAGTTTACGAAGATTTTTCAATGCCAAGAACCTCGATCAGAGAGTAAAAACGGCGTAAGGTTCACAATGGTGTAAAATTAAAATGGGATATACCGGGCTAGGACTCGAGTTACAGGAAAAATGGCCAAACCAAACACCCAAGAATGGAATCGTCAAGCGAAAACACTTGACAACTTCCTAGAAGCAACTTTTCTTGCCACCAGACCTTTCTCCATCAATTAGGAATCTGATGCCGTCACTAAACACATTCCTTAAATTGTAGCGATTTGTTGAGTGTTTCTTTTGGTGTCTAATACGCATATATATCACCATTGCCCTTGATTTTCTTGACTGTATATCTCTTAAATGTCAACATATACACGTGTGATTTAGTTTATGAAGATTTTTCAATGCCGAGAACCTCGATCAGAGAGTAAAAAAGGCGTAAGGTTCACAATGGTTTAAAATTAAAATGGGATATACCGGGCTAGGATTCGAGTTACAGGAACAAAGGCCAAACGAAACACCCAAGAATGGAATCGTCAAGCGAAAACACTTCACAACTTCCTAGAAGCAGTTTTTCTTGCCACCAAACCTTTCTCCATCAATTAGGAATCTGATGCCGTCACTAAACACATTCCTTAAATTGTAGCGATTTGTTGAGTGTTTTTTTTTGGTGTCTAATCCGCATATATATCACCATTGCCCTTGATTTTCTTGACTGTATATCTCTTAAATGTCAACATATACACGTGTGATTTGGTTTACGAAGATGTTTCAATGCCGAGAACCTCGATCAGAGAGTAAAAAAGGCGTAAGGTTCACAATGGTGTAAAATTAAATTGGGATATACCGGGCTAGGATTCGAGTTACAGGAACAAGGGCCAAACCAACCACCCTAGAATGGAATCGTCGAGCGAAATCACTTGACAGCCTTCAAGAAGCAGCTTTACTTACCACCAGACCTTACTACCTTAATTAGGAATCTAGTGTCGTCACTAAACACATTCCTTAAATTGTAGCCATTTGTTGAGTGTTTTTTTTTGGTGTCTAATCCGCTTATATATCACCATTGCCCTTGATTTTCTTGACTGTATATCTCTTAAATGTCAACATATACACGTGTGATTTGGTTTACGAAGATTTTACAATTCCGAGAACCTCGATCAGAGAGTAAAAAAGCCGTAAGGTTCACAATGGTGTAAAATTTAAATGGGATATACCGGGCTAGGATTCGAGTTACAGGAACAAGGGCCAAACCAACCACCCAAGAATGGAATCGTCGAGCGAAAACACTTGACAACCTCCTAGAAGCAGCTTTTCTTGCCACCAGACATTTCTCCATCAATTAGGAATCTGATGCAGTCACTAAACACATTCCTTAAATTGTAGCGATTTGTTGAGTGTTTTTTTTGGTGACTAATCCGCATATATATCACCATTGCCCTTGATTTTCTTGACTGTATATCTCTTAAAGGTCAACATATACACGTGTGATTTAGTTTACGAAGATTTTTCAATGCCGAGAACCTCGATCAGAGAGTAAAAAAGGCGTAAGGTTCACAATGGTGTAAGATTATAACGGGATATACCGGGCTAGGATTCGAGTTACAGAAACAAGTGCCGAACCAAACACCCAAGAATGGAATTGTCGAGCGAAAACACTTGACAACCTCCTAGAAGCGGCTTTTCTTACCACTAGACATTTCTCCATCAATTAGGAATCTGATTCCGTTACTAAACACATTCCATAAATTGTAGCAATTTGTTGGGTGTTTTTTTTGGTGTCTAATCCGCATATATATCACCATTGCCCTTGATTTTCTTGACTGTATATCTCTTAAATGTCTACATATACACGTGTGATTTAGTTTACGAAGATTTTTCAATGCCAAGAACCTCGATCAGAGAGTAAAAACGGCGTAAGGTTCACAATGGTGTAAAATTAAAATGGGATATACCGGGCTAGGACTCGAGTTACAGGAACAAGGGCCAAACCAAACACCCAAGAATGGAATCGTCAAGCGAAAACACTTGACAACTTCCTAGAAGCAACTTTTCTTGCCACCAGACCTTTCTCCATCAATTAGGAATCTGATGCCGTCACTAAACACATTCCTTAAATTGTAGCGATTTGTTGAGTGTTTCTTTTGGTGTCTAATACGCATATATATCACCATTGCCCTTGATTTTCTTGACTGTATATCTCTTAAATGTCAACATATACACGTGTGATTTAGTTTACGAAGATTTTTCAATGCCGAGAACCTCGATCAGAGAGTAAAAAAGGCGTAAGGTTCACAATGGTTTAAAATTAAAATGGGATATACCGGGCTAGGATTCGAGTTACAGGAACAAAGGCCAAACGAAACACCCAAGAATGGAATCGTCAAGCAAAAACACTTCACAACCTCCTAGAAGCAGTTTTTCTTGCCACCAAACCTTTCTCCATCAATTAGGAATCTGATGCCGTCACTAAACACATTCGTTAAATTGTAGCGATTTGTTGAGTTTTTTTTTTGGTGTCTAATCCGCATATATATCACCATTGCCCTTGATTTTCTTGACTGTATATCTCTTAAATGTCAACATATACACGTGTGATTTAGCTTACGAAGATGTTTCAATGCCGAGAACCTCGATCAGAGAGTAAAAAAGGCGTAAGGTTCACAATGGTGTAAAATTAAATTGGGATATACCGGGCTAGGATTCGAGTTACAGGAACAAGGGCCAAACCAACCACCCTAGAATGGAATCGTCGAGCGAAAACACTTGACAGCCTTCTAGAAGCAGCTTTACTTACCACCAGACCTTACTACCTTAATTAGGAATCTAATGCCGTCACTAAACACATTCCTTAAATTGTAGCCATTTGTTGAGTGTTTTTTTTGGTGTCTAATCCGCTTATATATCACCATTGCCCTTGATTTTCTTGACTGTATATCTCTTAAATGTCAACATATACACGTGTGATTTAGTTTACGAAGCTTTTACAATTCCGAGAACCTCGATCAGAGAGTAAAAAAGCCGTAAGGTTCACAATGGTGTAAAATTAAAATGGGATATACCGGGCTAGGATTCGAGTTACTGGAACAAGGGCCAAACCAACCACCCAAGAATGGAATCGTCGAGCGAAAACACTTGACAACCTCCTAGAAGCAGCTTTTCTTGCCACCAGACATTTCTCCATCAATTAGGAATCTGATGCAGTCACTAAACACATTCCTTAAATTGTAGCGATTTGTTGAGTGTTTTTTTTGGTGACTAATCCGCATATATATCACCATTGCCCTTGATTTTCTTGACTGTATATCTCTTAAATGTCAACATATACACGTGTGATTTAGTTTATGAAGATTTTTCAATGCCGACAACCTCGATCAGAGAGTAAAAATGGCGTAAGGTTCACAATGGTGTAAGATTAAAATGGGATATACCGGGCTAGAATTCGAGTTACAGGAACAAGGGCCAAACCAAACACCCAAGAATGGAATTGTCGAGCGAAAACACTTGACAAGCTCCTAGAAGCAGCTTTTTTTACCACTAGACATTTCTCCATCAATTAGGAATCTGATTCCGTTACTAAACACATTCCATAAATTGTAGCAATTTGTTGGGTGTTTTTTTTGGTGTCTAATCCGCATATATATCACCATTGCCCTTGATTTTCTTGACTGTATATCTCTTAAATGTCTACATATACACGTGTGATTTAGTTTACGAAGATTTTTCAATGCCAAGAACCTCGATCAGAGTGTAAAAACGGCGTAAGGTTCACAATGGTGTAACATTAAAATGGGATATACCGGGCTAGGACTAGAGTTACAGGAACAAGGGCCAAACCAAATACCCAAGAATGGAATCGTCAAGCGAAAACACTTGACAACTTCCTAGAAGCAACTTTTCTTGCCACCAGACCTTTCTCCATCAATTAGGAATCTGATGCCGTCACTAAACACATTCCTTAAATTGTAGCGATTTGTTGAGTGTTTCTTTTGGTGTCTAATACGCATATATATCACCATTGCCCTTGATTTTCTTGACTGTATATCTCTTAAATGTCAACATATACACGTGTGATTTAGTTTACGAAGATTTTTCAATGCCGAGAACCTCGATCAGAGAGTAAAAAAGGCGTAAGGATCACAATGGTTTAAAATTAAAATGGGATATACCGGGCTAGGATTCGAGTTACAGGAACAAAGGCCAAACGAAACACCCAAGAATGGAATCGTCAAGCGAAAACACTTCACAACCTCCTAGAAGCAGTTTTTCTTGCCACCAAACCTTTCTCCATCAATTAGGAATCTGATGCCGTCACTAAACACATTCCTTAAATTGTAGCGATTTGTTGAGTGTTTTTTTTTGGTGTCTAATCCGCATATATATCACCATTGCCCTTGATTTTCTTGACTGTATATCTCTTAAATGTCAACATATACGCGTGTGATTTAGTTTACGAAGATGTTTCAATGCCGAGAACCTCGATCAGAGAGTAAAAAAGGCGTAAGGTTCACAATGGTGTAAAATTAAATTGGGATATACCGGGCTAGGATTCGAGTTACAGGAACAAGGGCCAAACCAACCACCCTAGAATGGAATCGTCGAGCGAAAACACTTGACAGCCTTCTAGAAGCAGCTTTACTTACCACCAGACCTTACTACCTTAATTAGGAATCTAATGCCGTCACTAAACACATTCCTTAAATTGTAGCCATTTGTTGAGTGTTTTTTTTGGTGTCTAATCCGCTTATATATCACCATTGCCCTTGATTTTCTTGACTGTAAATCTCTTAAATGTCAACGTATACACGTGTGATTTAGTTTACGAAGATTTTACAATTCCGAGAACCTCGATCAGAGAGTAAAAAAGCCGTAAGGTTCACAATGGTGTAAAATTAAAATGGGATATACCGGGCTAGGATTCGAGTTACAGGAACAAGGGCCAAACCAACCACCCAAGAATGGAATCGTCGAGCGAAAACACTTGACAACCTCCTAGAAGCAGCTTTTCTTGCCACCAGACGTTTCTCCATCAATTAGGAATCTGATGCAGTCACTAAACACATTCCTTAAATTGTACCGATTTGTTGAGTGTTTTTTTTGGTGACTAATCCGCATATATATCACCATTGCCCTTGATTTTCTTGACTGTATATCTCTTAAATGTCAACATATACACGTGTGATTTAGTTTACGAAGATTTTTCAATGCCGAGAACCTCGATCAGAGAGTAAAAAAGGCGTAAGGTTCACAATGGTGTAAGATTAAAATGGGATATACCGGGCTAGAATTCGAGTTACAGGAACAAGGGCCAAACCAAACACCCAAGAATGGAATCGTCGAGCGAAAACACTTGATAACCTCCTAGAAGCAGCTTTTCTTACCACCAGACCTTTCTCCATCAATTAGGAATCTGATGCCGTCACTAAACACATTCCTTAAATTGTAGCCATTTGTTGAGTGTTTTTTTTTTGTGTCTAATCCGCATATATATCAACAGTGCCCTTGATTTTCTTGACTGTATATCTCTTAAATGTCAAAATATACACGTGTGATTTAGTTTACAAAGATTTTTCAATGCCGGGAACCTCTATCAGAGAGTAAAAAAGGCGTAAGGTTCACAATGTTGTAAGATTAAAATGGGATATACCGGGCTAGGATTCGAGTTACAGGAACAAATGCCAATCCAACCACCCAAGAATGGAATCATCAAGCGAAAACACTTGACAACCACCTAGAAGCGACTTTTCATACCACCAGACCTTTCTCCATCAATTAGGAATCTGATGCCGTCACTAAACACATTCCTTAAATTGTAGCGATTTGGTGAGTGTTTTTTTTGGTGTCTAATCCGCATATATATCACCATTGCCCTTGAGTTTCTTGACTGTATATCTCTTAAATGTCAACATATACACGTGTGATTTAGTTTACTAAGATTTTTCAATGCCGAGAACCTCGATCAGAGAGTAAAAAAGGCGTAAGGTTCATAATGGTGTAAAATTAAAATGGGATATACCGGGCTAGGATTCGAGTTACAGGAACAAGAGCCAAACCAAACACCCAAGAATGGAATCGTCGAGCGAAAACACTTGACAACCTTCTAGAAGCAGCTTTTCTTGCCACCAAACCTTTCTCCATCAATTAGGAATCTGATGCCGTCACTAAACACATTACTTAAATTGTAGCCATTTATTGAGTGTTTTTTTTTTTTGGAGTCTAATCCGCATATATATCACCATTGCCCTTGATTTTCTTGACTGTATATCTCTTAAATGTCAACATATACACGTGTGATTTAGTTTACGAAGATTTTTCAATGCCGAGAACCTCGATCAGAGAGTAAAAAAGGCGTAAGGTTTACAATGGTTTAAAATTAAAATGGGATATACCGGGCTAGGATTCGAGTTACAGGAACAAGAGACAAACCAAACACCCAAGAATGGAATCGTCGAGCGAAAACACTTAACAACCTTCTAGAAGCAGCTTTTCTTGCCACCAAACCTTTCTCCATCAATTAGGAATCTGATGCCGTCGCTAAACACATTACTTAAATTGTAGCCATTTATTGAGTGTTTTTTTTGGAGTCTAATCCGCATATATATCACCATTGCCCTTGATTTTCTTGACTGTATATCTCTTAAATGTCAACATATACATGTGTGATTTAGTTTACGAAGATTTTTCAATGCCGAGAACCTCCATCAGAGAGTAAAAAAGGCGTAAGGTTCACAATGGTGTAAAATTAAAATGGGATATAGCGGACTAGGATTCGAGTTAAAGGAACAAGAGCCAAACCAAACACCCAAGAATGGAATCATCGAGCGAAAACACTTGACAACCTCCTAGAAGCAGCTTTTCTTGCCACCAGACCTTTCTCCATCAATTAGGAATCTGATGCCGTCACTAAACACATTACTTAAATTGTAGCCATTTGTTGAGTGTTTTTTTTTGTGTCTAATCCGCATATATATCACCATTGCCCTTGATTTTCTTGATTGTATATCTCTTAAATGTCAACATATACACGCGTGATTTAGTTTACGGAGATTTTTCAATGCCGAGAACCTCGATCAGAGAGTTAAAAAGGCGTAAGGTTCACAATGGTGTAAAATTAAAATGGAATATACCGGGCTAGGATTCGAGTTACAGGAACAAGAGCCAAACCAAACACCCAAGAATGGAATCGTCGAGCGAAAACACTTGACAACCTCCTAGAAGCAGCTTTTCTTGCCACCTGACCTTTCTCCATCAATTAGGAATCTGATGCCGTCACTAAACACATTACTTAAATTGTAGCTATTTGTTGAGTGTTTTTTTTGGTGTCTAATCCGCATATATATCACCATTGCCCTTGATTTTCTTGACTGTATATCTCTTAAATGTCTACATATACACGTGTGATTTAGTTTACGAAGATTTTTCAATGCCGAGAACCTCGATCAGAGAGTAAAAAAGGCGTAAGGTTCACAATGGTGTAAGATTAAAATGGGATATACCGGGCTAGAATTCGAGTTAAAGGAACAAGGGCCAAACCAACACACACAAGAATGGAATCGTCGAGCGAAAACACTTGACAACCTCCTAGAAGCAGCTTTTCTTACCACCAGACCTTTCTCCATCAATTAGGAATCTGATGCCGTCACTAAACATATTCCTTAAATTGTAGCGATTTTTTGAGTGTTTTTTTTGGTGTCTAATCCGCATATATATCACCATTTCCCTTGATTTTCTTGACTGTATCTCTCTTAAATGTCAACATATACACGTGTGATTTAGTTTACGAAGATTTTTCAATGCCGAGAACCTCGATCAGAGAGTAAAAAAGGCGTAAGGTTCACAATGGTGTAAGATTATAACGGGATATACCGGGCTAGGATTCGAGTTACAGAAACAAGGGCCGAACCAAACACCCAAGAATGGAATTGTCGAGCGAAAACACTTGACAACCTCCTAGAAGCAGCTTTTCTTACCACTAGACATTTCTCCATCAATTAGGAATCTGATTCCGTTACTAAACACATTCCATAAATTGTAGCAATTTGTTGGGTGTTTTTTTTGGTGTCTAATCCGCATATATATCACCATTGCCCTTGATTTTCTTGACTGTATATCTCTTAAATGTCTACATATACACGTGTGATTTAGTTTACGAAGATTTTTCAATGCCAAGAACCTCGATCAGAGAGTAAAAACGGCGTAAGGTTCACAATGGTGTAAAATTAAAATGGGATATACCGGGCTAGGATTCGAGTTACAGGAACAAAGGACAAACGAAACACCCAAGAATGGAATCGTCAAGCGAAAACACTTCACAACCTCCTAGAAGCAGTTTTTCTTGCCACCAAACCTTTCTCCATCAATTAGGAATCTGATGCCGTCACTAAACACATTCCTTAAATTGTAGCGATTTGTTGAGTGTTTTTTTTTTGGTGTCTAATCCGCATATATATCACCATTGCCCTTGATTTTCTTGACTGTATATCTCTTAAATGTCAACATATACGCGTGTGATTTAGTTTACGAAGATGTTTCAATGCCGAGAACCTCGATCAGAGAGTAAAAAAGGCGTAAGGTTCACAATGGTGTAAAATTAAATTGGGATATACCGGGCTAGGATTCGAGTTACAGGAACAAGGGCCAAACCAACCACCCTAGAATGGAATCGTCGAGCGAAAACACTTGACAGCCTTCTAGAAGCAGCTTTACTTACCACCAGACCTTACTACCTTAATTAGGAATCTAATGCCGTCACTAAACACATTCCTTAAATTGTAGCCATTTGTTGAGTGTTTTTTTTGGTGTCTAATCCGCTTATATATCACCATTGCCCTTGATTTTCTTGACTGTAAATCTCTTAAATGTCAACGTATACACGTGTGATTTAGTTTACGAAGATTTTACAATTCCGAGAACCTCGATCAGAGAGTAAAAAAGCCGTAAGGTTCACAATGGTGTAAAATTAAAATGGGATATACCGGGCTAGGATTCGAGTTACAGGAACAAGGGCCAAACCAACCACCCAAGAATGGAATCGTCGAGCGAAAACACTTGACAACCTCCTAGAAGCAGCTTTTCTTGCCACCAGACGTTTCTCCATCAATTAGGAATCTGATGCAGTCACTAAACACATTCCTTAAATTGTACCGATTTGTTGAGTGTTTTTTTTGGTGACTAATCCGCATATATATCACCATTGCCCTTGATTTTCTTGACTGTATATCTCTTAAATGTCAACATATACACGTGTGATTTAGTTTACGAAGATTTTTCAATGCCGAGAACCTCGATCAGAGAGTAAAAAAGGCGTAAGGTTCACAATGGTGTAAGATTAAAATGGGATATACCGGGCTAGAATTCGAGTTACAGGAACAAGGGCCAAACCAAACACCCAAGAATGGAATCGTCGAGCGAAAACACTTGATAACCTCCTAGAAGCAGCTTTTCTTACCACCAGACCTTTCTCCATCAATTAGGAATCTGATGCCGTCACTAAACACATTCCTTAAATTGTAGCCATTTGTTGAGTGTTTTTTTTTTGTCTAATCCGCATATATATCAACAGTGCCCTTGATTTTCTTGACTGTATATCTCTTAAATGTCAAAATATACACGTGTGATTTAGTTTACAAAGATTTTTCAATGCCGGGAACCTCTATCAGAGAGTAAAAAAGGCGTAAGGTTCACAATGTTGTAAGATTAAAATGGGATATACCGGGCTAGGATTCGAGTTACAGGAACAAATGCCAATCCAACCACCCAAGAATGGAATCATCAAGCGAAAACACTTGACAACCTCCTAGAAGCGACTTTTCATACCACCAGACCTTTCTCCATCAATTAGGAATCTGATGCCGTCACTAAACACATTCCTTAAATTGTAGCGATTTGGTGAGTGTTTTTTTTGGTGTCTAATCCGCATATATATCACCATTGCCCTTGAGTTTCTTGACTGTATATCTCTTAAATGTCAACATATACACGTGTGATTTAGTTTACTAAGATTTTTCAATGCCGAGAACCTCGATCAGAGAGTAAAAAAGGCGTAAGGTTCATAATGGTGTAAAATTAAAATGGGATATACCGGGCTAGGATTCGAGTTACAGGAACAAGAGCCAAACCAAACACCCAAGAATGGAATCGTCGAGCGAAAACACTTGACAACCTTCTAGAAGCAGCTTTTCTTGCCACCAAACCTTTCTCCATCAATTAGGAATCTGATGCCGTCACTAAACACATTACTTAAATTGTAGCCATTTATTGAGTGTTTTTTTTTTGGAGTCTAATCCGCATATATATCACCATTGCCCTTGATTTTCTTGACTGTATATCTCTTAAATGTCAACATATACACGTGTGATTTAGTTTACGAAGATTTTTCAATGCCGAGAACCTCGATCAGAGAGTAAAAAAGGCGTAAGGTTTACAATGGTTTAAAATTAAAATGGGATATACCGGGCTAGGATTCGAGTTACAGGAACAAGAGACAAACCAAACACCCAAGAATGGAATCGTCGAGCGAAAACACTTAACAACCTTCTAGAAGCAGCTTTTCTTGCCACCAAACCTTTCTCCATCAATTAGGAATCTGATGCCGTCGCTAAACACATTACTTAAATTGTAGCCATATATTGAGTGTTTTTTTTGGAGTCTAATCCGCATATATATCACCATTGCCCTTGATTTTCTTGACTGTATATCTCTTAAATGTCAACATATACATGTGTGATTTAGTTTACGAAGATTTTTCAATGCCGAGAACCTCGATCAGAGAGTAAAAAAGGCGTAAGGTTCACAATGGTGTAAAATTAAAATGGGATATAGCGGACTAGGATTCGAGTTAAAGGAACAAGAGCCAAACCAAACACCCAAGAATGGAATCATCGAGCGAAAACACTTGACAACCTCCTAGAAGCAGCTTTTCTTGCCACCTGACCTTTCTCCATCAATTAGGAATCTGATGCCGTCACTAAACACATTACTTAAATTGTAGCTATTTGTTGAGTGTTTTTTTTGGTGTCTAATCCGCATATATATCACCATTGCCCTTTATTTTCTTGACTGTATATCTCTTAAATGTCTACATATACACGTGTGATTTAGTTTACGAAGATTTTTCAATGCCGAGAACCTCGATCAGAGAGTAAAAAAGGCGTAAGGTTCACAATGGTGTAAGATTAAAATGGGATATACCGGGCTAGAATTCGAGTTAAAGGAACAAGGGCCAAACCAAACACACAAGAATGGAATCGTCGAGCGAAAACACTTGACAACCTCCTAGAAGCAGCTTTTCTTACCACCAGACCTTTCTCCATCAATTAGGAATCTGATGCCGTCACTAAACACATTCCTTAAATTGTAGCCATTTGTTGAGTGTTTTTTTTTTGTGTCTAATCCGCATATATATCAACAGTGCCCTTGATTTTCTTGACTGTATATCTCTTAAATGTCAAAATATACACGTGTGATTTAGTTTACAAAGATTTTTCAATGCCGGGAACCTCTATCAGAGAGTAAAAAAGGCGTAAGGTTCACAATGTTGTAAGATTAAAATGGGATATACCGGGCTAGGATTCGAGTTACAGGAACAAATGCCAATCCAACCACCCAAGAATGGAATCATCAAGCGAAAACACTTGACAACCTCCTAGAAGCGACTTTTCATACCACCAGACCTTTCTCCATCAATTAGGAATCTGATGCCGTCACTAAACACATTCCTTAAATTGTAGCGATTTGGTGAGTGTTTTTTTTGGTGTCTAATCCGCATATATATCACCATTGCCCTTGAGTTTCTTGACTGTATATCTCTTAAATGTCAACATATACACGTGTGATTTAGTTTACTAAGATTTTTCAATGCCGAGAACCTCGATCAGAGAGTAAAAAAGGCGTAAGGTTCATAATGGTGTAAAATTAAAATGGGATATACCGGGCTAGGATTCGAGTTACAGGAACAAGAGCCAAACCAAACACCCAAGAATGGAATCGTCGAGCGAAAACACTTGACAACCTTCTAGAAGCAGCTTTTCTTGCCACCAAACCTTTCTCCATCAATTAGGAATCTGATGCCGTCACTAAACACATTACTTAAATTGTAGCCATTTATTGAGTGTTTTTTTTTTGGAGTCTAATCCGCATATATATCACCATTGCCCTTGATTTTCTTGACTGTATATCTCTTAAATGTCAACATATACACGTGTGATTTAGTTTACGAAGATTTTTCAATGCCGAGAACCTCGATCAGAGAGTAAAAAAGGCGTAAGGTTTACAATGGTTTAAAATTAAAATGGGATATACCGGGCTAGGATTCGAGTTACAGGAACAAGAGACAAACCAAACACCCAAGAATGGAATCGTCGAGCGAAAACACTTAACAACCTTCTAGAAGCAGCTTTTCTTGCCACCAAACCTTTCTCCATCAATTAGGAATCTGATGCCGTCGCTAAACACATTACTTAAATTGTAGCCATATATTGAGTGTTTTTTTTGGAGTCTAATCCGCATATATATCACCATTGCCCTTGATTTTCTTGACTGTATATCTCTTAAATGTCAACATATACATGTGTGATTTAGTTTACGAAGATTTTTCAATGCCGAGAACCTCGATCAGAGAGTAAAAAAGGCGTAAGGTTCACAATGGTGTAAAATTAAAATGGGATATAGCGGACTAGGATTCGAGTTAAAGGAACAAGAGCCAAACCAAACACCCAAGAATGGAATCATCGAGCGAAAACACTTGACAACCTCCTAGAAGCAGCTTTTCTTGCCACCTGACCTTTCTCCATCAATTAGGAATCTGATGCCGTCACTAAACACATTACTTAAATTGTAGCTATTTGTTGAGTGTTTTTTTTGGTGTCTAATCCGCATATATATCACCATTGCCCTTTATTTTCTTGACTGTATATCTCTTAAATGTCTACATATACACGTGTGATTTAGTTTACGAAGATTTTTCAATGCCGAGAACCTCGATCAGAGAGTAAAAAAGGCGTAAGGTTCACAATGGTGTAAGATTAAAATGGGATATACCGGGCTAGAATTCGAGTTAAAGGAACAAGGGCCAAACCAAACACACAAGAATGGAATCGTCGAGCGAAAACACTTGACAACCTCCTAGAAGCAGCTTTTCTTACCACCAGACCTTTCTCCATCAATTAGGAATCTGATGCCGTCACTAAACATATTCCTTAAATTGTAGCCATTTGTTGAGTGTTTTTTTTTTTGTGTCTAATCCGCATATATATCAACAGTGCCCTTGATTTTCTTGACTGTATATCTGTTAAATGTCAAAATATACACGTGTGATTTAGTTTACAAAGATTTTTCAATGCCGGGAACCTCTATCAGAGAGTAAAAAAGGCGTAAGGTTCACAATGTTGTAAGATTAAAATGGGATATACCGGGCTAGGATTCGAGTTACAGGAACAAATGCCAATCCAACCACCCAAGAATGGAATCATCAAGCGAAAACACTTGACAACCTCCTAGAAGCGACTTTTCATACCACCAGACCTTTCTCCATCAATTAGGAATCTGATGCCGTCACTAAACACATTCCTTAAATTGTAGCGATTTGGTGAGTGTTTTTTTTGGTGTCTAATCCGCATATATATCACCATTGCCCTTGAGTTTCTTGACTGTATATCTCTTAAATGTCAACATATACACGTGTGATTTAGTTTACTAAGATTTTTCAATGCCGAGAACCTCGATCAGAGAGTAAAAAAGGCGTAAGGTTCATAATGGTGTAAAATTAAAATGGGATATACCGGGCTAGGATTCGAGTTACAGGAACAAGAGCCAAACCAAACACCCAAGAATGGAATCGTCGAGCGAAAACACTTGACAACCTTCTAGAAGCAGCTTTTCTTGCCACCAAACCTTTCTCCATCAATTAGGAATCTGATGCCGTCACTAAACACATTACTTAAATTGTAGCCATTTATTGAGTGTTTTTTTTTTGGAGTCTAATCCGCATATATATCACCATTGCCCTTGATTTTCTTGACTGTATATCTCTTAAATGTCAACATATACACGTGTGATTTAGTTTACGAAGATTTTTCAATGCCGAGAACCTCGATCAGAGAGTAAAAAAGGCGTAAGGTTTACAATGGTTTAAAATTAAAATGGGATATACCGGGCTAGGATTCGAGTTACAGGAACAAGAGACAAACCAAACACCCAAGAATGGAATCGTCGAGCGAAAACACTTAACAACCTTCTAGAAGCAGCTTTTCTTGCCACCAAACATTTCTCCATCAATTAGGAATCTGATGCCGTCGCTAAACACATTACTTAAATTGTAGCCATTTATTGAGTGTTTTTTTGGAGTCTAATCCGCATATATATCACCATTGCCCTTGATTTTCTTGACTGTATATCTCTTAAATGTCAACATATACATGTGTGATTTAGTTTACGAAGATTTTTCAATGCCGAGAACCTCGATCAGAGAGTAAAAAAGGCGTAAGGTTCACAATGGTGTAAAATTAAAATGGGATATAGCGGACTAGGATTCGAGTTAAAGGAAAAAGAGCCAAACCAAACACCCAAGAATGGAATCATCGAGCGAAAACACTTGACAACCTCCTAGAAGCAGCTTTTCTTGCCACCAGACCTTTCTCCATCAATTAGGAATCTGATGCCGTCACTAAACACATTACTTAAATTGTAGCCATTTGTTGAGTGTTTTTTTTTTGTGTCTAATCCGCATATATATCACCATTTCCCTTGATTTTCTTGATTGTATATCTCTTAAATGTCAACATATACACGCGTGATTTAGTTTACGGAGATTTTTCAATGCCGAGAACCTCGATCAGAGAGTTAAAAAGGCGTAAGGTTCACAATGGTGTAAAATTAAAATGGTATATACCGGGCTAGGATTCGAGTTACAGGAACAAGAGCCAAACCAAACACCCAAGAATGGAATCGTCGAGCGAAAACACTTGACAACCTCCTAGAAGCAGCTTTTCTTGCCACCTGACCTTTCTCCATCAATTAGGAATCTGATGCCGTCACTAAACACATTACTTAAATTGTAGCTATTTGTTGAGTGTTTTTTTTGGTGTCTAATCCGCATATATATCACCATTGCCCTTGATTTTCTTGACTGTATATCTCTTAAATGTCTACATATACACGTGTGATTTAGTTTACGAAGATTTTTCAATGCCGAGAACCTCGATCAGAGAGTAAAAAAGGCGTAAGGTTCACAATGGTGTAAGATTAAAATGGGATATACCGGGCTAGAATTCGAGTTAAAGGAACAAGGGCCAAACCAAACACACAAGAATGGAATCGTCGAGCGAAAACACTTGACAACCTCCTAGAAGCAGCTTTTCTTACCACCAGACCTTTCTCCATCAATTAGGAATCTGATGCCGTCACTAAACATATTCCTTAAATTGTAGCGATTTGTTGAGTGTTTTTTTTGGTGTCTAATCCGCATATATATCACCATTTCCCTTGATTTTCTTGACTGTATCTCTCTTAAATGTCAACATATACACGTGTGATTTAGTTTACGAAGATTTTTCAATGCCGAGAACCTCGATCAGAGAGTAAAAAAGGCGTAAGGTTCACAATGGTGTAAGATTATAACGGGATATACCGGGCTAGGATTCGAGTTACAGAAACAAGGGCCGAACCAAACACCCAAGAATGGAATTGTCGAGCGAAAACACTTGACAACCTCCTAGAAGCAGCTTTTCTTACCACTAGACATTTCTCCATCAATTAGGAATCTGATTCCGTTACTAAACACATTCCATAAATTGTAGCAATTTGTTGGGTGTTTTTTTTGGTGTCTAATCCGCATATATATCACCATTGCCCTTGATTTTCTTGACTGTATATCTCTTAAATGTCTACATATACACGTGTGATTTAGTTTACGAAGATTTTTCAATGCCAAGAACCTCGATCAGAGAGTAAAAACGGCGTAAGGTTCACAATGGTGTAAAATTAAAATGGGATATACCGGGCTAGGATTCGAGTTACAGGAACAAAGGCCAAACGAAACACCCAAGAATGGAATCGTCAAGCGAAAACACTTCACAACCTCCTAGAAGCAGTTTTTCTTGCCACCAAACCTTTCTCCATCAATTAGGAATCGGATGCCGTCACTAAACACATTCCTTAAATTGTAGCGATTTGTTGAGTGTTTTTTTTTTTTGGTGTCTAATCCGCATATATATCACCATTGCCCTTGATTTTCTTGACTGTATATCTCTTAAATATCAACATATACACGTGTGATTTAGTTTACGAAGATGTTTCAATGCCGAGAACCTCGATCAGAGAGTAAAAAAGGCGTAAGGTTCACAATGGTGTAAAATTAAATTGGGATATACTGGGCTAGGATTCGAGTTACAGGAACAAGGGCCAAACCAACCACCCTAGAATGGAATCGTCGAGCGAAAACACTTGACAGCCTTCTAGAAGCAGCTTTACTTACCACGTGTTTTTTTTTGGTGTCTAATCCGCTTATATATCACCATTGCCCTTGATTTTCTTGACTGTATATCTCTTAAATGTCAACATATACACGTGTGATTTAGTTTACGAAGATTTTACAATTCCGAGAACCTCGATCAGAGAGTAAAAAAGGCGTAAGGTTCACAATGGTGTAAGATTAAAATGGGATATACCGGGCTAGGATTCGACTTACAGGAACAAGGGCCAAACCAAACACCCAAGAATGGAATCGTCTAGTGAAAACACTTAACAACCTCCTAGAAGCAGCTTTTCTTGCCACCAGACCTTTCTCCATCAATTAGGAATCTGATGCCCTCACTAAACACATTCCTTAAATTGTAGCCATTTGTTGAGTGTTTTTTTTTGTGTCTAATCCGCATATATATCACCATTTCCCTTGATTTTCTTGACTGTATATCTCTTAAATGTCAACATATACACGTGTGATTAAGTTTACGAAGATTTTTCAATGCCGAGAACCTCGATCAGAGAGTAAAAAAGGCGTAAGATTCACAATGGTGTAAAATTAAAATGGGATATACCGGGCTAAGATTCGAGTTACAGGAACAAATGCCAACCCAACAACCCAAGAATGGAATCGTCAAGCGAAAACACTTGACAACCTCCTAGAAGCAGCTTTTCTTGCCACCAAACCTTTCTCCATCAATTAGGAATCTGATGCCATCACTAAACACATTCCTTAAATTGTAGAAATTTGTTGAGTGTTTTTTTTGGTGTCTAATCCGCATATATATCTCCATTGCCCTTGATTTTCTTGACAGTATATCTCTTAAATATCAACATATACACATGTGATTTAGTTTACGAAGATTTTTCAATGCTTAGAACCTCGATCAAAGAGTAAAAAAGGCGTAAGGTTCACAATGGTGTAAGATTAAAATGGGATATACCGGGCTAGGATTCGAGCTACAGGAACAAGTTCCAAACCAAACACCCAAGAATGGAATCGTCGAGCGAAAACACTTGACATCCTCCTAGAAGCAGCTTTTCTTTCCACCAGACCTTTCTCCATCAATTAGAAATCTGATGCCGTCACTAAACACATTCGTTAAATTGTAGCGATTTGTTGAGTGTTTTTTTGGTGTCTAATCCGCATATATATCACCATTGCCCTTGATTTTCTTGACAGTATATCTCTTAAATGTCAACATATACACATGTGATTTAGTTTACGAAGATTTTTCAATGCCGAGACCTCGATCAGAGAGTAAAAAAGGCGTAAGGTTCACAATGGTGTAAAATTAAAATAGGATATACCGGGCTAGGATTTGAGTTACAGGAACAAGGGCCAAACCAAACACTCAAGAATGGAATCGTCGAGCGAAAACACTTGAAAACCTCCTAGAAGCGGCTTTTCTTGCCACCAGACCATTCTCCATCAATTAGGAATCTGATGTCGTCACTAAACACATTCCTTAAATTGTAGCGATTTGTTGAGTGTTTTTTTTTTGGTGTCAAATCCGAATATATATCACCATTGCCATTGATTTTTTTGACTGTATATCTCTTAAATGTCAACATATACACGTGTGATTTAGTTTACGAAGATTTTTCAATGCCGAGAACCTCGATCAGAGAGTAAAAAAGGCGTAAGGTTCACAATGGTGTAAAATTAAAATGGGATATACCGGGCTAGGATTCGAGTTACGGGAACAAGGGCCAAACCAAACACCCAAGAATGGAATAGTCGAGCGAAAACACTTGACAACCTCCTAGAAGCAGCTTTTCTTGCCACCAGACCTTTCTCCATCAATTAGGAATCTGATGCCGTCACTAAACACATTCCTTAAATTGTAGCCATTTGTTGAGTGTTTTTTTTGGTGTCTAATCCGCATATATATCACCATTGCCCTTGATTTTCTAGACTGTATATCTCTTAAATGTCAACATATACACGTGTGATTTAGTTTACAAAGATTTTTCAATGCCGAGAACCTCGATCAGAGAGTAAAAAAGGCGTAAGGTTCACAATGGTGTAAAATTAAAATGGGATATACCGGGCTAGGACTCGAGTTACAGGAACAAGGGCCAAACCAAACACCCAAGAATGGAATCGTCGAGCGAAAACACTTGATAACCTCCTAAAAGCAGCTTTTCTTTCCACCAGACCTTTCTCAATCAATTAGGAATCTGATGCCGTCACTAAACACATTCCTTAAATTGTAGCGATTTGTTGAGTGTTTTTTTTGGTGTTTAATCCGCATATATATCACCATTGCCCTTGATTTTCTTGACTGTATATCTCTTAAATGTCAACATATACACGTGTGATTTAGTTTACGAAGATTTTTCAATTCCGAGAACCTCGATCAGAGAGTAAAAAAGGCGTAAGGTTCACAATGGTTTAAAATTAAATTGGGATATAACGGGCTAGGATTCGAGTTACAGCAACAAGGGCCAAACCAAACACCCAAGAATGGAATCGTCGAGCGAAAATACCTGACAACCTCCTAGAAGCAGCTTTTCTTACCACCAGACATTTCTCCATCAATTAGGAATCTGATGCCGTCACTAAACACATTCCTTAAATTGTAGCGATTTGTTGAGTGTTTTTTTTGGTGTCTAATCCGCATATATATCACCATTGCCCTTGATTTTCTTGACTGTATATCTCTTAAATGTCAACATATACACGTGTGATTTAGTTTATGAAGATTTTTCAATTCCGAGAACCTCGATCAGAGAGTAAAAAAGCCGTAAGGTTCACAATGGTGTAAAATTAAAATGGGATATACCGGGCTAGGATTCGAGTTACAGTAACAAATACCAAAGCAACCACCCAAGAATGCAATCGTCGAGCGAAAACATTTAACAACCTCCTAGAAGAAGCTTTTCTTACCACCAGACCTTTCTCCACCAATTAGGAATCTGATGCCGTCACTAAACACATTCCTTAAATTGTAGCCATTTGTTGAGTGTTTTTTTTTTGGTGTCTAATCCGCATATATATCACCATTGCCCTTGATTTTCTTGACTGTATATCTCTTAAATGTCAACATATACATGTGTGGTTTAGCTTACGAAGATTTTTCAATGCCGAGAACCTCGATCAGAGAGTAAAAAATGCGTAAGGTTCACAATGGTGTAAGATTAAAATGGGATATACCGGGCTAGGATTCGAGTTACAGGAACAAATGCCAAACCAACCACCCAAGAATGCAATCGTCGAGCGAAAACACTTGACAACCTCCTAGAAGCAGCTTTTCTTGCCACCAGAACTTTCTCCATCAATTAGGAATCTGATGCCGTCACTAAACACATTCCTTAAATTGTAGCCATTTGTTGAGTGTTTTTTTTGGTGTCTAATCCGCATATATATCACCATTTCCCTTGATTTTCTTGACTGTATATCTCTTAAATGTCAACATATACACGTGTGATTAAGTTTACGAAGATTTTTCAATGCCGAGAACCTCGATCAGAGAGTAAAAAAGGCGTAAGATTCACAATGGTGTAAAATTAAAATGGGATATACCGGGCTAGGATTCGAGTTACAGGAACAAATGCCAAACCAACCACCCAAGAATGCAATCGTCGAGCGAAAACACTTGACAACCTCCTAGAAGCAGCTTTTCTTACCACCAGACCTTTCTCCATCAATTAGGAATCTGATGCCGTCACAAAACACATTCCTTAAATTGTAGCCATTTGTTGAGTGTTTTTTTTTTTGGTGTCTAATCCGCATATATATCACCATTGCCCTTGATTTTCTTGACTGTATATCTCTTAAATCTCAACATATACACGTGTGATTTAGTTTACGAAGATTTTTCAATGCCGAGAACCTCGATCAGAGAGTAAAAAAGGCTTAAGGTTCACAATGGTGTAAAATTAAAACGGGATATACCGGGCTAGGACTCGAGTTACAGGAACAAGGGCCAAACCAAACACCCAAGAATGGAATAGTCGAGCGAAAACACTTGACAACCTCCTAAAAGCAGCTTTTCTTGCCACCAGACCTTTCTCAATCAATTAGGAATCTGATGCCGTCACTAAACACATTCCTTAAATTGTAGCGATTTGTTGAGTTTTTTTTTGGTGTTTAATCCGCATATATATCACCATTGCCCTCGATTTTCTTGACTGTATATCTCTTAAATGTCAACATATACACGTGTGATTTAGTTTACGAAGATTTTTCAATTCCGAGAACCTCGATCAGAGAGTAAAAAAGGCGTAAGGTTCACAATGGTGTAAAATTAAATTGGGATATACCGGTCTAGAATTCGAGTTACAGGAACAAGGGCCAAACCAAACACCCAAGAATGGAATCGTCGAGCGAAAATACCTGACAACCTCCTAGAAGCAGCTTTTCTTACCACCAGACCTTTCTCCATCAATTAGGAATCTGATGCCGTCACTAAACACATTCCTTAAATTGTAGCGATTTGTTGAGTGTTTTTTTTGGTGTCTAATCCGCATATATATCACCATTGCCCTTGATTTTCTTGACTGTATATCTCTTAAATGTCAACATATACACGTGTGATTTAGTTTATGAAGATTTTTCAATTCCGAGAACCTCGATCAGAGAGTAAAAAAGCCGTAAGGTTCACAATGGTGTAAAATTAAAATGGGATATACCGGGCTAGGATTCGAGTTACAGTAACAAATACCAAAGCAACCACCCAAGAATGCAATCGTCGAGCGAAAACATTTAACAACCTCCTAGAAGAAGCTTTTCTTACCACCAGACCTATCTCCACCAATTAGGAATCTGATGCCGTCACTAAACACATTCCTTAAATTGTAGCCATTGGTTGAGTGTTTTTTTTTGTGTCTAATCCGCATATATATCACCATTGCCCTTGATTTTCTTGATTGTATATCTCTTAAATGTCAACATATACATGTGTGGTTTAGCTTACGAAGATTTTTCAATGCCGAGAACCTCGATCAGAGAGTAAAAAATGCGTAAGGTTCACAATGGTGTAAGATTAAAATGGGATATACCGGGCTAGGATTCGAGTTACAGGAACAAGGGCCAAACCAAACACCCAAGATTGGAATCGTCTAGCGAAAACACTTGACAACCTCCTAGAAGCAGCTTTTCTTGCCACCAGAACTTTCTCCATCAATTAGGAATCTGATGCCGTCACTAAACACATTCCTTAAATTGTAGCCATTTGTTGAGTGTTTTTTTTGGTGTCTAATCCGCATATATATCACCATTTCCCTTGATTTTCTTGACTGTATATCTCTTAAATGTCAACATATACACGTGTGATTAAATTTACGAAGATTTTTCAATGCCGAGAACCTCGATCAGAGAGTAAAAAAGGCGTAAGATTCACAATGGTGTAAAATTAAAATGGGATATACCGGGCTAGGATTCGAGTTACAGGAACAAATGCCAAACCAACAACCCAAGAATGGAATCGTCAAGCGAAAACACTTGACAACCTCCTAGAAGCAACTTTTCTTGCCACCAAACCTTTCTCCATCAATTAGGAATCTGATGCCGTCACTAAACACATTCCTTAAATTGTAGAAATTTGTTGAGTGTTTTTTTTGGTGTCTAATCCGCATATATATCTCCATTTCCATTGATTTTCTTGACAGTATATCTCTTAAATGTCAACATATACACATGTGATTTAGTTTACGAAGATTTTTCAATGCTTAGAACTCGATCAGAGAGTAAAAAAGGCGTAAGGTTCACAATGGTGTAAGATTAAAATGGGATATACCGGGCTAGGATTCGAGCTACAGGAATAAGTGCCAAACCAAACACCCAAGAATGGAATCGTCGAGCGAAAACACTTGACAACCTCCTAGAAGCAGCTTTTCTTGCCACCAGACCTTTCTCCATCAATTAGGAATCTGATGCCGTCACTAAACACATTCGTTAAATTGTAGCGATTTGTTGAGTGTTTTTTTGGTGTCTAATCTGCATATATATCACCATTGCCCTTGATTTTCTTGACAGTATATCTCTTAAATGTCAACATATACACATGTGATTTAGTTTACGAAGATTTTCAATGCCGAGAACCTCGATCAGAGAGTAAAAAAGGCGTAAGGTTCACAATGGTGTAAAATTAAAATGGGATATACCGGGCTAGGATTCGAGTTACAGGAACAAGGGCCAAACCAAACACTCAAGAATGGAATCGTCGAGCGAAAACACTTGACAACCTCCTAGAAGCGGCTTTTCTTGCCACCAGACCTTTCTCCATCAATTAGGAATCTGATGCCGTCACTAAACACATTCCTTAAATTGTAGCGATTTGTTGAGTGTTTTTTTTTTTGGTGTCAAATCCGAATATATATCACCATTGCCCTTGATTTTCTTGACTGTATATCTCTTAAATGTCAACATATACACATGTGATTTAGTTTACGAAGATTTTTCAATGCCGAGAACCTCGATCAGAGAGTAAAAAAGGCGTAAGGTTCACAATGGTGTAAAATTAAAATGGGATATACCGGGCTAGGGTTCGAGTTACGGGAACAAGGGCCAAACCAAACACCCAAGAATGGAATCGTCGAGCGAAAACACTTGACAACCTCCTAGAAGCAGCTTTTCTTGCCACCAGACCTTTCTCCATCAATTAGTAATCTGATGCCGTCACTAAACACATTCCTTAAATTGTAGCGATTTGTTGAGTGTTTTTTTTTTGTGTCAAATCCGAATATATATCACCATTGCCCTTGATTTTCTTGACTGTATATCTCTTAAATGTCAACATATACACGTGTGATTTAGTTTACGAAGATTTTTCAATGCCGAGAACCTCGATCAGAGAGTAAAAAAGGCGTAAGGTTCACAATGGTGTAAAATTAAAATGGGATATACCGGGCTAGGATTCGAGTTACAGGAACAAGGGCCAAACCAATCACCCAAGAATGGAATCGTCGAGCGAAAACACTTGACAACCTCCTAGAAGCAGCTTTTCTTGCAACCAGACCTTTCTCCATCAATTAGGAATCTGATGCCGTCACTAAACACATTCCTTAAATTGTAGCCATTTGTTGAGTGTTTTTTTGGGTGTCTAATCCGCATATATATCACCATTGCCCTTGATTTTCTTGACTGTATATATCTTAAATGTCAACATATACACGTGTGATTTAGTTTACTAAGATTTTTCAATGCCGAGAACCTCGATCAGAGAGTAAAAAAGGCGTAAGGTTCACAATGGTGTAAAATTAAAATGGGATATACCGGGCTAGGACTCGAGTTACAGGAACAAGGGCCAAACCAAACACCCAAGAATGGAATCGTCGAGCGAAAACACTTGACAACCTCCTAAAAGCAGCTTTTCTTGCCACCAGACCTTTCTCAATCAATTAGGAATCTGATGCCGTCACTAAACACATTCCTTAAATTGTAGCGACTTGTTGAGTGTTTTTTTTGGTGTTTAATCCGCATATATATCACCATTGCCCTTGATTTTCTTAACTGTATATCTCTTAAATGTCAACATATACACGTGTGATTTAGTTTACGAAGATTTTTCGATTTCGAGAACCTCGATCAGAGAGTAAAAGAGGCGTAAGGTTCACAATGGTGTAAAATTAAATTGGGATATACCGGGATAGGATTCGAGTTACAGGAACAAGGGCCAAACCAAACACCCAAGAATGGAATCGTCGAGCGAAAATACTTGACAACCTCCTAGAAGCAGCTTTTCTTACCACCAGACCTTTCTCCATCAATTAGGAATCTGATGCCGTCACTAAACACATTCCTTAAATTGTAGCGATTTGTTGAGTGTTTTTTTTTGGTGTCTAATCCGCATATATATCACCATTGCCCTTGATTTTCTTGACTGTATATCTCTTAAATGTCAACATATACACGTGTGATTTAGTTTATGAAGATTTTTCAATGCCAAGAACCTTGATCAGAGAGTAAAAAAGGCGTATGGTTCACAATGGTGTAAAATTAAAATGGGATATACCGGGCTAGGATTCGAGTTACAGTAACAAATAACAAACCAACCACCCAAGAATGCAATCGTCGAGCGAAAACATTTAACAACCTCCTAGAAGCAGCTTTTCTTACCACCAGACCTTTCTCCACCAATTAGGAATCTGATGCCGTCACTAAACACATTCCTTAAATTGTAGCCATTTGTTGAGTGTTTTTTTTTTTGGTGTCTAATCCGCATATATATCACCATTGCCCTTGATTTTCTTGACTGTATATCTCATAAATGTCAACATATACACGTGTGATTTAGTTTACGAAGGATTTTCAATGCCGAGAACCTCGATCAGAGAGTAAAAAAGGCGTATGGTTCACAATGGTGTAAAATTAAAATGGGTTATACCAGGCTAGGATTCGAGTTACAGGAACAAGGGCCAAACCAAACACCCAAGAATGGAATCGTCGAGCGAAAACACTTGACAACCTCCTAGAAGCAGCTTTTCTAACCACCAGACCTTTCTCCATCAATTAGGAATCTGAGGCCGTCACTAAACACATTCCTTAAATTGTTGCGATTTGTTGAGTGTTTTTTTTTGTGTCTAATCCGCATATATATCCCCATTGCCCTTGATTTTCTTGACTCTATATCTCTTAAATGTCAACATATACACGTGTGATTTAGTTTATGAAGATTTTTCAATGCCGAGAACCTTGATCAGAGAGTAAAAAAGGCGTAAGGTTCACAATGGTGTAAAATTAAAATGGGATATAACGGGCTAGGATTCGAGTTACAGGAACAAATGCCAAACCAACCACCCAAGAATGCAATCGTCGAGCGAAAACACTTGACAACCTCCTAGAAGCAGCTTTTCTTACAACCAGACCTTTTTCCATCAATTAGGAATTTGATGCCGTCATTAAACACATTCCTTAAATTGTAGCCATTTATTGAGTGTTTTTTTTTGTGTCTAATCCGCATATATATCACCATTGCCCTTGATTTTCTTGACTGTATATCTCTTAAATGTCAACATATACACGTGTGATTTAGTTTATGAAGATTTTTCAATGCCGAGAACCTCGATCAGAGAGTAAAAAAGGCGTATGGTTCACAATGGTGTAAAATTAAAATGGGATATACCGGGCTAGGATTCGAGTTACAGGAACAAGGGCCAAACCAAACTCCCAAGAATGGAATCGTCGAGCGAAGACACTTGACAACCTCCTAGAAGCAGCTTTTCTTACCACCAGACCTTTCTCCATCAATTAGGAATCTGAGGCCGTCACTAAACACATTCCTTAAATTGTAGCGATTTGTTGAGTGTTTTTTTTTGTGTCAAATCCGCATATATATCACCATTGCCCTTGATTTTCTTGACTGTATATCTCTTAAATGTCAACATATACACGTGTGATTTAGTTTACGAAGATTTTTCAATTCCGAGAACCTCGATTAGAGAGTAAAAAAGGCGTAAGGTTCACAATGGTGTAAAATTAAATTGGGATTTACCGGGCTAGGATTCGAGTTACAGGAACAAGGGCCAAACCAAACACCCGAGAATGGAATCGTCGAGCGAAAATACTTGACAACCTCCTAGAAGCAGCTTTTCTTACCACCAGACCTTTCTCCATCAATTAGGAATCTGATGCCGTCACTAAACACATTCCTTAAATTGTAGCGATTTGTTGAGTGTTTTTTTTGGTGTCTAATCCGCATATATATCACCATTGCCCTTGATTTTCTTGACTGTATATCTCTTAAATGTCAACATATACACGTGTGATTTAGTTTATGAAGATTTTTCAATGCCAAGAACCTTGATCAGAGAGTAAAAAAGGCGTAAGGTTCACAATGGTGTAAAATTAAAATGGGATATACCGGGCTAGGATTCGAGTTACAGTAACAAATACCAAACCAACCACCCAAGAATGCAATCGTCGAGCGAAAACATTTAACAACCTCCTAGAAGCAGCTTTTCTTACCACCAGACCTTTCTCCACCAATTAGGAATCTGATGCCGTCACCAAACACATTCCTTAAATTGTAGCCATTTGTTGAGTGTTTTTTTTTTGGTGTCTAATCCGCATATATATCACCATTGCCCTTGATTTTCTTGACTGTATATCTCATAATTGTCAACATATACACGTGTGATTTAGTTTACGAAGGTTTTTCAATGCCGAGAACCTCGATCAGAGAGTAAAAAAGACGTATGGTTCACAATGGTGTAAAATTAAAATGGGTTATACCAGGCTAGGATTCGAGTTACAGGAACAAGGGCCAAACCAAACACCCAAGAATGGAATCGTCGAGCGAAAACACTTGACAACCTCCTAGAAGCAGCTTTTCTAACCACCAGACCTTTCTCCATCAATTAGGAATCTGAGGCCGTCACTAAACACATTCCTTAAATTGTAGCGATTTGTTGAGTGTTTTTTTTGTGTCTAATCCGCATATATATCCCCATTGCCCTTGATTTTCTTGACTGTATATCTCTTAAATGTCAACATATACACGTGTGATTTAGTTAATGAAGATTTTTCAATGCCGAGAACCTTGATCAGAGAGTAAAAAAGGCGTCAGGATCACAATGGTGTAAAATTAAAATGGGATATAACGGGCTAGGATTCGAGTTACAGGAACAAATGCCAAACCAACCACCCAAGAATGCAATCGTCGAGCGAAAACACTTGACAACCTCCTAGAAGCAGCTTTTCTTACAACCAGACCTTTTTCCATCAATTAGGAATTTGATGCCGTCATTAAACACATTCCTTAAATTGTAGCCATTTGTTGAGTGTTTTTTTTGTGTCTAATCCGCATATATATCACCATTGCCCTTGATTTTCTTGACTGTATATCTCTTAAATGTCAACATATACACGTGTGATTTAGTTTACGAAGATTTTTCAATGCCGAGAACCTCGATCAGAGTGTAAAAAAGGCGTATGGTTCACAATGGTGTAAAATTAAAATGGGGTATACCGGGCTAGGATTCGAGTTACAGGAACAAGGGCCAAACCAAACACCCAAGAATGGAATCGTCGAGTGAAGACACTTGACAACCTCCTAGAAGCAGCTTTTCTTACCACCAGACCTTTCTCCATCAATTAGGAATCTGAGGCCGTCACTAAACACATTCCTTAAATTGTAGCGATTTGTTGAGTGTTTTTTTTTTGTGTGTAATCCGCATATATATCACCATTGCCCTTGATTTTCTTGACTGTATATCTCTTAAATGTCAACATATACACGTGTGATTTAGTTTATGAAGATTTTTCAATGCCGAGAACCTTGATCAGAGAGTAAAAAAGGCGTAAGGTTCATAATGGTGTAAAATTAAAATGGGATATACCGGGCTAGGATTCGAGTTACAGGAACAAATGCAAAACCAACCACCCAAGAATGCAATCGTCGAGCGAAAACACTTGACAACCTCCTAGAAGCAGCTTTTCTTACCACCAGACCTTTCTCCATCAATTAGGAATCTGATGCCGTCACAAAACACATTCCTTAAATTGTAGCCATTTGTTGAGTGTTTTTTTTTTTGGTGTCTAATCCGCATATATATCACCATTGCCCTTGATTTTCTTGACTGTATATCTCTTAAATCTCAACATATACACGTGTGATTTAGTTCATGAAGATTTTTCAATGCCGAGAACCTTGATCAGAGAGTAAAAAAGGCGTAAGGATCACAATGGTGTAAAATTAAAATGGGATATAACGGGCTAGGATTCGAGTTACAGGAACAAATGCCAAACCAACCACCCAAGAATGCAATCGTCGAGCGAAAACACTTGACAACCTCCTAGAAGCAGCTTTTCTTACAACCAGACCTTTTTCCATCAATTAGGAATTTGATGCCGTCATTAAACACATTCCTTAAATTGTAGCCATTTGTTGAGTGTTTTTTTTTGTGTCTAATCTGCATATATATCACCATTGCCCTTGATTTTCTTGACTGTATATCTCTTAAATGTCAACATATACACGTGTGATTTAGTTTACGAAGATTTTTCAATGCCGAGAACCTCGATCAGAGTGTAAAAAAGGCGTATGGTTCACAATGGTGTAAAATTAAAATGGGATATACCGGGCTAGGATTCGAGTTACAGGAACAAGGGCCAAACCAAACACCCAAGAATGGAATCGTCGAGCGAAGACACTTGACAACCTCCTAGAAGCAGCTTTTCTTACCACCAGACCTTTCTCCATCAATTAGGAATCTGAGGCCGTCACTAAACACATTCCTTAAATTGTAGCGATTTGTTGAGTGTTTTTTTTTTGTGTCTAATCCGCATATATATCACCATTGCCCTTGATTTTCTTGACTGTATATCTCTTAAATGTCAACATATACACGTGTGATTTAGTTTATGAAGATTTTTCAATGCCGAGAACCTTGATCAGAGAGTAAAAAAGGCGTAAGGTTCATAATGGTGTAAAATTAAAATGGGATATACCGGGCTAGGATTCGAGTTACAGGAACAAATGCCAAACCAACCACCCAAGAATGCAATCGTCGAGCGAAAACACTTGACAACCTCCTAGAAGCAGCTTTTCTTACCACCAGACCTTTCTCCATCAATTAGGAATCTGATGCCGTCACAAAACACATTCCTTAAATTGTAGCCATTTGTTGAGTGTTTTTTTTTGGTGTCTAATCCGCATATATATCACCATTGCCCTTGATTTTCTTGACTGTATATCTCTTAAATCTCAACATATACACGTGTGATTTAGTTTACGAAGATTTTTCAATGCGGAGAACCTCGATCAGAGAGTAAAAAAGGCGTATGGTTCACAATGGTGTAAAATTAAAATGGGATATACCGGGCTAGGATTCGAGTTACAGGAACAAGGGCCAAACCAAACACCCAAGAATGGAATCGTCGAGCGAAAACACTTGACAACCTCCTAGAACCAGCTTTTCTTACCACCAGACCTTTCTCCATCAATTAGGAATCTGAGGCCGTCACTAAACACATTCCTTAAATTGTAGCGATTTGTTGAGTGTTTTTTTTGTGTCTAATCCGCATATATATCACCATTGCCCTTGATTTTCTTGACTGTATATCTCTTAAATGTCAACATATACACGTGTGATTTAGTTTACGAAGATTTTTCAATTCCGAGAACCTCGATCAGAGAGTAAAAAAGTGTAAGGTTCACAATGGTGTAAAATTAAATTGGGATATACCGGACTAGGATTCAAGTTACAGGAACAAGGGCCAAACCAAACACCCAAGAATGGAATCGTCGAGCGAAAATACTTGACAACCTCCTAGAAGAAGCTTTTCTTACCACCAGACCTTTCTCCATCAATTAGGAATCTGATGCCGTCACTAAACACATTCCTTAAAGTGTAGCGATTTGTTGAGTGTTTTTTTTTTGGTGTCTAATCCGCATATATATCACCATTGCCCTTCATTTTCTTGACTGTATATCTCTTAAATGTCAACATATACACGTGTGATTTAGTTTATGAAGATTTTTCAATGCCGAGAACCTTGATCAGAGAGTAAAAAAGGCGTAAGGTTCACAATGGTGTAAAATTAAAATGGGATATACCGGGCTAGGATTCGAGTTACAGGAACAAATGCCAAACCAACCACCCAAGAATGCAATCGTCGAGCAAAAACACTTGACAACCTCCTAGAAGCAGCTTTTCTTACCACCAGACCTTTCTCCATCAATTAGGAATCTGATGCCGTCACTAAACACATTCCTTAAATTGTAGCCATTTGTTGAGTGTTTGTTTTTGGTGTCTAATCCGCATATATATCACCATTGCCCTTGATTTTCTTGACTGTATATCTCATAAATGTCAACATATACACGTGTGATTTAGTTTACGAAGGTTTTTCAATGCCGAGAACCTCGATCAGAGAGTAAAAAAGTGTAAGGTTCCCAATGGTGTAAAATTAAATTGGGATATACCGGACTAGGATTCGAGTTACAGGAACAAGGGCCAAACCAAACACCCAAGAATGGAATCGTCGAGCGAAAATACTTGACAACCTCCTAGAAGAAGCTTTTCTTACCACCAGACCTTTCTCCATCAATTAGGAATCTGATGCCGTCACTAAACACATTCCTTAAAGTGTAGCGATTTGTTGAGTGTTTTTTTTTGGTGTCTAATCCGCATATATATTACCATTGCCCTTCATTTTCTTGAGTGTATATCTCTTAAATGTCAACATATACACGTGTGATTTAGTTTACGAAGATTTTTCAATGCCGAGAACCTCGATCAGAGAGTAAAAAAGGCGTATGGTTCACAATGGTGTAAAATTAAAATGGGATATACCGGGCTAGGATTCGAGTTACAGGAACAAGGGCCAAACCAAACACCCAAGAATGGAATCGTCGAGCGAAAACACTTGACAACCTCCTAGAACCAGCTTTTCTTACCACCAGACCTTTCTCCATCAATTAGGAATCTGAGGCCGTCACTAAACACATTCCTTAAATTGTAGCGATTTGTTGAGTGTTTTTTTTGTGTCTAATCCGCATATATATCACCATTGCCCTTGATTTTCTTGACTGTATATCTCTTAAATGTCAACATATACACGTGTGATTTAGTTTACGAAGATTTTTCAATTCCGAGAACCTCGATCAGAGAGTAAAAAAGTGTAAGGTTCACAATGGTGTAAAATTAAATTGGGATATACCGGACTAGGATTGGAGTTACAGGAACAAGGGCCAAACCAAACACCCAAGAATGGAATCGTCGAGCGAAAATACTTGACAATCTCCTAGAAGAAGCTTTTCTTACCACCAGACCTTTCTCCATCACTTAGGAATCTGATGCCGTCACTAAACACATTCCTTAAATGTAGCGATTTGTTGAGTGTTTTTTTTTTGTGTCTAATCCGCATATATATCACCATTGCCCTTCATTTTCTTGACTGTATATCTCTTAAATGTCAACATATACACGTGTGATTTAGTTTATGAAGATTTTTCAATGCCGAGAACCTTGATCAGAGAGTAAAAAAGGCGTAAGGTTCACAATGGTGTAAAATTAAAATGGGATATACCGGGCTAGGATTCGAGTTACAGGAACAAATGCCAAACCAACCACCCAAGAATGCAATCGTCGAGCAAAAACACTTGACAACCTCCTAGAAGCAGCTTTTCTTACCACCAGACCTTTCTCCATCAATTAGGAATCTGTTGCCGTCACTAAACACATTCCTTAAATTGTAGCCATTTGTTGAGTGTTTTTTTTTTGGTGTCTAATCCGCATATATATCACCATTGCCCTTGATTTTCTTGACTGTATATCTCATAAATGTCAACATATACACGTGTGATTTAGTTTACGAAGGTTTTTCAATGCCGAGAACCTCGATCAGAGAGTAAAAAAGGCGTATGGTTCACAATGGTGTAAAATTAAAATGGGATATACCGGGCTAGGATTCGAGTTACAGGAACAAGGGCCAAACCAAACACCCAAAAATGGAATCGTCGAGCGAAAACACTTGACAACCTCTTAGAAGCAGCTTTTCTTACCACCAGACCTTTCTCCATCAATTAGGAATCTGAGGCCGTCACTAAACACATTCCTTAAATTGTAGCGATTTGTTGAGTGTTTTTTTTTTTGTGTCTAATCCGCATAGATATCACCATTGCCTTTGATTTTCTTGACTGTATATCTCTTAAATGTCAACATATACACGTGTGATTTAGTTTATGAAGATTTTTCAATGCCGAGAACCTTGATCAGAGAGTAAAAAAGGCGTAAGGTTCACAATGGTGTAAAATTAAAATGGGATATACCGGGCTAGGATTCGAGTTACAGGAACAAATGCCAAACCAACCACCCAAGAATGCAACCGTCGAGCGAAAACACTTGACAACCTCCTAGAAGCAGCTTTTCTTACCACCAGACCTTTCTCCATCAATTAGGAATCTGATGCCGTCACTAAACACATTCCTTAAATTGTAGCCATTTGTTGAGTGTTTTTTTTTTGTGTCTAATCCGCATATATATCACCATTGCCCTTGATTTTCTTGACTGTATATCTCTTAAATGTCAACATATACACGTGTGATTTAGTTTACGAAGATTTTTCAATGCCGAGAACCTCGATCAGAGAGTAAAAAAGGCGTATGGTTCACAATGGTGTAAAATTAAAATGGGATATACCGGGCTAGGATTCGAGTTACAGGAACGAGGGCCAAACCAAACACCCAAGAATGGAATCGTCAAGCAAAAACACTTGACAACCTCCTAGAAGCAGCTTTTCTTGCCACCAGACCTTTCTCCATCAATTAGGAATCTGATGCCGTCACTAAACACATTCCTTAAATTGTAGCGATTTGTTGAGTCTTTTTTTTTTTGTGTCTAATCCGCATATATATCACCATTGCCCTTGATTTTCTTGACTGTATATCTCTTAAATGCCAACATATACACGTGTGATTTAGTATACGAAGATTTTTCAATGCCGAGAACCTCGATCAGAGGGTAAAAAAGGCGTAAGGTTAACAATGGTGTAAAATTAAAATAGGATATACCGAGCTAGGATTCGAGTTACAGGAACATGGGCCAAACCAAACACCAAAGAATGGAATCGTCGAGCGAAAACACTTAACAACCTCCTAGAAGCAGCTTTTCTTGCCACCAGACCTTTCTCCATCAATTAGGAATCTGATGCCGTCACTAAACACATTCCTTAAATTGTAGCGATTTGTTGAGTCTTTTTTTTTGGTGTCTAATCCGCATATATATCACCATTGCCCTTGATTTTCTTGACTGTATATCTCTTAAATGTCAACATATACACGTGCGATTTAGTTTACGAAGATTTTTCAATGCCGAGAACCTCGACCAGAGTGTAAAAAAGGCGTAAGGTTCACAATGGTGTAAAATTAAATTGGGATATACCGGGCTAGGATTCGAGTTACAGGAACAAGGGCCAAAACAAACACCCAAGAATTGAATTGTAGAGCGAAAACACTTGACAACCTCCTAGAAGCAGCTTTTCTTGCCACTAGACCTTTCTCCATCAATTAGGAATCTGATGCCGTCACTAAACATATTCCTTAAATTGTAGCCATTTGTTGAGTATTTTTTTTGGTGTCTAATCCGCATATATATCACCATTGCCCTTGATTTTCTTGACTGTATATCTCTTAAATGCCAACATATACACGTGTGATTTAGTATACGAAGATTTTTCAATGCCGAGAACCTCGATCAGAGGGTAAAAAAGGCGTAAGGTTAACAATGGTGTAAAATTAAAATAGGATATACCGGGCTAGGATTCGAGTTACAGGAACAAGGGCCAAACCAAACACCCAAGAATGGAATCGTCGAGCGAAAACACTTAACAACCTCCTAGAAGCAGCTTTTCTTGCCACCAGACCTTTCTCCATCAATTAGGAATCTGATGCCGTCACTAAACACATTCCTTAAATTTTAGCGATTTGCTGAGTGTTTTTTTTGTGTCTAATCCGCATATATATCAACAGTGCCCTTGATTTCTTAACTGTATATCTCTTAAATGCCAACATATACACGTGTGATTTAGTTTACGAAGATTTTTCAATGCCGAGAACCTCGATCAGAGAGTAAAAAAGGCGTAAGGTTCACAATTGTGTAAAATTAAAATGGGATATACCGTGCTAGGATTCGAGTTACAGGAACAAATGCCAAACCAACCACCCAAGAATGGAATCGTCAATCGAAAACACTTGACAACCTCCTAGAAGCAGCTTTTCTTGCCACCAGACATTTCTCCATCAATTAGGAATCTGATGCCGTCACTAAACACATTCCTTAGGATGTAGCGATTTGTTGAGTGTTTTTTTTTGGTGTCTAATCTGCATATATATCACCATTGCCCTTGATTTTCTTGACTGTATATCTCTTAAATGTCAACATATACACGTGTGATTTAGTTTACGAAGATTTCCAATGCCGAGAACCTCGATCAGAGAGTAAAAAAGGCGTAAGGTTCACAATGGTGATAAATTAAAATGGGATATACCGGGCTAGAATTCGAGTTACAGGAACAAATGACAAACCAACCACCCAAGAATGGAATCGTCAAGCGAAAACACTTGACAACCTCCTAGAAGCAGCTTTTCTTGCCACCAGACCTTTCTCCATCAATTAGGAATCCGATGCCGTCACTAAACACTTTCCTTAAATTTTAGCGATTTGCTGAGTGTTTTTTTTTGTGTCTAATCCGCATATAAATCAACAGTGCCCTTAATTTCTTAACTGTATATCTCTTAAATATCAACATATACACGTGTGATTTAGTTTACGAAGATTTTTCAATGCCGAGAACCTCGATCAGAGAGTAAAAAAGGCGTAAGGTTCACAATGGTGTAAAATTAAAATGGGATATACCGTGCTAGGATTCGAGTTACAGGAACAAATGCCAAACCAACCACCCAAGAATGGAATCGTCAAGTGAAAACACTTGACAACCTCCTAGAAGCAGCTTTTCTTGCCACCAGACATTTCTCCATCAATTAGGAATCTGATGCCGTCACAAAACACATTCCATAGGATGTAGCGAGTTGTTGAGTGTTTTTTTTTTGTGTCTAATCCGCATATATATCACCATTGCCCTTGATTTTCTTGACTGTATGTCTCTTAAATGTCAACATAAACACGTGTGATTTAGTTTTCGAAGATTTTTCAATGCCGAGAACCTCGATCAGAGAGTAAAAAAGGCGTAAGGTTCACAATGGTGTAAAATTAAAATGGGATATACCGGGCTAGGATTCGAGTTACAGGAACAAGGGCCAAACCAACCACCCAAGAATGGAATCGTCGAGCAAAAACACTTGACAACCTCCTAGAAGCAGCTTTTCTTACCACCAGACATTTCTCCATCAATTAGGAATCTGATGCCGTCACTAAACACATTCCTTAAATTGTAGCGATTTGTTGAGTGTTTTTTTTTGGTGTCTAATCCGCATATATATCACCATTGCCCTTGATTTTCTTGACTGTATATCTCTTAAATGTCAACATATACACGTGTGATTTAGTTTACAAAGATTTTTCAATGCCGAGAACCTCGATCAGAGAGTAAAAAAGGCGTAAGGTTCACAATGGTGTAAAATTAAAATGGGATATACCGGGCTAGGATTCGTGTTACAGGAACAAGGACCAAACCAAACACCCAAGAATGGAATCGTCGAGCGAAAACACTTGACAACCTCCTAGAAGCAGCTTTTCTTACCAACAGACATTTCTCCATCAATTCGGAATCTGATGCCGTCACTAAACACATTCCTTAGATTGTAGCCATTTGTTGAGTGTTTTGTTTGGTGCCTAATCCGCATATATATCACCATTGCCCTTGATTTTCTTGACTGTATATCTCTTAAATGTCAACATATACACGTGTGATTTAGTTTACGAAGATTTTTCAATGCCGAGAACCTCGATCAGAGAGTAAAAAAGGCGTAAGGTTCACAATGGTGTAAAATTAAAATGGGATATACCGGGCTAGGATTCGAGTTACAGGAACAAGGGCCAAACCAACCACCCAAGAATGGAATCGTCAAGCAAAAACACTTGACAACCTCCTAGAAGCAGCTTTTCTTACCACCAGACATTTCTCCATCAATTAGGAATCTGATGCCGTCACTAAACACATTCCTTAAATTGTAGCGATTTGTTGAGTGTTTTTTTTTGGTGTCTAATCCGCATATATATCACCATTGCCCTTGATTTTCTTGACTGTATATCTCTTAAATGTCAACATATACACGTGTGATTTAGTTTACGAAGATTTTTGAATGCCGAGAACCTTGATCAGAGAGTAAAAAAGGCGTAAGGTTCACAATGGTGTAAAATTAAAATGGAATATACCGGGCTAGGATTCGAGTTACAGGAATAAGGGCCAAACCAAACACCCAAGAATGGAATCGTCGAGCGAAAACACTTGAAAACCTCCTAGAAGCAGCTTTTCTTGCCACCAGACCTTTCTCCATCAATTAGGAATCTGATGCCGTCACTAAACACATTCCTTAATTTGTAGCCATTTGTTGAGTGTTTTTCTTGGTGTCTAATCCGCATATATATCAACAGTTCCCTTGATTTTCTGAACTGTATATCTCTTAAATGTCAACATATACACATGTGATTTAGTTTACGAAGATTTTTCAATGCCGAGAACCTCGATCAGAGAGTAAAAAAGGCGTAAGGTTCACAATGGTGTAAAATTAAAATGGGATATACCGGGCTAGGATTCGAGTTACAGGAACAAGGGCCAAACCAAACACCTAAGAATGGAATCGTCGAGCGAAAACACTTGACATCCTCCTAGAAGCAGCTTTTCTTGCCACCAGACCTTTCTCCACCAATTAGGAATCTGATGCCGGCACTAAACACATTCCTTAAATTGTATCCATTTGTTGAGTGTTTTTTTTGGTGCCTAATCCGCATATATATCACCATTGCCCTTGATTTTCTTGACTGTATATCTCTTAAATGTCAACATATACACGTGTGATTTAGTTTACGAAGATTTTTCAATGCCGAGAACCTCGATCAGAGAGTAAAAAAGGCGTAAGGTTCACAATGGTGAAAAATTAAAATGGGATATACCGGGCTAGGATTCGAGTTACAGGAACAAGGGCCAAACCAACCACCCAAGAATGGAATCGTCGAGCAAAAACACTTGACAACCTCCTAGAAGCAGCTTTTCTTACCACCAGACATTTCTCCATCAATTAGGAATCTGATGCCGTCACTAAACACATTCCTTAAATTGTAGCGATTTGTTGAGTGTTTTTTTTTGGTGTCTAATCCGCATATATATCACCATTGCCCTTGATTTTCTTGACTGTATATCTCTTAAATGTCAACATATACACGTGTGATTTAGTTTACGAAGATTTTTCAATGCCGAGAACCTTGATCAGGGAGTAAAAAAGGCGTAAGGTTCACAATGGTGTAAAATTAAAATGGGATATACTGGGCAAGGATTCGAGTTACAGGAACAAGGGCCAAACCAACCACCCAAGAATGGAATCGTCGAGCAAAAACACTTGACAACCTCCTAGAAGCAGCTTTTCTTGCCACCAGACCTTTCTCCACCAACCTTTCTCCACCAATTAGGAATCTGATGCCGTCACTAAATACATTCCTTAAATTGTAGCGATTTGTTGAGTGTTTTTTTTGGTGTCTAATTCGCATATATATCACCATTGCCCTTGATTTTCTTGACTGTATATCTCTTAAATGTCAACACATACACGTGTGATTTAGTTTACGCAGATTTTTCTATCCCTAGAACCTCGATCAGAGAGTAAAAAAGGCGTAAGGTTCACAATGGTGTAAAATTAAAATGGGATATATCGGATTAGGATTCGAGTTACAGGAACAAGGGCCAAACCAAACACCCAAGAATGGAATCGTCGAGCGAAAACACTTGACAACCTCCTAGAAGCAGCTTTTCTTACCACCAGACATTTCTCCATCAATTAGGAATCTGATGCCGTCACTAAACACGTTCCTTAAATTGTAGCGATTTGTTGAGTGTTTTTTTTGGTGTCTATCCCGCATATATATCACCATTGCCCTTGATTTTCTTGACTGTATATCTCTTAAATGTCAACATATACACGTGTGATTTAGTTTACAAAGATTTTTCAATGCCGAGAACCTCGATCAGAGAGTAAAAAAGGCGTAAGGTTCACAATGGTGTAAAATTAAAATGGGATATACCGGGCTAGGATTCGTGTTACAGGAACAAGGACCAAACCAAACACCCAAGAATGGAATCGTCGAGCGAAAACACTTGACAAGCTCCTAGAAGCAGCTTTTCTTGCCACCAGACCTTTCTCCACCAATTAGGAATCTGATGCCGTCACTAAACACAATCCTTAAGTTGTAGCGATTTGTTGAGTGTTTTTTTTGCTGTCTAATCCGCATATATATCACCATTGCCCTTGATTTTCTTCACTGTATATCTCTTAAATGTCAGCATATACACGTGTGATTTAGTTTACGCAGATTTTTCTATGCCGAGAACCTCGATCAGAGAGTAAAAAAGGCGTAAGGTTCACAATGGTGTAAAATTAAAATGTAATATATCGGGCTAGGATTCGAGTTACAGGAACAAGGGCCAAACCAAACACCCAAGAATGGAATCGTCGAGCGAAAACACTTGACAACCTCCTAGAAGCAGCTTTTCTTGCCACCAGACCTTTCTCCATCAATTAGGAATCTGATGCCGTCACTAGACACATTCCTTAAATTGTAGCCATTTGTTGAGTGTTTTTTTGGTGTCTAATACGCATATATATTACCATTGCCCTTGATTTTCTTGAGTGTATATCTCTTAAATGTCAACATATACACGTGTGATTTAGTTTACGCAGATTTTTCTATGCCGAGAACCTCGATCAGAGAGTAAAAAAGGCGTAAGGTTCACAATGGTGTAAAATTAAAATGGGATATATCGGGCTAGGATTTGAGTTACAGGAACAAGGGCCAAACCAACCACCCAAGAATGGAATCGTTGAGCGAAAACACTTGACAACCTCCTAGAAGCAACTTTTCTTGCCGCTAGACCTTTCTCCATCAATTAGGAATCTGATGTCATCAATAAAGACATTCCTTAAATTGTAGCCATTTGTTGAGTGTTTTTTTTTTGTGTCTAATCCGCATATATATCACCATTGCCCTTGATTTTCTTGACTGTCTATCTCTTAAATGTCAACATATACACGTGTGATTTAGTATACGAAGATTTTTCAATGCCGAGAACCTCGATCAGAGAGTAAAAAAGGCGTAAGGTTCACAATGGTGTAAAAATTAAAATGGGATATACCGGGCTAGGATTCGAGTTACAGGAACAAGGGCCAAACCAAACACCCAAGAATGGAATCGTCGAGCAAAAACACTTGACAACCTCCTAGAAGCAGCTTTTCTTGCCACCAGACCTTTCTCCATCAATTAGGAATCTGATGCCGTCACTAAACACATTCCTTAAATTGTAGCCATTTGTTGAGTGTTTTTTTTGGTGTCTAATCCGCATATATATCACCATTGCCCTTGATTTTCTTAACTGTATATCTCTTAAATGTCAACATATACACGTGTGATTTAGTATACGAAGATTTTTCAATGCCGAGAACATCGATCAGAGAGTAAAAAAGGCGTAAGGTTCACAATGGGGTAAAATTAAAATGGGATATACCGGGCTAGGATTCGAGTTACAGGAACAAGGGCCAAACCAAACACCCAAGAATGGAATCGTCGAGCGAAAACACTTGACAACCTCCTAGAAGCAGCTTTTCTTGCCACCAGACCTTTCTCCATCAATTAGGAATCTGATGCCGTCACTAAACACATTCCTTAAATTGTAGCCATTTGTTGAGTGTTTTTTTTGGTGTCTAATCCGCATATATATCACCATTGCCCTTGATTTTCTAAACTTTATATCTCTTAAATGTCAACATATACACGTGTGATTTAGTTTACGAAGATTTTTCAATGCCGAGAACATCGATCAGAGACTAAAAAAGGCGTAAGGTTCACAATGGTGTAAAATTAAAATGTAATATATCGGGCTAGGATTCGAGTTACAGGAACAATGGCCAAACCAAACACCCAAGAATGGAATCGTCGAGCGAAAACACTTGACAACCTCCTAGAAGCAGCTTTTCTTGCCACCAGACTTTTCTCCATCAATTAGGAATCTGATGCCGTCACTAGACACATTCCTTAAATTGTAGCCATTTGTTGAGTGTTTTTTTTGGTGTCTAATACGCATATATATTACCATTGCCCTTCATTTTCTTGAGTGTATATCTCTTAAATGTCAACATATACACGTGTGATTTAGTTTACGCAGATTTTTCTATGCCGAGAACCTCGATCAGAGAGTAAAAAAGGTGTAAGGTTCACAATGGTGTAATATTAAAATGGGATATATCGGGCTAGGATTTGAGTTAAAGGAACAAGGGCCAAACCAACCACCCAAGAATGGAATCGTTGAGCGAAAACACTTGACAACCTCCTAGAAGCAACTTTTCTTGCCACTAGACCTTTCTCCATCAATTAGGAATCTGATGTCATCAATAAAGACATTCCTTAAATTGTTGCCATTTGTTGAGTGTTTTTTTTTTGTGTCTAATCCGCATATATATCACCATTGCCCTTGATTTTCTTGACTGTCTATCTCTTAAATGTCAACATATACACGTGTGATTTAGTATACGAAGATTTTTCAATGCCGAGAACCTCGATCAGAGAGTAAAAAAGGCGTAAGGTTCACAATGGTGTAAAAATTAAAATGGGATATACCGGGTTAGGATTCGAGTTACAGGAACAAGGGCCAAACCAAACACCCAAGAATGGAATCGTCGAGCGAAAACACTTGACAACCTCCTAGAAGCAGCTTTTCTTGCCACCAGACCTTTCTCCATCAATTAGGAATCTGATGCCATCACTAAACACATTCCTTAAATTGTAGCCATTTGTTGAGTGTTTTTTTTTGGTGTCTAATCCGCATATATATCAACAGTTCCCTTGATTTTCTAAACTGTATATCACTTAAATGTCAACATATACACGTGTGATTTAGTTTACGAAGATTTTTCAATGCCGAGAACCTCGATCAGAGAGTAAAAAAGGCGTAAGGTTCATAATGGTGTAAAATTAAAATGGGATATATCGGGCTAGGATTCGAGTTACAGGAACAAGGGCCAAACCAAACACCCAAGAATGGAATCGTCGAGCGAAAACACTTGACAACCTCCTAGAAGCAGCTATTCTTACCACCAGACATTTCTCCATCAATTAGGAATCTGATGCCGTCACTAAACACATTCCTTAAATTGTAGCCATTTGTTGAGCGTTTTTTTTTTTGTCTAATCCGCATATATATCACCATTGCCCTTGATTTTCTTGACTGTCTATCTCTTAAATGTCAACATATACACGTGTGATTTAGTTTACGAAGATTTTTCAATGCCGAGAACCTCGATCAGAGAGTAAAAAAGGCGTAAGGTTCACAATGGTGTAAAATTAAAATGGGATATACCGGGCAATGATTCGAGTTACAGGAACAAGGGCCAAACCAACCACCCAAGAATGGAATCGTCGAGCGAAAACACTTGACAACCTCCTAGAAGCAGCTTTTCTTACCACCAGACATTTCTCCATCAATTAGGAATCTGATGCCGTCACTAAACACGTTCCTTAAATTGTAGCGATTTGTTGAGTGTTTTTTTTGGTGTCTATCCCGCATATATATCAACATTGCCCTTGATTTTCTTGACTATATATCTCTTAAATGTCAACATATACACGTGTGATTTAGTTTACGAAGATTTTTCAATGCCGAGAACCTCGATCAGAGAGTAAAAAAGGCGTAAGGTTCACAATGGTGTAAAATTAAAATGGGATATACCGGGCTAGGATTCGTGTTACAGGAACAAGGGCCAAACCAACCACCCAAGAATGGAATCGTCGAGCAAAAACACTTGACAACCTCCTAGAAGCAGCTTTTCTTACCACCAGACATTTCTCCATCAATTAGGAATCTGATGCCGTCACTAAACACATTCCTTAAATTGTAGCGATTTGTTGAGTGTTTTTTTTTGGTGTCTAATCCGCATATATATCACCATTGCCCTTGATTTTCTTGACTGTATATCTCTTAAATGTCAACATATACACGTGTGATTTAGTTTACGAAGATTTTTCAATGCCGAGAACCTTGATCAGAGAGTAAAAAAGGCGTAAGGTTCACAATGGTGTAAAATTAAAATGGGATATACCGGGCTAGGATTCGAGTTAAAGGAACAAGGGCCAAACCAAACACCCAAGAATGGAATCGTCGAGCGAAAACACTTGACAACCTCCTAGAAGCAGCTTTTCTTGCCACCAGACATTTCTCCACCAATTAGGAATCTGATGCCGTCACTAAACACATTCCTTAAATTGTAGCGATTTGTTGAGTGTTTTTTTTGGTGTCTAATCCGCAAATATATCACCATTGCCCTTGATTTTCTTGACTGTATATCTCTTAAATGTCAACATATACACGTGTGATTTAGTTTACGCATATTTTTCTATGCCGAGAACCTCGATCAGAGAGTAAAAAAGGCGTAAGATTCACAATGGTATAAAATTAAAACGGGATATATCGGGCTAGGATTCGACTTACAGGAACAAGGGCCAAACCAAACACCCAAGAATGGAATCGTCGAGCGAAAACACTTGACAACCTCCTAGAAGCAGCTTTTCTTGCCACCAGACCTTTCTCCATCAATTAGGAATCTGATGCCGTCACTAAACACATTCCTTAAATTGTAGCCATTTGTTGGGTGTTTTTCTTGTGTCTAATCCGCATATATATCACCATTGCCCTTGATTTTCTTAATTGTATATCTCTTAAATGTCAACATATACACGTGTAATTTAGTATACGAAGATTTTTCAACGCAGAGAACATCGATCAGAGAGTAAAAAAGGCGTATGGTTCACAATGGTGTAAAATTAAAATGGGATATACCGGGCTAGGATTCGAGTTACAGGAATAAGGGCCAAACCAAACACCCAAGAATGGAATCGTCGAGCGAAAACACTTGAAAACCTCCTAGAAGGAGCTTTTCTTGCCACCAGACCTTTCTCCATCAATTAGGAATCTGATGCCGTCACTAAACACATTCCTTAATTTGTAGCCATTTGTTGAGTGTTTTTCTTGGTGTCTAATCCGCATATATATCAACAGTTCCCTTGATTTTCTGAACTGTATATCTCTTAAATGTCAACATATACACATGTGATTTAGTTTACGAAGATTTTTCAATGTCGAGAACCTCGATCAGAGAGTAAAAAAGGCGTAAGGTTCACAATGGTGTAAAATTAAAATGGGATATACCGGGCTAGGATTCGAGTTACAGGAACAAGGGCCAAACCAAACACCTAAGAATGGAATCGTCGAGCGAAAACACTTGACAACCTCCTAGAAGCAGCTTTTCTTGCCACCAGACCTTTCTCCACCAATTAGGAATCTGATGCCGGCACTAAACACAATCCTTAAATTGTATCCATTTGTTGAGTGTTTTTTTTGGTGCCTAATCCGCATATATATCACCATTGCCCTTGATTTTCTTGACTGTATATCTCTTAAATGTCAACATATACACGTGTGATTTAGTTTACGAAGATTTTTCAATGCCGAGAACCTCGATCAGAGAGTAAAAAAGGCGTAAGGTTCACAATGGTGTAAAATTAAAATGGGATATACCGGGCTAGGATTCGAGTTACAGGACAAGGGCCAAACCAACCACCCAAGAATGGAATCGTCGAGCGAAAACACTTGACAACCTCCTAGAAGCAGCTTTTCTTACCACCAGACATTTCTCCATCAATTAGGAATCTGATGCCGTCACTAAACACGTTCCTTAAATTGTAGCGATTTGTTGAGTGTTTTTTTTGGTGTCTATCCCGCATATATATCAACATTGCCCTTGATTTTCTTGACTATATATCTCTTAAATGTCAACATATACACGTGTGATTTAGTTTACGAAGATTTTTCAATGCCGAGAACCTCGATCAGAGAGTAAAAAAGGCGTAAGGTTCACAATGGTGTAAAATTAAAATGGGATATACCGGGCTAGGATTCGTGTTACAGGAACAAGGGCCAAACCAACCACCCAAGAATGGAATCGTCGAGCAAAAACACTTGACAACCTCCTAGAAGCAGCTTTTCTTACCACCAGACATTTCTCCATCAATTAGGAATCTGATGCCGTCACTAAACACATTCCTTAAATTGTAGCGATTTGTTGAGTGTTTTTTTTTGGTGTCTAATCCGCATATATATCACCATTGCCCTTGATTTTCTTGACTGTATATCTCTTAAATGTCAACATATACACGTGTGATTTAGTTTACGAAGATTTTTCAATGCCGAGAACCTTGATCAGAGAGTAAAAAAGGCGTAAGGTTCACAATGGTGTAAAATTAAAATGGGATATACCGGGCTAGGATTCGAGTTAAAGGAACAAGGGCCAAACCAAACACCCAAGAATGGAATCGTCGAGCGAAAACACTTGACAACCTCCTAGAAGCAGCTTTTCTTGCCACCAGACATTTCTCCACCAATTAGGAATCTGATGCCGTCACTAAACACATTCCTTAAATTGTAGCGATTTGTTGAGTGTTTTTTTTGGTGTCTAATCCGCAAATATATCACCATTGCCCTTGATTTTCTTGACTGTATATCTCTTAAATGTCAACATATACACGTGTGATTTAGTTTACGCATATTTTTCTATGCCGAGAACCTCGATCAGAGAGTAAAAAAGGCGTAAGATTCACAATGGTATAAAATTAAAACGGGATATATCGGGCTAGGATTCGACTTACAGGAACAAGGGCCAAACCAAACACCCAAGAATGGAATCGTCGAGCGAAAACACTTGACAACCTCCTAGAAGCAGCTTTTCTTGCCACCAGACCTTTCTCCATCAATTAGGAATCTGATGCCGTCACTAAACACATTCCTTAAATTGTAGCCATTTGTTGGGTGTTTTTCTTGTGTCTAATCCGCATATATATCACCATTGCCCTTGATTTTCTTAATTGTATATCTCTTAAATGTCAACATATACACGTGTAATTTAGTATACGAAGATTTTTCAACGCAGAGAACATCGATCAGAGAGTAAAAAAGGCGTATGGTTCACAATGGTGTAAAATTAAAATGGGATATACCGGGCTAGGATTCGAGTTACAGGAATAAGGGCCAAACCAAACACCCAAGAATGGAATCGTCGAGCGAAAACACTTGAAAACCTCCTAGAAGGAGCTTTTCTTGCCACCAGACCTTTCTCCATCAATTAGGAATCTGATGCCGTCACTAAACACATTCCTTAATTTGTAGCCATTTGTTGAGTGTTTTTCTTGGTGTCTAATCCGCATATATATCAACAGTTCCCTTGATTTTCTGAACTGTATATCTCTTAAATGTCAACATATACACATGTGATTTAGTTTACGAAGATTTTTCAATGTCGAGAACCTCGATCAGAGAGTAAAAAAGGCGTAAGGTTCACAATGGTGTAAAATTAAAATGGGATATACCGGGCTAGGATTCGAGTTACAGGAACAAGGGCCAAACCAAACACCTAAGAATGGAATCGTCGAGCGAAAACACTTGACAACCTCCTAGAAGCAGCTTTTCTTGCCACCAGACCTTTCTCCACCAATTAGGAATCTGATGCCGGCACTAAACACAATCCTTAAATTGTATCCATTTGTTGAGTGTTTTTTTTGGTGCCTAATCCGCATATATATCACCATTGCCCTTGATTTTCTTGACTGTATATCTCTTAAATGTCAACATATACACGTGTGATTTAGTTTACGAAGATTTTTCAATGCCGAGAACCTCGATCAGAGAGTAAAAAAGGCGTAAGGTTCACAATGGTGTAAAATTAAAATGGGATATACCGGGCTAGGATTCGAGTTACAGGACAAGGGCCAAACCAACCACCCAAGAATGGAATCGTCGAGCGAAAACACTTGACAACCTCCTAGAAGCAGCTTTTCTTACCACCAGACATTTCTCCATCAATTAGGAATCTGATGCCGTCACTAAACACGTTCCTTAAATTGTAGCGATTTGTTGAGTGTTTTTTTTGGTGTCTATCCCGCATATATATCAACATTGCCCTTGATTTTCTTGACTATATATCTCTTAAATGTCAACATATACACGTGTGATTTAGTTTACGAAGATTTTTCAATGCCGAGAACCTCGATCAGAGAGTAAAAAAGGCGTAAGGTTCACAATGGTGTAAAATTAAAATGGGATATACCGGGCTAGGATTCGTGTTACAGGAACAAGGGCCAAACCAACCACCCAAGAATGGAATCGTCGAGCAAAAACACTTGACAACCTCCTAGAAGCAGCTTTTCTTACCACCAGACATTTCTCCATCAATTAGGAATCTGATGCCGTCACTAAACACATTCCTTAAATTGTAGCGATTTGTTGAGTGTTTTTTTTTGGTGTCTAATCCGCATATATATCACCATTGCCCTTGATTTTCTTGACTGTATATCTCTTAAATGTCAACATATACACGTGTGATTTAGTTTACGAAGATTTTTCAATGCCGAGAACCTTGATCAGAGAGTAAAAAAGGCGTAAGGTTCACAATGGTGTAAAATTAAAATGGGATATACCGGGCTAGGATTCGAGTTAAAGGAACAAGGGCCAAACCAAACACCCAAGAATGGAATCGTCGAGCGAAAACACTTGACAACCTCCTAGAAGCAGCTTTTCTTGCCACCAGACATTTCTCCACCAATTAGGAATCTGATGCCGTCACTAAACACATTCCTTAAATTGTAGCGATTTGTTGAGTGTTTTTTTTGGTGTCTAATCCGCAAATATATCACCATTGCCCTTGATTTTCTTGACTGTATATCTCTTAAATGTCAACATATACACGTGTGATTTAGTTTACGCATATTTTTCTATGCCGAGAACCTCGATCAGAGAGTAAAAAAGGCGTAAGATTCACAATGGTATAAAATTAAAACGGGATATATCGGGCTAGGATTCGACTTACAGGAACAAGGGCCAAACCAAACACCCAAGAATGGAATCGTCGAGCGAAAACACTTGACAACCTCCTAGAAGCAGCTTTTCTTGCCACCAGACCTTTCTCCATCAATTAGGAATCTGATGCCGTCACTAAACACATTCCTTAAATTGTAGCCATTTGTTGGGTGTTTTTCTTGTGTCTAATCCGCATATATATCACCATTGCCCTTGATTTTCTTAATTGTATATCTCTTAAATGTCAACATATACACGTGTAATTTAGTATACGAAGATTTTTCAACGCAGAGAACATCGATCAGAGAGTAAAAAAGGCGTATGGTTCACAATGGTGTAAAATTAAAATGGGATATACCGGGCTAGGATTCGAGTTACAGGAATAAGGGCCAAACCAAACACCCAAGAATGGAATCGTCGAGCGAAAACACTTGAAAACCTCCTAGAAGGAGCTTTTCTTGCCACCAGACCTTTCTCCATCAATTAGGAATCTGATGCCGTCACTAAACACATTCCTTAATTTGTAGCCATTTGTTGAGTGTTTTTCTTGGTATCTAATCCGCATATATATCAACAGTTCCCTTGATTTTCTGAACTGTATATCTCTTAAATGTCAACATATACACATGTGATTTAGTTTACGAAGATTTTTCAATGTCGAGAACCTCGATCAGAGAGTAAAAAAGGCGTAAGGTTCACAATGGTGTAAAATTAAAATGGGATATACCGGGCTAGGATTCGAGTTACAGGAACAAGGGCCAAACCAAACACCTAAGAATGGAATCGTCGAGCGAAAACACTTGACAACCTCCTAGAAGCAGCTTTTCTTGCCACCAGACCTTTCTCCACCAATTAGGAATCTGATGCCGGCACTAAACACAATCCTTAAATTGTATCCATTTGTTGAGTGTTTTTTTTGGTGCCTAATCCGCATATATATCACCATTGCCCTTGATTTTCTTGACTGTATATCTCTTAAATGTCAACATATACACGTGTGATTTAGTTTACGAAGATTTTTCAATGCCGAGAACCTCGATCAGAGAGTAAAAAAGGCGTAAGGTTCACAATGGTGTAAAATTAAAATGGGATATACCGGGCTAGGATTCGAGTTACAGGAACAAGGGCCAAACCAACCACCCAAGAATGGAATCGTCGAGCAAAAACACTTGACAACCTCCTAGAAGCAGCTTTTCTTACCACCAGACATTTCTCCATCAATTAGGAATCTGATGCCGTCACTAAACACATTCCTTAAATTGTAGCGATTTGTTGAATGTTTTTTTTTTGGTGTCTAATCCGCATATATATCCCCATTTCCCTTGATTTTCTTGACTGTATATCTCTTAAATGTCAACATATACACGTGTGATTTAGTTTACGAAGATTTTTCAATGCCGAGAACCTTGATCAGGGAGTAAAAAAGGCGTAAGGTTCACAATGATGTAAAATTAAAATGGGATATACTGGGCAAGGATTCGAGTTACAGGAACAAGGGCCAAACCAACCACCCAAGAATATAATCGTCGAGCGAAAACACTTGACAACCTCCTAGAAGCAGCTTTTCTTGCCACCAGACCTTTCTCCACCAATTAGGAATCTGATGCCGTCACTAAATACATTCCTTAAATTGTAGCGATTTGTTGAGTGTTTTTTTTGGTGTCTAATTCGCATATATATCACCATTGCCCTTGATTTTCTTGACTGTATATCTCTTAAATGTCAACACATACACGTGTGATTTAGGTTACGCAGATTTTTCTATGCCGAGAACCTCGATCAGAGAGTAAAAAAGGCGTAAGGTTCCCAATGGTGTAAAATTAAAATAGGATATATCGGACTAGGATTCGAGTTACAAGAACAAGGGCCAAACCAAACACCCAAGAATGGAATCGTCGAGCGAAAACACTTGACAACCTCCTAGAAGCAGCTTTTCTTACCACCAGACATTTCTCCATCAATTAGGAATCTGATGCCGTCACTAAACACGTTCCTTAAATTGTAGAGATTTGTTGAGTGTTTTTTTTGGTGTCTATCTCGCATATATATCACCATTGCCCTTGATTTTCTTGACTGTATATCTCTTAAATGTCAACATATACACGTGTGATTTAGTTTACGAAGATTTTTCAATGCGGAGAACCTCGATCAGAGAGTAAAAAAGGCGTAAGGTTCACGATGGTGTAAAATTAAAATGGGATATAACGGGCTAGGATTCGTGTTACAGGAACAAGGACCAAACCAAACACCCAAGAATGGAATCGTCGAGCGAAAACACTTGACAACCTCCTAGAAGCAGCTTTTCTTGCCACCAGACCTTTCTCCACCAATTAGGAATCTGATGCCGTCACTAAACACATTCCTTAAGTTGTAGCGATTTGTTGAGTGTTTTTTTTGCTGTCTAATCCGCATATATATCACCATTGCCCTTGATTTTCTTCACTGTATATCTCTTAAATGTCAGCATATACACGTGTGATTTAGTTTACGCAGATTTTTCTATGCCGAGAACCTCGATCAGAGAGTAAAAAAGGCGTAAGGTTCACAATGGTGTAAAATTAAAATGTAATATATCGGGCTAGGATTCGAGTTACAGGAACAAGGGCCAAACCAAACACCCAAGAATGGAATCGTCGAGCGAAAACACTTGACAACCTCCTAGAAGCAGCTTTTCTTGCCACCAGACCTTTCTCCATCAATTAGGAATCTGATGCCATCACTAGACACATTCCTTAAATTGTAGCCATTTGTTGAGTGTTTTTTTTGGTGTCTAATACGCATATATATTACCATTGCCCTTGATTTTCTTGACTGTATATCTCTTAAATGTCAACATATACACGTGTGATTTAGTTTACGCAGATTTTTCTATGCCGAGAACCTCGATCAGAGAGTAAAAAAGGCGTAAGGTTCACAATGGTGTAAAATTAAAATGGGATATATCGGGCTAGGATTCGAGTTACAGGAACAAGGGCCAAACCAACCACCCAAGAATGGAATCGTTGAGCGAAATCACTTGACAACCTCCTAGAAGCAACTTTTCTTGCCACTAGACCTTTCTCCATCAATTAGGAATCTGATGTCATCAATAAAGACATTCCTTAAATTGTAGCCATTTGTTGAGTGTTTTTTTTTGGTGTCTAATCCGCATATATATCACCATTGCCCTTGATTTTCTTGACTGTCTATCTCTTAAATGTCAACATATACACGTGTGATTTAGTATACGAAGATTTTTCAAAGCCGAGAACCTCGATCAGAGAGTAAAAAAGGCGTAAGGTTCACAATGGTGTAAAAATTAAAATGGGATATACCGGGCTAGGATTCGAGTTACAGGAACAAGGGCCAAACCAAACACCCAAGAATGGAATCGTCGAGCGAAAACACTTGACAACCTCCTAGAAGCAGCTTTTCTTGCCACCAGACCTTTCTCCATCAATTAGGAATCTGATGCCGTCACTAAACACATTCCTTAAATTGTAGCCATTTGTTGAGTGTTTTTTTTGGTGTCTAATCCGCATATATATCACCATTGCCCTTGATTTTCTTAACTGTATATCTCTTAAATGTCAACATATACACGTGTGATTTAGTATACGAAGATTTTTCAATGCCGAGAACATCGATCAGAGAGTAAAAAAGGCGTAAGGTTCACAATGGTGTAAAATTAAAATGGGATATACCGGGCTAGGATTCGAGTTACAGGAACAAGGGCCAAACCAAACACCCAAGAATGGAATCGTCGAGCGAAAACACTTGACAACCTCCTAGAAGCAGCTTTTCTTGCCACCAGACCTTTCTCCATCAATTAGGAATCTGATGCCATCACTAAACACATTCCTTAAATTGTAGCCATTTGTTGAGTGTTTTTTTTTTTGTGTCTAATCCGCATATATATCAACAGTTCCCTTGATTTTCTAAACTGTATATCTCTTAAATGTCAACATATACACGTGTGATTTGGTTTACGAAGATTTTTCAATGCCGAGAACCTCGATCAGAGAGTAAAAAAGGCGTAAGGTTCATAATGGTGTAAAATTAAAATGGGATATATCGGGCTAGGATTCGAGTTACAGGAACAAGGGCCAAACCAAACACCCAAGAATGGAATCGTCGAGCGAAAACACTTGACAACCTCCTAGAAGCAGCTATTCTTACCACCAGACATTTCTCCATCAATTAGGAATCTGATGCTGTCACTAAACACATTCCTTAAATTGTAGCCATTTGTTGAGTGTTTTTTTTTTGTGTCTAATCCGCATATATATCACCATTGCCCTTGATTTTCTTGACTGTCTATCTCTTAAATGTCAACATATACACGTGTGATTTAGTTTACGAAGATTTTTCAATGCCGAGAACCTCGATCAGAGAGTAAAAAAGGCGTAAGGTTCACAATGGTGTAAAATTAAAATGGGATATACCGGGCAATGATTCGAGTTACAGGAACAAGGGCCAAACCAACCACCCAAGAATGGAGTCGTCGAGCGAAAACACTTGACAACCACCTAGAAGCAGCTTTTCTTACCACCAGACATTTCTCCATCAATTAGGAATCTGATGCCGTCACTAAACACGTTCCTTAAATTGTAGCAATTTGTTGATTGTTTTTTTTGGTGTCTATCCCGCATATATATCACCATTGCCCTTGATTTTCTTGACTGTATATCTCTTAAATGTCAACATATACACGTGTGATTTAGTTTACGAAGATTTTTCAATGCCGAGAACCTCGATCAGGGAGTAAAAAAGGCGTAAGGTTCACAATGGTGTAAAATTAAAATGGGATATACCGGGCTAGGATTCGTGTTACAGGAACAAGGGCCAAACCAAACACCCAAGAATGGAATCGTCGAGCGAAAACACTTGACAACCTCCTAGAAGCAGCTTTTCTTGCCACCAGACCTTTCTCCAACAATTAGGAATCTGATGCCGTCACTAAACACATTCCTTAAATTGTAGCGATTTGTTGAGTGTTTTTTTGCTGTCTAATCCGCATATATATCACCATTGCCCTTGATTTTCTTCACTGTATATCTCTTAAATGTCAGCATATACACGTGTGATTTAGTTTACGCAGATTTTTCTATGCCGAGAACCTTGATCAGAGAGTAAAAAAGGCGTAAGGTTCACAATGGTGTAAAATTAAAATGGGATATATCGGGCTAGGATTCGAGTTACAGGAACAAGGGCCGAACCATACACCCAAGAATGGAATCGTCGAGCGAAAACACTTGACAACCTCCTAGAAGCAGCTTTTCTTGCCACCAGACCTTTCTCCATCAATTAGGAATCTGATGCCGTCACTAGACACATTCCTTAAATTGTAGCCATTTGTTGAGTGTTTTTTTTTGTGTCTAATACGCATATATATTACCATTGCCCTTGATTTTCTTGACTGTATATCTCTTAAATGTCAACATATACACGTGTGATTTAGTTTACGCAGATTTTTCTATGCCGAGAACCTCGATCAGAGAGTAAAAAAGGCGTAAGGTTCACAATGGTGTAAAATTAAAATGGGATATATCGGGCTAGGATTCGAGTTACAGGAACAAGGGCCAAACCAAACACCCAAGAATGGAATCGTTGAGCGAAAACACTTGACAACCTCCTAGAAGCAGCTTTTCTTGCCACTAGACCTTTCTCCATCAAATAGGAATCTGATGTCATCAATAAAGACATTCCTTAAATTGTAGTCATTTGTTGAGTGTTTTTTTTTTTGTGTCTAATCCGCATATATATCACCATTGCCCTTGATTTTCTTGACTGTATATCTCTTAAATGTCAACATATACACGTGTGATTTAGTATACGAAGATTTTTCAATGCCGAGAACCTCGATCAGAGAGTAAAAAAGGCGTAAGGTTCACAATGGTGTAAAATTAAAATGGGATATACCGGGCTAGGATTCGAGTTACAGGAACAAGGGCCAAACCAAACACCCAAGAATGGAATCGTCGAGCAAAAACACATGACAACCTCCTAGAAGCAGCTTTTCTTGCCACCAGACCTTTCTCCATCAATTAGGAATCTGATGCCGTCACTAAACACTTTCCTTAAATTGTAGCCATTTGTTGAGTGTTTTTTTTGGTGTCTCATCCGCATATATATCACCATTGCCCTTGATTTTCTTGACTGTATATCTCTTAAATGTCAACATATACACGTGTGATTTAGTATACGAAGATTTTTCAATGCCGAGAACATCGATCAGAGTGTAAAAAAGGCGTAAGGTTCACAGTGGTGTAAAATTAAAATGGGATATACCGGGCTAGGATTCGAGTTACAGGAACAAGGGCCAAACCAAACTCCCAAGAATGGAATCGTCGAGCGAAAACACTTGACAACCTCCTAGAAGCAGCTTTTCTTGCCACCAGACCTTTCTCCATCAATTAGGAATCTGATGCCGTCACTAAACACATTCCTTAAATTGTAGCCATTTGTTGAGTGTGTTTTTTTGGTGTCTAATCCACATATATATCAACAGTTCCCTTGATTTTCTGAACTGTATATCTCTTAAATGTCAACATATACACGTGTGATTTAGTTTACGAAGATTTTTCAATGCCGAGAACCTCGATCAGAGAATAAAAAAGGCGTAAGGTTCACAATGGTGTAAAATTAAAATGGGATATATCGGGCTAGGATTCGAGTTACAGGAACAAGGGCCAAACCAAACACCCAAGAATGGAATCGTCGAGCGAAAACACTTGACAACCTCCTAGAAGCAGCTATTCTTACCACCAGACATTTCTCCATCAATTAGGAATCTGATGCCGTCACTAAACACATTCCTTTAATTGTAGCCATTTGTTGAGTGTTTTTTTTTGTGTCTAATCCGCATATATATCACCATTGCCCTTGATTTTCTTGACTGTCTATCTCTTAAATGACAACATATACACGTGTGATTTAGTTTACGAAGATTTTTCAATGTCGAGAACCTCGATCAGAGAGTAAAAAAGGCGTAAGGTTCACAATGGTGTAAAATTAAAATGGGATATACCGGGCTAGGATTCGTGTTACAGGAACAAGGGCCAAACCAAACACCCAAGAATGGAATCGTCGAGCGAAAACACTTGACAACCTCCTAGAAGCAGCTTTTCTTGCCACCAGACCTTTCTCCAACAATTAGGAATCTGATGCCGTCACTAAACACATTCCTTAAATTGTAGCGATTTGTTGAGTGTTTTTTTGCTGTCTAATCCGCATATATATCACCATTGCCCTTGATTTTCTTCACTGTATATCTCTTAAATGTTAGCATATACACGTGTGATTTAGTTTACGCAGATTTTTCTATGCCGACAACCTCGATCAGAGAGTAAAAAAGGCGTAAGGTTCACAATGGTGTAAAATTAAAATGGGATATATCGGGCTAGGATTCGAGTTACAGGAACAAGGGCCGAACCATACACCCAAGAATGGAATCGTCGAGCGAAAACACTTGACAACCTCCTAGAAGCAGCTTTTCTTGCCACCAGACCTTTCTCCATCAATTAGGAATCTGATGCCGTCACTAGACACATTCCTTAAATTGTAGCCATTTGTTGAGTGTTTTTTTTGGTGTCTAATACGCATATATATTACCATTGCCCTTGATTTTCTTGACTGTATATCTCTTAAATGTCAACATATACACGTGTGATTTAGTTTACGCAGATTTTTCTATGCCGAGAACCTCGATCAGAGAGTAAAAAAGGCGTAAGGTTCACAATGGTGTAAAATTAAAATGGGATATATCGGGCTAGGATTCGAGTTACAGGAACAAGGGCTAAACCAAACACCCAAGAATGGAATCGTTGAGCGAAAACACTTGACAACCTCCTAGAAGCAGCTTTTCTTGCCACTAGACCTTTCTCCATCAAATAGGAATCTGATGTCATCAATAAAGACATTCCTTAAATTGTAGTCATTTGTTGAGTGTTTTTTTTGTGTCTAATCCGCATATATATCACCATTGCCCTTGATTTTCTTGACTGTATATCTCTTAAATGTCAACATATACACGTGTGATTTAGTATACGAAGATTTTTCAATGCCGAGAACCTCGATCAGAGAGTAAAAAAGGCGTAAGGCTCACAATGGTGTAAAATTAAAATGGGATATACCGGGCTAGGATTCGAGTTACAGGAACAAGGGCCAAACCAAACACCCAAGAATGGAATCGTCAAGCAAAAACACTTGACAACCTCCTAGAAGCAGCTTTTCTTGCCACCAGACCTTTCTCCATCAATTAGGAATCTGATGCCGTCACTAAACACTTTCCTTAAATTGTAGCCATTTGTTGAGTGCTTTTTTTGGTGTCTCATCCGCATATATATCACCATTGCCCTTGATTTTCTTGACTGTATATCTCTTAAATGTCAACATATACACGTGTGATTTAGTATACGAAGATTTTTCAATGCCGAGAACATCGATCAGAGAGTAAAAAAGGCGTAAGGTTCACAGTGGTGTAAAATTAAAATGGGATATACCGGGCTAGGATTCGAGTTACAGGAACAAGGGCCAAACCAAACACCCAAGAATGGAATCGTCGAGCGAAAACACTTGACAACCTCCTAGAAGCAGCTTTTCTTGCCACCAGACCTTTCTCCATCAATTAGGAATCTGATGCCGTCACTAAACACATTCCTTAAATTGTAGCCATTTGTTGAGTGTTTTTTTTTTTGTCTAATCCACATATATATCAACAGTTCCCTTGATTTTCTGAACTGTATATCTCTTAAATGTCAACATATACACGTGTGATTTAGTTTACGAAGATTTTTCAATGCCGAGAACCTCGATCAGAGAATAAAAAAGGCGTAAGGTTCACAATGGTGTAAAATTAAAATGGGATATATCGGGCTAGGATTCGAGTTACAGGAACAAGGGCCAAACCAAACACCCAAGAATGGAATCGTCGAGCGAAAACACTTGACAACCTCCTAGAAGCAGCTATGCTTACCACCAGACATTTCTCCATCAATTAGGAATCTGATGCCGTCACTAAACACATTCCTTTAATTGTAGCCATTTGTTGAGTGTTTTTTTTTGGTGTCTAATCCGCATATATATCACCATTGCCCTTGATTTTCTTGACTGTCTATCTCTTAAATGACAACATATACACGTGTGATTTAGTTTACGAAGATTTTTCAATGTCGAGAACCTCGATCAGAGAGTAAAAAAGGCGTAAGGTTCACAATGGTGTAAAATTAAAATGGGATATACCGGGCTAGGATTCGTGTTACAGGAAAAAGGGCCAAACCAAACACCCAAGAATGGAATCGTCGAGCGAAAACACTTGACAACCTCCTAGAAGCAGCTTTTCTTGCCACCAGACCTTTCTCCAACAATTAGGAATCTGATGCCGTCACTAAACACATTCCTTAAATTGAAGCGATTTGTTGAGTGTTTTTTTGCTGTCTAATCCGCATATATATCACCATTGCCCTTGATTTTCTTCACTGTATATCTCTTAAATGTCAGCATATACACGTGTGATTTAGTTTACGCAGATTTTTCTATGCCGACAACCTCGATCAGAGAGTAAAAAAGGCGTAAGGTTCACAATGGTGTAAAATTAAAATGGGATATATCGGGCTAGGATTCGAGTTACAGGAACAAGGGCCGAACCATACACCCAAGAATGGAATCGTCGTGCGAAAACACTTGACAACCTCCTAGAAGCAGCTTTTCTTGCCACCAGACCTTTCTCCATCAATTAGGAATCTGATGCCGTCACTAGACACATTCCTTAAATTGTAGCCATTTGTTGAGTGTTTTTTTTGGTGTCTAATACGCATATATATTACCATTGCCCTTGATTTTCTTGACTGTATATCTCTTAAATGTCAACATATACACGTGTGATTTAGTATACGAAGATTTTTCAATGCCGAGAACATCGATCAGAGAGTAAAAAAGGCGTAAGGTTCACAGTGGTGTAAAATTAAAATGGGATATACCGGGCTAGGATTCGAGTTACAGGAACAAGGGCCAAACCAAACACCCAAGAATGGAATCGTCGAGCGAAAACACTTGACAACCTCCTAGAAGCAGCTTTTCTTGCCACCAGACCTTTCTCCATCAATTAGGAATCTGATGCCGTCACTAAACACATTCCTTAAATTGTAGCCATTTGTTGAGTGTTTTTTTTTTGTGTCTAATCCACATATATATCAACAGTTCCCTTGATTTTCTGAACTGTATATCTCTTAAATGTCAACATATACACGTGTGATTTAGTTTACGAAGATTTTTCAATGCCGAGAACCTCGATCAGAGAATAAAAAAGGCGTAAGGTTCACAATGGTGTAAAATTAAAATGGGATATATCGGGCTAGGATTCGAGTTACAGGAACAAGGGCCAAACCAAACACCCAAGAATGGAATCGTCGAGCGAAAACACTTGACAACCTCCTAGAAGCAGCTATTCTTACCACCAGACATTTCTCCATCAATTAGGAATCTGATGTCGTCACTAAACACATTCCTTTAATTGTAGCCATTTGTTGAGTGTTTTTTTTTGGTGTCTAATCCGCATATATATCACCATTGCCCTTGATTTTCTTGACTGTCTATCTCTTAAATGACAACATATACACGTGTGATTTAGTTTACGAAGATTTTTCAATGTCGAGAACCTCGATCAGAGAGTAAAAAAGGCGTAAGGTTCACAATGGTGTAAAATTAAAATGGGATATAACGGGCTAGGATTCGAGTTACAGGAACAAGGGCCAAACCAACCACCCAAGAATGCAATCGTCGAGCGAAAACACTTGACAACCTCCTAGAAGCAGCTTTTCTTACCACCAGACATTTCTCCATCAATTAGGAATCTGATGCCGTCACTAAACACATTCCTTAAATTGTAGCGATTTGTTGAGTGTTTTTTTTCGTGTCTAATCCGCATATATATCACCATTACCCTTGATTTTCTTGACTGTATATCTCTTAAATGTCAACATATACACGTGTGATTTAGTTTACGAAGATTTTTCAATGCCGAGAACCTCGATCAGAGAGTAAAAAAGGTGTAAGGTTCACAATGGTGTAAAATAAAAATGGGATATACCGGGCTAGGATTCGAGTTACAGGAACAAGGGCCAAACCAAACACCCAAGAATGGAATCGTCGAGCGAAAACACTTGACAACCTCCTAGAGGCAGCTTTTCTTACCACCAGACATTTCTCAATCAATTAGGAATCTGATGCCGTCACTAAACACATTCCTTAAATTGTAGCCATTTGTTGAGTGTTTTTTTTGGTGTCTAATCCGCATGTATATCACCATTGCGCTTGATTTTCTTGACTGTATATCTCTTAAATGTCAACATATACACGTGTGATTTAGTTTACGAAGATTTTTCAATGCCGAGAACCTCGATCAGAGAGTAAAAAAGGCGTAAGGTTCACAATGGTGTAAAATTAAAATGGGATATACCGGGCAAGGATTCGAGTTACAGGAACAAGGGCCAAACCAACCACCCAAGAATGGAATCGTCGAGCGAAAACACTTGACAACCTCCTAGAAGCAGCTTTTCTTACCTCCAGACATTTCTCCATCAATTAGGAATCTGATGCCGTCACTAAACACGTTCCTTAAATTGTAGCGAATTGTTGAGTGCTTTTTTTGGTGTCTATCCCGCATATATATCACCATTGCCCTTGATTTTCTTGACTGTATATCTCTTAAATGTCAACATATACACGTGTGATTTAGTTTACGAAGATTTTTCAATGCCGAGAACCTCGATCAGAGATTAAAAAAGGCGTAAGGTTCACAATGGTGTAAAATTAAAATGGGATATACCGGGCTAGGATTCGTGTTACAGGAACAAGGGCCAAACCAAACACCCAAGAATGAAATCGTCGAGCGAAAACACTTGACAACCTCCTAGAACCAGCTTTTCTTGCCACCAGACCTTTCTCCATCAATTAGGAATCTGATGCCGTCACTAGACACATTCCTTAAATTGTAGCCATTTGTTGAGTGTTTTTTTTTTGGTGTCTAATACGCATATATATTACCATTGCCCTTGATTTTCTTGACTGTATATCTCTTAAATGTCAACATATACACGTGTGATTTAGTTTACGCAGATTTTTCTATGCCGAGAACCTCGATCAGAGAGTAAAAAAGGCGTAAGGTTTACAATGGTGTAAAATTAAAATGGGATATACCGGGCTAGGATTCGAGTTACAGGAACAAGGGCCAAACCAACCACCCAAGAATGGAATCGTCGAGCGAAAACACTTGACAACCTCCTAGAAGCAGCTTTTCTTACCACCAGACATTTCTCCATCAATTAGGAATCTGATGCCGTCACTAAACACATTCCTTAAATTGTAGCGATTTGTTGAGTGTTTTTTTTCGTGTCTAATCCGCATATATATCACCATTACCCTTGATTTTCTTGACTGTATATCTCTTAAATGTCAACATATACACGTGTGATTTAGTTTACGAAGATTTTTCAATGCCGAGAACCTCGATCAGAGAGTAAAAAAGGTGTAAGGTTCACAATGGTGTAAAATAAAAATGGGATATACCGGGCTAGGATTCGAGTTACAGGAACAAGGGCCAAACCAAACACCCAAGAATGGAATCGTCGAGCGAAAACACTTGACAACCTCCTAGAGGCAGCTTTTCTTACCACCAGACATTTCTCCATCAATTAGGAATCTGATGCCGTCACTAAACACATTCCTTAAATTGTAGCCATTTGTTGAGTGTTTTTTTTGGTGTCTAATCCGCATGTATATCACCATTGCGCTTGATTTTCTTGACTGTATATCTCTTAAATGTCAACATATACACGTGTGATTTAGTTTACGAAGATTTTTCAATGCCGAGAACCTCGATCAGAGAGTAAAAAAGGCGTAAGGTTCACAATGGTGTAAAATTAAAATGGGATATACCGGGCAAGGATTCGAGTTACAGGAACAAGGGCCAAACCAACCACCCAAGAATGGAATCGTCGAGCGAAAACACTTGACAACCTCCTAGAAGTAGCTTTTCTTACCACCAGACATTTCTCCATCAATTAGGAATCTGATGCCGTCACTAAACACGTTCCTTAAATTGTAGCGAATTGTTGAGTGCTTTTTTTGGTGTCTATCCCGCATATATATCACCATTGCCCTTGATTTTCTTGACTGTATATCTCTTAAATGTCAACATATACACGTGTGATTTAGTTTACGAAGATTTTTCAATGCCGAGAACCTCGATCAGAGATTAAAAAAGGCGTAAGGTTCACAATGGTGTAAAATTAAAATGGGATATACCGGGCTAGGATTCGTGTTATAGGAACAAGGGCGAAACCAAACACCCAAGAATGAAATCGTCGAGCGAAAACACTTGACAACCTCCTAGAAGCAGCTTTTCTTGCCACCAGACCTTTCTCCATCAATTAGGAATCTGATGCCGTCACTAGACACATTCCTTAAATTGTAGCCATTTGTTGAGTGTTTTTTTTTTGGTGTCTAATACGCATATATATTACCATTGCCCTTGATTTTCTTGACTGTATATCTCTTAAATGTCAACATATACACGTGTGATTTAGTTTACGCAGATTTTTCTATGCCGAGAACCTCGATCAGAGAGTAAAAAAGGCGTAAGGTTCACAATGGTGTAAAATTAAAATGGGATATATCGGGCTAGGATTCGAGTTACAGGAACAAGGGCCAAACCAAACACCCAAGAATGGAATCGTTGAGCGAAAACACTTGACAACCTCCTAGAAGCAGCTTTTCTTGCCACCAGACCTTTCTCCATCAATTAGGAATCTGATGCCGTCACTAAACACATTCCTTAAATTGTAGCCATTTGTTGAGTGTTTTTTTTTGGTGTCTAATCCACATATATATCAACAGTTCCCTTGATTTTCTGAACTGTATATCTCTTAAATGTCAACATATACACGTGTGATTTAGTTTACGAAGATTTTTCAATGCCGAGAACCTCGATCAGAGAATAAAAAAGGCGTAAGGTTCACAATGGTGTAAAATTAAAATGGGATATATCGGGCTAGGATTCGAGTTACAGGAACAAGGGCCAAACCAAACACCCAAGAATGGAATCGTCGAGCGAAAACACTTGACAACCTCCTAGAAGCAGCTATTCTTACCACCAGACATTTCTCCATCAATTAGGAATCTGATGCCGTCACTAAACACATTCCTTTAATTGTAGCCATTTGTTGAGTGTTTTTTTTTGGTGTCTAATCCGCATATATATCACCATTGCCCTTGATTTTCTTGACTGTCTATCTCTTAAATGACAACATATACACGTGTGATTTAGTTTACGAAGATTTTTCAATGTCGAGAACCTCGATCAGAGAGTAAAAAAGGCGTAAGGTTCACAATGGTGTAAAATTAAAATGGGATATACCGGGCTAGGATTCGAGTTACAGGAACAAGGGCCAAACCAACCACCCAAGAATGGAATCGTCGAGCGAAAACACTTGACAACCTCCTAGAAGCAGCTATTCTTACCACCAGACATTTCTCCATCAATTAGGAATCTGATGCCGTCACTAAACACATTCCTTTAATTGTAGCCATTTGTTGAGTGTTTTTTTTTGGTGTCTAATCCGCATATATATCACCATTGCCCTTGATTTTCTTGACTGTCTATCTCTTAAATGACAACATATACACGTGTGATTTAGTTTACGAAGATTTTTCAATGTCGAGAACCTCGATCAGAGAGTAAAAAAGGCGTAAGGTTCACAATGGTGTAAAATTAAAATGGGATATACCGGGCTAGGATTCGAGTTACAGGAACAAGGGCCAAACCAACCACCCAAGAATGCAATCGTCGAGCGAAAACACTTGACAACCTCCTAGAAGCAGCTTTTCTTACCACCAGACATTTCTCCATCAATTAGGAATCTGATGCCGTCACTAAACACATTCCTTAAATTGTAGCGATTTGTTGAGTGTTTTTTTTCGTGTCTAATCCGCATATATATCACCATTACCCTTGATTTTCTTGACTGTATATCTCTTAAATGTCAACATATACACGTGTGATTTAGTTTACGAAGATTTTTCAATGCCGAGAACCTCGATCAGAGAGTAAAAAAGGTGTAAGGTTCACAATGGTGTAAAATAAAAATGGGATATACCGGGCTAGGATTCGAGTTACAGGAACAAGGGCCAAACCAAACACCCAAGAATGGAATCGTCGAGCGAAAACACTTGACAACCTCCTAGAGGCAGCTTTTCTTACCACCAGACATTTCTCCATCAATTAGGAATCTGATGCCGTCACTAGACACATTCCTTAAATTGTAGCCATTTGTTGAGTGTTTTTTTTGGTGTCTAATACGCATATATATTACCATTGCCCTTGATTTTCTTGACTGTATATCTCTTAAATGTCAACATATACACGTGTGATTTAGTATACGAAGATTTTTCAATGCCGAGAACATCGATCAGAGAGTAAAAAAGGCGTAAGGTTCACAGTGGTGTAAAATTAAAATGGGATATACCGGGCTAGGATTCGAGTTACAGGAACAAGGGCCAAACCAAACACCCAAGAATGGAATCGTCGAGCGAAAACACTTGACAACCTCCTAGAAGCAGCTTTTCTTGCCACCAGACCTTTCTCCATCAATTAGGAATCTGATGCCGTCACTAAACACATTCCTTAAATTGTAGCCATTTGTTGAGTGTTTTTTTTTTGGTGTCTAATCCACATATATATCAACAGTTCCCTTGATTTTCTGAACTGTATATCTCTTAAATGTCAACATATACACGTGTGATTTAGTTTACGAAGATTTTTCAATGCCGAGAACCTCGATCAGAGAATAAAAAAGGCGTAAGGTTCACAATGGTGTAAAATTAAAATGGGATATATCGGGCTAGGATTCGAGTTACAGGAACAAGGGCCAAACCAAACACCCAAGAATGGAATCGTCGAGCGAAAACACTTGACAACCTCCTAGAAGCAGCTATTCTTACCAACAGACATTTCTCCATCAATTAGGAATCTGATGCCGTCACTAAACACATTCCTTTAATTGTAGCCATTTGTTGAGTGTTTTTTTTTGGTGTCTAATCCGCATATATATCACCATTGCCCTTGATTTTCTTGACTGTCTATCTCTTAAATGACAACATATACACGTGTGATTTAGTTTACGAAGATTTTTCAATGTCGAGAACCTCGATCAGAGAGTAAAAAAGGCGTAAGGTTCACAATGGTGTAAAATTAAAATGGGATATACCGGGCTAGGATTCGAGTTACAGGAACAAGGGCCAAACCAACCACCCAAGAATGCAATCGTCGAGCGAAAACACTTGACAACCTCCTAGAAGCAGCTTTTCTTACCACCAGACATCTCTCCATCAATTAGGAATCTGATGCCGTCACTAAACACATTCCTTAAATTGTAGCGATTTGTTGAGTGTTTTTTTTCGTGTCTAATCCGCATATATATCACCATTACCCTTGATTTTCTTGACTGTATATCTCTTAAATGTCAACATATACACGTGTGATTTAGTTTACGAAGATTTTTCAATGCCGAGAACCTCGATCAGAGAGTAAAAAAGGTGTAAGGTTCACAATGGTGTAAAATAAAAATGGGATATACCGGGCTAGGATTCGAGTTACAGGAACAAGGGCCAAACCAAACACCCAAGAATGGAATCGTCGAGCGAAAACACTTGACAACCTCCTAGAGACAGCTTTTCTTACCACCAGACATTTCTCCATCAATTAGGAATCTGATGCCGTCACTAGACACATTCCTTAAATTGTAGCCATTTGTTGAGTGTTTTTTTTGGTGTCTAATACGCATATATATTACCATTGCCCTTGATTTTCTTGACTGTATATCTCTTAAATGTCAACATATACACGTGTGATTTAGTATACGAAGATTTTTCAATGCCGAGAACATCGATCAGAGAGTAAAAAAGGCGTAAGGTTCACAGTGGTGTAAAATTAAAATGGGATATACCGGGCTAGGATTCGAGTTACAGGAACAAGGGCCAAACCAAACACCCAAGAATGGAATCGTCGAGCGAAAACACTTGACAACCTCCTAGAAGCAGCGTTTCTTGCCACCAGACCTTTCTCCATCAATTAGGAATCTGATGCCGTCACTAAACACATTCCTTAAATTGTAGCCATTTGTTGAGTGTTTTTTTTTGGTGTCTAATCCACATATATATCAACAGTTCCCTTGATTTTCTGAACTGTATATCTCTTAAATGTCAACATATACACGTGTGATTTAGTTTACGAAGATTTTTCAATGCCGAGAACCTCGATCAGAGAATAAAAAAGGCGTAAGGTTCACAATGGTGTAAAATTAAAATGGGATATATCGGGCTAGGATTCGAGTTACAGGAACAAGGGCCAAACCAAACACCCAAGAATGGAATCGTCGAGCGAAAACACTTGACAACCTCCTAGAAGCAGCTATTCTTACCACCAGACATTTCTCCATCAATTAGGAATCTGATGCCGTCACTAAACACATTCCTTTAATTGTAGCCATTTGTTGAGTGTTTTTTTTTGGTGTCTAATCCGCATATATATCACCATTGCCCTTGATTTTCTTGACTGTCTATCTCTTAAATGACAACATATACACGTGTGATTTAGTTTACGAAGATTTTTCAATGTCGAGAACCTCGATCAGAGAGTAAAAAAGGCGTAAGGTTCACAATGGTGTAAAATTAAAATGGGATATACCGGGCTAGGATTCGAGTTACAGGAACAAGGGCCAAACCAACCACCCAAGAATGCAATCGTCGAGCGAAAACACTTGACAACCTCCTAGAAGCAGCTTTTCTTACCACCAGACATTTCTCCATCAATTAGGAATCTGATGCCGTCACTAAACACATTCCTTAAATTGTAGCGATTTGTTGAGTGTTTTTTTTTCGTGTCTAATCCGCATATATATCACCATTACCCTTGATTTTCTTGACTGTATATCTCTTAAATGTCAACATATACACGTGTGATTTAGTTTACGAAGATTTTTCAATGCCGAGAACCTCGATCAGAGAGTAAAAAAGGTGTAAGGTTCACAATGGTGTAAAATAAAAATGGGATATACCGGGCTAGGATTCGAGTTACAGGAACAAGGGCCAAACCAAACACCCAAGAATGGAATCGTCGAGCGAAAACACTTGACAACCTCCTAGAGGCAGCTTTTCTTACCACCAGACATTTCTCAATCAATTAGGAATCTGATGCCGTCACTAAACACATTCCTTAAATTGTAGCCATTTGTTGAGTGTTTTTTTTGGTGTCTAATCCGCATGTATATCACCATTGCGCTTGATTTTCTTGACTGTATATCTCTTAAATGTCAACATATACACGTGTGATTTAGTTTACGAAGATTTTTCAATGCCGAGAACCTCGATCAGAGAGTAAAAAAGGCGTAAGGTTCACAATGGTGTAAAATTAAAATGGGATATACCGGGCAAGGATTCGAGTTACAGGAACAAGGGCCAAACCAACCAGCCAAGAATGGAATCGTCGAGCGAAAACACTTGACAACCTCCTACAAGCAGCTTTTCTTACCTCCAGACATTTCTCCATCAATTAGGAATCTGATGCCGTCACTAAACACGTTCCTTAAATTGTAGCGAATTGTTGAGTGCTTTTTTTGGTGTCTATCCCGCATATATATCACCATTGCCCTTGATTTTCTTGACTGTATATCTCTTAAATGTCAACATATACACGTGTGATTTAGTTTACGAAGATTTTTCAATGCCGAGAACCTCGATCAGAGATTAAAAAAGGCGTAAGGTTCACAATGGTGTAAAATTAAAATGGGATATACCGGGCTAGGATTCGTGTTACAGGAACAAGGGCCAAACCAAACACCCAAGAATGAAATCGTCGAGCGAAAACACTTGACAACCTCCTAGAAGCAGCTTTTCTTGCCACCAGACCTTTCTCCATCAATTAGGAATCTGATGCCGTCACTAGACACATTCCTTAAATTGTAGCCATTTGTTGAGTGTTTTTTTTTTGGTGTCTAATACGCATATATATTACCATTGCCCTTGATTTTCTTGACTGTATATCTCTTAAATGTCAACATATACACGTGTGATTTAGTTTACGCAGATTTTTCTATGCCGAGAACCTCGATCAGAGAGTAAAAAAGGCGTAAGGTTTACAATGGTGTAAAATTAAAATGGGATATACCGGGCTAGGATTCGAGTTACAGGAACAAGGGCCAAACCAACCACCCAAGAATGGAATCGTCGAGCGAAAACACTTGACAACCTCCTAGAAGCAGCTTTTCTTACCACCAGACATTTCTCCATCAATTAGGAATCTGATGCCGTCACTAAACACATTCCTTAAATTGTAGCGATTTGTTGAGTGTTTTTTTTCGTGTCTAATCCGCATATATATCACCATTACCCTTGATTTTCTTGACTGTATATCTCTTAAATGTCAACATATACACGTGTGATTTAGTTTACGAAGATTTTTCAATGCCGAGAACCTCGATCAGAGAGTAAAAAAGGTGTAAGGTTCACAATGGTGTAAAATAAAAATGGGATATACCGGGCTAGGATTCGAGTTACAGGAACAAGGGTCAAACCAAACACCCAAGACTGGAATCGTCGAGCGAAAACACTTGACAACCTCCTAGAGGCAGCTTTTCTTACCACCAGACATTTCTCCATCAATTAGGAATCTGATGCCGTCACTAAACACATTCCTTAAATTGTAGCCATTTGTTGAGTGTTTTTTTTGGTGTCTAATCCGCATGTATATCACCATTGCGCTTGATTTTCTTGACTGTATATCTCTTAAATGTCAACATATACACGTGTGATTTAGTTTACGAAGATTTTTCAATGCCGAGAACCTCGATCAGAGAGTAAAAAAGGC
>CM060401.1:205725616-205728116 GCA_030545235.1 Helianthus tuberosus | reverse complement strand
TAACCCCAAACCCCAAACCCCAAACCCCAAACCCCAAACCCCAAACCCCAAACCCTAACCCCTAACCCCTAAACCCTAAACCCTAAACCCTAACCCCTAACCCCTAAACCCCTAAACCCCTAAACCCCAACCCCTAACCCCTAACCCCTAAACCCTAACCCCTAACCCCTAACCCTAACCCCTAACCCCTAACCCCTAACCCCTAAACCCTAAACCCTAAACCCTAAACCCTAAACCCTAACCCCTAAACCCTGTCTTATATGATCAAATCACAATACAGACGATTTCTCTGGTGAAACTTCAATGAATCCATCATTTGGTGGTGTCATACCACCAAATCAACCTCCTGATCCTTCTCCCCCTCTAGATTCTAGTAACTTTCCTCCCTTGATAAACAACTTGAAGAGCACCGCCCAGCTTCGTAACCCTAATTCAGCGCCGCTCCCTGTATCAGGAGTGTCGAACCCATCCCAGCAGAAGGATGGTGAGAAGAAAGGGGTTGTTAACCTCCTTCATGATGATATCGTCCCTGATTTGGTATCCCCTCACTTAGTATCTTCGCCATCGGCACATCAGGAGGCAAGTGCTAACTTTGTCTCGGAGATGGGAAATTGGGTGAAAAGAATGGCAGGTGGTAACCAGTCGGCTGAGGCTATGGATGTTTCGAAGGTTTCTCACAGCGATTCAGTGCAAACATCACCGGAATTCATGGCCACATCTAATGTTGCGGCTGGGGTTGACATTGGAGATGACATCTTTGTCTCCAGTGCTGGGAATGGAGTTTCCATGTCTACTCGTTCAGGGCTAACATCAGGTAATGGGTCATCTAATCCTCTTATGCTCCATGATTTCTGTTTGAACTCGAATGGCTATGGTGATCTGGGTAAAAGCCAGATGCTTTCTGTGGGTCTGAGTAATGCTATGGGGCAGAAGGGAAATGCCCAAGTTACCCCTGATGCCCCCATCCCGTGTCACCAGAATGCTGATATGCAGGAAAGTCCCAAAGTTCCTCTCCCGCAGGGAAATATAGTGGATGTTAATATGCATGAGGATCATAATAGGTTTGCTCTTAATCAAACTGGGCAAACTCGGGTTGAAACAGGGTTGTCTGCCTGGGGTAAAACAGGTCAGGGTAAAAAGACATTTGCTGAACAGATAAGGATAAACAATGAAGAGGAAGATACGCATCTCGAATACATTCCCCCCTTGGTGTCCCCTGATGGTCGGAAACAAGTTATCATAGATCATGACGATCTCAGATATTCAGCCAAAACCTTCAAAACCTTCTCGCTGCATTTGTATGGGTATTTTTTAGGTACTTCCATGGATTTTAAGGTTGTCAATGCGTGTTTTAAACGCCTTTGGCGTAATTATGACTTGGATGTTGTCTCTAAGAGCTCAGCAGGATTTTACTTCTTCAAGTTTAAAAGTGAGAAAGGTCTCAATGATGCTCTTGAAAATGGGCCATGGATGGTAAACAATATTCCAATTTTTCTAAGTAAATGGGAACCTGGTTGTTGTTTGGAGAAAATTGAGCCCACGGTGATTCCGTTATGGGTTACGGTGCAACATGTTCCACTTGAGTTATGGACAGGGAAAGGTTTGAGTAAGATCCTTAGTGGGGTGGGATATCCTCTTCTGATGGACCGCGTGACTAAGGAGAGATGTGCTAACAAAGTGGGAAAAATTGGATTCGCTAGAGTGTTGGTGGATGTTCCGGTTAGTAGTGAATTGCCTAATGTGATCGAGCTGGTTTTTCCGCAGACTAATCACCGGCCCTCCCGTGTGGTAACTCTTAATGTTAATTATCAATGGAAACCGAACATATGCAGCCATTGCAAAGTATTTGGCCATTTATTGCAAAACTGTAAAAAAGTCGTGCCAACTCAATCTGCTCCTGCTGTTACCACTCCCAGTCCGGCAGCTGATAGTGTTTTATGTCCTGAGGAGGACCCATCCCCTTCTCGTGCAGACGCTCGTATTGAAACTGATTTCACTGAAGTTGTGAAGAAAAATAGCAAGAATAATCAAAAGTTGAAAAACAAAGGAAAAAATCAAATCCAAAATACGAAGAATCTTGATTCAGCAAAGGGTAATAATAGCGAAAGTGCTGGAAAGCAGGGTAATGTTGGAACTTCAGAGAGTAGAGCAGCACCGGCTCAAAAAGCCAAGGGTGGGAAAAATCCTACTAACCCCCCTGCTCCGTCCTCCAGCCCAGCTGCAAATGCTCATGCAGCCAAAACAGCCTCTACGGGGCCTGTTACTCGGTCAGCCAGTAAGAGCGGTAAGGTTTCTTCGGGCTTCAACTTTAGCCGTGCTGTGAATGGTACGCAACAGAAGGCTCCAAGCCCTTCTTTGACAACCCAGAAGAATAAAAACTCAATGGAAATTGACACCCTCCCGGTTGGTACGTTAAATCGCTTCTCGATTCTTGACGTTGAAGCGAGTGCAAAGTGTGGATTTCTTGTAGAAAAGGAATCTAATTTATATCCCAATGACC